>JAMPIV010021160.1:0-120000 GCA_024509875.1 Oreohelix idahoensis | reverse complement strand
CTAGCGTTTAAAATCGTTTCTCTTTCACCTATCCGTTACCTAGGGATCTACTAAATCATCCAATGTGATCTAACATAGACTGTGATCTAGAGGCAGACTGCGATCTGCCTGATACCGGCCTTTATTGCAAAGCACATTAGCAGTTATTCTTATAAAGCAAATTTTAATTATTCTTCTAAAGTATATTAGTAGTTATTCTTCTAAAGTACATTAGTAGTTATTCTTCTAAAGTACATTAGCAGTTATTCTTCTAAAGTACATTAGTAGTTATTCTTCTAAAGTACATTAGTAGTTATTCTTCTAAAGTACATAAGTAGTTATTCTTCCAAAGTACATTAGTAGTTATTCTTCCAAAGTACATTAGTAGTTATTCTTCTAAAGTACATTAGTAGTTATTCTTCTACAGTACATTAGTAGTTACTCTTCTAAAGTACATTAGTAGTTATTCTTCTAAAGTACACTAGTAGTTACTCTTCTAAAGTACATTAGTGGTTATTTTTCTAAAGTACATTAGTAGTTACTCTTCTCAAGTACATTAACTGACATTAGCAGTTATTCTTCTAAAGTACATTAGCAGTTATTCTTCTAAAGCATATTAACTGACATTAGCAGGTATTCTTCTAAAGTACATTAGCAGTTATTCATCTAAAGCACATTAGCTGACATTAGCAGTTATTCTCCTAAAGTACATTAGCAGTTATTCATCTAAAGCACATTAGCAGTTGTTACTCAAAAGCACATTCGCAGTTATTACTCTAAAGCACACTCGCAGTTATTACTCTAAAACACATTCGCAATTATTACTCTAAAGCACATTAGCAGTTATTACTCTAAAGTACATTAGCAGTTATTCATCTAAAGCACATTAGCAGTTATTACTCTAAAGCACATTAGCAGTTATTACTCTAAAGCACATTAGCAGTTATTACTCTAAAGTACATTAGCAGTTATTCATCTAAAGCACATTAGCAGTTATTACTCTAAAGCACATTAGCAGTTATTACTCTAAAGCACATTAGCAGTTATTACTCTAAAGCACATTAGTAGTTATTACTCTAAAGCACATTAGCAGTTATTACTCTAAAGCACATTAGTAGTTATCTTCTAGTAATCTCCGGCGGAATACAAATGCCTCGGTCATCAAATGTGCGCCGTGTACACGGAACAGTAGATAACAAACATCGACAAGATTTACCTATTTAAAAAAAAGTATCAGGGAAAACAGAGTTCGTTCAGAACGTGAAGGAAACTTTTCGAGTACAATACAACTAAATAACGACGGGTAATTTCAGTTTGTCAGGGCCTAACTGTCAATACTTCCCTCTCTCGGCAGAAGTTTGATGGACGGAGGTAGGTATACTGTTCTTTGGTTGCACAATATAACAGTGTTCAACATTTTTGTATGTTTTTTTGTTTTTGTCCCTCTTTCCTCTTTCTCCCACTCTTCTTTCTTTTGATCCTCTTCATTTTATTCCGTTACATCTTTTTATCCCTCACCCTCCTTATTATTATCAATTTGCCCATTCTGACAACGACTGGTCGAATCTTTGTATTTTAACTCTTAATGGGCGTGGTAGTCCCATTCTTGACGCAAGGAATTTTCTGTCGCTTTGAGTTTTGTTTCAGTATTACCGTGTAAGAATGAGTTCTTTCAAAGTTTCTTTTTTTTTTTTTTATAGCGGATGTCACTCAATCTTTCTTCCCGCCAGCTTTTCTCTTAAGTGCAATACGATAAGCTTTTAAGAATCATAAACCGAGACATGGTAAGTAGCTGTAAAGGAAATTGATTGAAGAATAATAGAATATAAAATCTGAACAAACAATAAACAAAAACGTACTTCGAAAATAACGGACTTGAAAACTTTGAATGGAATTCACCGATATACATGATGTATAATGTTACTAGATAATGTATCAATGTTTCTACTTCATTCCTTACACCTAATTACCCCAGGGAACATACGCCTTCAACAAATTAGTGCCAGGTGCTCTAATCCCGTGCCATCCCCTCAAAAGCTTTCCACTCTTCCCCATCCCTTTCATTTCTGTCTCGTCTCTTACCCCGTGTGTTTTTCCATCTAACGCTAAATCTCTTAACGGCCGATTCCAGAATAAAGACTGCCTTGTAACGCTATAAATAGGTATTCTCAGTGTATGTCCCATTCAATACCAATGTCTTCGTCTTCTTTACTCCTGTTCCCCTGGCACATGTCTAGTTCTTGTCATCAGTTCCACATTGGTGATCTTGTCGCATGAATAATCCTACTAAGCCAGACAAAATTTAGCTTACTGTACTGAAGAGGCATACGGATAAAATACCCGGAGAACGCTGGGTAGTTTTGCGTACGTGTCTATGATAAAATAATGTTTGCACTAGTCCTGGATAAGGCTTCGTAAGGTAATATAAATGCAGGCACTTTTGGCATTTTATTGCACTGAAGGGCGCTGGTTTTTCTGTTGTTTTTTTTTTTTTTTCAGCCCTCGTTTCGTTTGAAATGCACAAACTTTGTTGGAAATTCAGTTCATAAGTGCCTACATATTTATTTGCAGTAGTCTGCAGTCATAAAAACTGGCGCGATAAAACGACGCATCGAAATAAATAATTGGAACAAAGTACTCAATATTTTTACAGAAGACTGAAAACAACCAATACACATACTTTCACACACGACTGAAAATGAAATGTACTAGTATTTTTTACACAAGAGTTAGAACGCTAGTAATTTTACAGAAGGCAGAAAATGACGAGTACACGTATTGTGTACAGCAGACAGAAAACGACCATTACTCGTACATTTACAGAAGACGCGACATGACCAGTGCTCGTATTTTTACTGCAAATTGATAACAACCAATACCCGTTCTTTTACTAAAGACAGATAACGACCATTCCTTGTATTTTTATACAAGAATGAAAACTCCATTACTTGCACTGTTACAGAAGAATGAAAACGACCATTCCTTGTATTTGTATACAAGAATGGGGAGCCGCGCTGGCGTAATGGCTTCGGCGTTGTACTGGCGACCAGGTGTTCATGGTTCAAACCCGGGCGTCGGCGTTTGAAGAAATGTTTACGGCCGGAAATTTGACTGAATAGCCTGAACGGCTCCTGTGATAAACCCTCTGTGGATGGGAAGGAGCGAAGCTCCTGACCGGGTTGGAAGGAAAGTCCTCAGGTTCCCCAGCCTCGCAATGACATGTCATTGGGCCGAAGGGCTGAAAGCCCAAGTGCCGCTGGTTAAGAAAAAAAAAAAAAAAAAAAAAAAAGTATACAAGAATGAAAACTCCATTACCTGCACTGTTACAGAAAACTGAAAACGACCATTCCTTGTATTTTTATACAAGAATGAAAACTCCATTACCTGCACTGTTACAGAAGACTGAAAACGACCATTCCTTGTATTTTTATACAAGAATGAAAACTCCATTACCTGCACTGTTACAGAAGACTGAAAACGACCATTCCTTGTATTTTTATCATCATCATCATCATCTCAACCCATAACCCGTCATGGGTCGTAGGGGTGCCATGGTGGAAGCATCAGCAGACATGGTCCTCCACTGCTCTCTATTCTCAGCAATGCGTACAAGTGTGGAAAAACCGTGTCCTGCCCATTCTTTGATGTTATCAGCCCAGGATTTTCTTTGCCTTCCTCTTCTCCGTTTACCTTCGACTGTTCCCTGGAGGATCGTTTTCGAAAGGGAGTCATGACGAGTTACATGCCCAAACCAGGCAAGCTTTCGACGTTTCACTATTGACAAAAGTGGTTCTTGGTGGCCTGCATAGGTGTTTATCTTCTCTCTAACATAGACATTTGTTTTGTGCTCTTGATAGCAAATGCGCAAAATTCTTCTATAACATTTATGCTCGAAAGCCTGAATCCTTCGCTCCGTATCTGCAGTGAGTGTCCAGCCCTCACACCCATACAAGAGAATAGATAATACAAGTGATTTGTATAATTTGATCTTCGCAGGAAAACTGATGTTACTTTTCCAGATCACATTCAACCTTGTCATGGCAGCTGAGGCCATCTCAAGTCTTGTCTTGATTTCTTTACTTGATCTTCCATCACTACATATAGTGGACCCGATATATTTAAAGGTGTTAACTTCTTCTAACGTTTGCCCATTTAACGTAATGTTGGTCGGAACATGTTTCTTATGGCTATTCACCAATATCTTGCTTTTTTCTATATTAATTTCCATCCAATACGTTCTTGTTACTTTCTCCAGTCTAGAGGTAAGGTCTTGAAGTTCTGATTCTGTTCCAGCTATCAGATCAATATCATCAGCAAAACGTAGATTACACAGAGGGCGGCCTCCAATCCATTACCTGCACTGTTAGAGAAGACTGAAAACGACCATTCCTTGTATTTGTATACAAGAATGAAAACTCCATTACCTGCACTGTTACAGAAGACTGAAAACGACAATTCCTTGTATTTTTATACAAGAATGAAAACTCCATTACATGCACTGTTACAGATGACTGAAAACGACCATTCCTTGTATTGTTATACAAGAATGAAAGCTCCATTACTTGCACTGTTACAGAAGACTGAAAACGACCATTCCTTGTATTTTTAAACAAGAATGAAAACTCCATTACCTGCACTGTTACAGAAGACTGAAAACGACCCTTCTTTGTATTTTTATACAAGAATGAAAACTCCATTACCTGCACTGTTACAGAAGACTGAAAACGACCATTCCTTGTATTTTTATACAAGAATGAAAACTCCATTACCTGCACTGTTACAGAAGACTGAAAACGACCATTCCTTGTATTTTTATACAAGAATGAAAACTCCATTACCTGCACTGTTACAGAAGACTGAAAACGACCATTCCTTGTATTTTTATACAAGAATGAAAACTCCATTACCTGCACTGTTACAGAAGACTGAAAACGACCATTCCTTGTATTTTTATACAAGAATGAAAACTCCATTACCTGCACTGTTACAGAAGACTGAAAACGACCATTCCTTGTATTTGTATACAAGAATGAAAACTCCATTACCTGCACTGTTACAGAAGACTGAAAACGACCATTCCTTGTATTTTTATACAAGAATGAAAACTCCATTACCTGCATGTGGTAAAATGGGATGTTATAAATATTTATAGGGGACTAGTGTACTGACTGAGATCAGCTGTGAAGGTATCTGTATCTAATAATGTGGAGTATTACAGATAACCTTACTTGCTACCACATATATATATATCTCAGTCAGACCTATTCTGAAATATTGTGATGACTACGTTGAATGTCTAGGGTTATGAAAATGATGAAGTGTAAGTCACAACAACAACAGACAGATAAACAATTTAATTTATTTCACAGTACTTTACAACACTGTGACACTCACACACAAGTAACACTCTATAAGACTATCTTAAAAGAGTCAGTTTGAAAAGTCAAATATATATATATATGTATTAATTTCTTTACATAGAGATATCCTGATTCAACTACACAGTGAACCAGGAATCACAATCAATATTCTTACAAGTAGTATGTACACAGTTTATCAATTTAATCTTGTTATTGACATATTTTATTATTCTTATCTTATGTGTGTAAGTGTGAAGTAGTAATATGAGTTAATACTGGTTTTGTTTTTCAAGCTAGAGTGTTGTTTGTCATCATGACTTCAAGTGTCTTATCATTGGGAAAAGTTCACAGTTCCTGTCAATTTAAACAGTTTATATTCCCTCTTTATTTACTGTCAATTTTAGAGGGGGGCACATAATGTTGAGCTCCATGGCCACACTTTCTTAACTTTCGTGATGACTGCAGTAAAGGACTCCTCTGCTCGATTACTTCAATGAGTTCTGGAGCCATCTCACTGGTCGCTATCTGGACCCAGTAGTATGCTGTCAGCCTCAGGATTCAGTAACTCAGGCCAAATACTGCCTCAATGACTTTTGACCACCGTCCCTGAAACAAGAAGGTTGTACCTCCTATTTCAAAACTAAGTCATAATCCATTTCCACAATGAGCACAATACATAACAAACACTTGTGTTCAGTGCTGTAGGCCACTGCTAGCTTCATCTGAAACAAATTACACCAGTATACTCCTTCCTAATGGTTACTACGCCTCTGCCCATTCCAGCATTATTTCTTCCTAGTCCATAAGATAGGTGTCAGTGTACTGTTTGGCAATCCCATGCAGTTTTACTTTTTTCCGACACCTCCTATTCAGGTTGGAGCAATATTTAGGCTTTTCTCAAGTTGGCCACTGAACTACACACATATATATAGACATAAATCATCAATTCACATTCAATTTTCATTAAAAAGATATCAAATATTTCAGTTTACCACAATTCAATGGAAATAATAAACAGTTTCGTTGACTGGCAATGAATAGGCACAAATTCCGATCTGCCTCTTGTCCCAGGCTTTTATTTTAGAAAAAAATATGCACTGGTGCTCAACGCACTGTTCTTAGTAGGTTTATTACAAGATGTGGCAAGGAACAGACGCTCTGAACTGACTAGATTGGCAGATCTAACCAATCATGCCATGTCTACACATCTTTTCAAAAAAGTACCCCTTCTATTCGTTTCCCATAACAACAAAAAACTAGTATTTGCAGTCCAACTAATCGTGTTTAGTCTTACATCTCATTCCCGCCAATCAAATAGGAGTTAACATGGTAGGCTATTTCCGTAACGTAATGTTTTTTCAAACACGTTATAAAAAAAATTTTATGAGCAGAAATGATTTCATGCTGTCAGGCACCCCCACTATTGTATTTTGGCCATAATTATTTTATTAACAGACTAAAGGCGTAACACATAACATATTCTTGGCTAGCAAGTCCTGCCGTACAATAATATATAAGTTAAAGCGAGCTACATGGTGGCGTTCAAAATATGTGTTTTCCAAAGATAGTCGTATATTTGTTTTTTTACCACGCGTTCACTTCTTTGTCATAGGGTGTCTTCTGTACTTTCGGGAGCTTAGATGTAATTCAGTAGAATTTCATATTTCCTAATAAGCATTTTTCATGTTTTTAAACCTGATTCTTGTAGTAGTAGTAGTGTTTTTCTGACACTGTTTATTTGAAAAAAAAAGTTAGTGCTGGCCTTACACGTGGGATTGGCGTTACTATTAATCGCGCGACGCGTGTAGTGTTGCATGCTTCCTGCCTTCAGTCGTCCCTCTCTCTCTCTCCTACTTTCATCTGTCTTTTAGTTACGCCGTGTATAAAATGGAATGAATGAAATATTAAATCTAGGTCATTGATCAGCTTGCGTATCTCAAGGTTTTTCTTAGAAAGGCAGTACACGTTTCATTGAAGAAAGCGTGTAGTGATACAGTAGGCTTTTACTATCAACGTGAAAGCGTTACAATTTGCAGACGAAGTAGAAAACAAGGGGGATTTCGAGTACAGTCCTTGTGACAGCACTGTTCCTTACCATTCTTCTTTCCTTTTATTAAATTTATTTGTTAGGCTTTGCATTTACGTTTTAATTTATATATGGGGATTAGAATATTTCACGACACTGCACTGTTACAGAAGACTGAAAACGACCATTCCTTGTATTTTTTATACAAGAATGAAAACTCCATTACCTGCACTGTTACAGAAGACTGAAAACGACCAGTACTGACTTATTTTTGACGGAAGGCGGGAAGCAAGCAGTACTCGTTTTTGTCACTGAATACAGAAAGCGATCAGTCCTAGTACTTGTTACAGACGACAGAAAACAACCATCGTTTGTATTTACATAGGAGACTGAAAACAACTAGTGCTAATATTTATACTGAAGACTGAAAACAACTAGTACTAATATTTATACTGAAGACTGAAAATGACCAGTACTTGTAATTTTACACAAGATTGAAAACGACCAGTTCTTGTAATTTTACACAAGATTGAAAACGACCAGTACTTGTAATTTCATAAAATGACCCAAGATTGAAAACGACCAGTATTTGTAACATACTTATTGCAACGGATAACTACGAAGAACATATTGCTACGGTCGCTATGCTCCTCGTGAGACTAAAGGAAGCTGGGTTGACCGCCCGACCTAGCAAATGTTTAATCGGCTTTTAAAAGCTTGACTTCCTAGGGCACACAATTTCTCAAGGTTGTATGTGGCCCGTTGCCAAAAACATCGAGAAAATACGTTCAGCAACGAGGCCAAAAACAAAGAGAGACACACGTTCATTCCTTTCACTTTGCGCGTATTACCAAAAGTTTATCAATAACTACAATGGCCTTACAGCGCCACTCACTGACCTCACGCGGAAGGGAAAACCCGATAAGGTTGTTTGGACCGCAGAGTGCGAAAACGCTTACGTCACTCTGAAGGAACAGCTGTCCAAATATCCCAATCTAAGGTTACCCGACCTTAAGAAACCTTTCGTCTTGCGCGTGGACGCCAGCGGAAAGGGAATTGGATCGACACTGCTTCAGGCAGACGACCAACATCCTAACCTGTTGTTTCCAGTTGCTTACGGCAGCCGCAAAGTGAATACAGCAGAAAGAAACTATTCGACCGTGGAAAGAGAATGTTTGGCACTCGTGAACGGAATCAGGAGACACCATGAATATTTATATGGAGTTTCATTCACAGTACAAACTGACCATGCTCCATTGGCATTACTAGGAGCCAATAAGGATTTTAACGCAAATATTATGCGTTGGGCTCTATTGTTAAGCGTGTACTCGTTCAAAGTACAATACATACCAGGGAAAGAGAATGTAGGAGCACATTTTATGAGTCGAAATTGGAACATTGAGGAGAATGATGCAATTGAGGATAGCAATCACTCGGTAGCTATGGATGACAGTAGCTCTATTTCCATAAATGAGATATGAATGGGTTTCAAATCTTCAAGCCCGGATGTACTGTGACGTATAATGGAAAGAGAGCCTACAGTAATCTGACAGGCTTGTAGCCTCGTAGCGTTCTATGATTTGCTAGCAAAACCACGCATTTTTTCTACCTTTGTTTACTTACACAAGCGTACTTTTCGTCCCACCTCTTTTTCTGTGAACACGAGCTAACGCAATGTTTACAAACTGCATGACCTGTCAGTCATAACAGGTAGCGAATCAGGTTTGTTTACCTAGTTTTCTCACGCGAGTTTATCTGTCAATCATACGATACATGACAGACTGCACGTGAAAAACACAGAGTCTTTGAAGTCCACGAGGGGAGATCCAGGATTTTCCCGAGTGCGCTTTGATGTCGATTCACGGGCAAAAATCTTCGAGAACCCCGTTACACGGATATAAGTCTTTTGATGGCGGTCGAACGCCCGAGAAAGGCCGACCGCCAACTTTTATCTGGGGAACTCTGTTCTGATTCTCCGTTACTCACACAATAGTGCGAAAAGTAACATCATCAATAGGTCAGAGAAACATAATGATATATAAACTGTGTTTTCTTAAACCTGCTATCAGTTGTCACTCAGGATTAGCACGTAGTTCTAGAACCATTGTGAAAAATGTGTTAATAGCATTCGTAGGGATTTTCATTCTGATTTTCTGGAAATAGAAATTAGTGCTTACGTGTTTAAAAGTGTTAAGCTTTTACCATTATAATTCACTTAGATTTTCTAGCGTTGAAACAAGTGAAATAGAATAACGCGTGGCTATTTCATACCAGATGTTCAGTTATAATGTTAATTTTCACCACACGCTTTCTCATACAAGAAGAGACGGTTTTAGCTGACTGGGTTAAATGCTAGGCGCGACTGATAGTGACAGAAAAGAATTCACGTTTTATTTCATTGTGCGTATTTATTATAAGTGCCTATTATTTAATATCATACGACTAAACTATCAGACGCCGACCAATTTAATAGCTATTAAAGACAAGCGATACTTTGTGTAAGTGCGCATATAGATCATTAAATAATAATTGACATTGTACGTTGATCGTTAAGCGCGAGCAAGGGGCGGGGAGAGTTGCATCCCTCCATCCGACCTAAAAACTCAGCGCTAGCGTCGGACGACAGGGTAGGCTAAAGACACCGTGTGCCTTTTAAATTTAATCAGGACTGGCGAAGTGGATAAGAGATTGTCAGGAACCACTTACCGTGGAGAACACTCCACTGGTTACACCACTGCAGTGTGGATTTATAATAACAAATAAAGGCTCGTTCTTCCAAGAGTATCACCACACAATGGCTGACATAAGAAATAAACGCCTTTAACAGGTACTTCCCTTTAATACTTTATACACACAATAAGGCCTCATACGGCCATCAAACACAATAATGTGAACACCACTGTAAACATGCCTTAGCAGCTTAAACTATCGCCTTCATACATGAAGGTACGAATTGTACAAAATGACTACTCTGAGTCTCGCTCACCTGAGCGGCAAAACTATGAAAATGACACACTCGAAAATCATCGACCTATTATCAAACTACGGCCTGTAGATAATTCGATCTAGACCCTACATTATTCTAGAAGTAGAACGTAATTATCTCCAAGGTCCGAGAATATGGCAGGCACTCAGTTTACAGTGGACAATATCAACCACACAGCGATCTCGCTGGCAACAGGGAAAATATACGTCCTCCCTGGACAAAGGCTAGTTTCTGACTTCCCACTTTTGCGCCTTTTTTCCCCGACTTCCGGTAGTCTCATGACACACCAGTTCGGCTAACCTCGGCCTTTCCAAGTGACCTATCGCCGACCCCAATACATAAGATGCACTGCGAAATAACGCTGTGACAGAGATCGTCTTGTCCCTGTCTGTGTGCATATATGTAGCTATATAGAATAGTAGCATTTTTCTATAAATGTTTCTTATATATTTCTAGCAGACCTGATCAAGGGCGTCCAGCGGTCTTTTGGTCTTTTCTTTTTACTGATTGGTTAATGTTGTCTTTTCTTGGCTTGTGCGTCATCAATTTCATTGGTGTGCAAGTATGTGCCAACGATACATGAGAAACATTTTAACGTGTAAAATTTAACTGGACTTACCAAACCCAGCAGTATTTTTTCAATTTTATCAGCCCACTGGGGTGTAAAAAAAAATAACGTTCATTACCGACTTATGACAGTCGTATTCAAGCGTAGCATTCAGAATTTACGCTGTTTCAGAATCGGCACTCTACCATAGAGCCAGCCGATAGGATTATCATCATTTATCAATTGTAACATTTTTAGCAACCAGATGTTTCCCAATACTGGAAGTATTTTCCTCTTTAAACTGTGAACCCCAAGATCACGTTTTCTACATCAACTATTGGCGATGACATATTGTTCATCCAGGAACAACCCATACCAGATTCGGCGTTCACCTCACTAGTCTTTATTTGACAGAGGATGGACTGGGGCCAATTTGGGAGATAAACCTGACATTTTATATAGTCAGGAAAAATTTTATTTCCAAGGGATATCACCAAGAGTAGGTAAGAGTGATTGAGTGGCCACTGTATGAAAGAGAGAGTGAATATTTTTCTTTGTTACAGGGACTTGATCAAAACTGGATTTGCTTAAACTTGTTAACTTTACAGGGTAGCATATAGTAGGAACTTGTTTTCTCTACTGTCTACTCTGTAACATAGTGCTAACCTTTGACCTTTGGGTTATTAACTTTTTGGGTTCTTTTTCTCCATAGGGGAAGGGCACATTCATTCTGCTATTTCATATGAATGTAAAGCTGATTTTATTTGATCTTTCTTTAGATATTTGATTTTGTCAAGTTTAAATGATAATAAACACCAAAAGAAACTTAACTTTGTGTGTTGGTCAGACCCATACCCAATTAACCGTAGTTTTTCACGTTTGTGTGTCTTGTTGTCACATAGCTGTGTGTGTGTGGTAACTTATATTTATATGTATGAGGAGGGGAAGGTTGTCTTGTACTAAATTATAGTCGTATAGATAGGCTGGAATAGAGAAACTTACTCATTCCATAGACATATTTTGTTCCTTAACTTTTCACCCGTGAAATCTATTTCTCACACCTTTTTCTCACGTATCAATCACCAATCCACTCTACTCAGACGGGACAAAAATAACTCACAACCTATCTGTACGACAAACGATTGGACAGACAGGTAGGCAGACACACTGGCCGGTTGGTCAGGCAGTGAGGCCTACAGTCAGATACGCATACACAGAAATACAGACAGACATACAGACAGACAGACAGACAAACAAACATAGACAGACAGTCATATATACAGACAGATATACAGACACACAAACAGACAGACATACAGCCATATACAGACAGACACAGAGACATACAGATACATACAGACATACAGACACACACGCAGACAGACACACGGACAAACGGACACATATGCATATGTTTGTGTGTGTATATATATATATGTGTGTGTGTGTGTGTGTGTACACACAGACAGACTGACATATACACAGACAGGCACGCAGAGAGACAGACAAGCAGACAGAAAAGCAGACAGACGAACGGACGGACAGACAGCCCCACAGACGAACGGACGAACAGACATACACACAGACACACACAAGCACAGACACACACACAGACCTATAGGCAGAAACAAGAGTTAGGCGTAAAGCAAGGTCAGTAAACGGGGGACCCATATCTGCGTATTAGAAAATCGTCCAAAGGAATAGACGGAAAATGGAGGATGCGAACACTTGACACTCTACCACATTCGCCAGGGGCGTGTCTTTACAACACAAAGACTTTCCGAGTAGAAACTCTGTTCCCTATTTTACAACTTCAAATGTGTAATTCAGTAGTAGGTACTTATCGCTTACTAATGACTGTGACGATACCAGAAGGTTAACCAGATATGCGCAGACAAGAACTATCAAATACCACAAAGCTTTATGAAGTGGTTGTTGTCAACTGTTTTTCGGTAAATGATGTTAGTGGTTGTGACAAGGCGTGGTAGGAGTAGAAGAAGAAGCACATCAGTGGAGGAGTAGTAATGGTAGTAGTAGTCGTTACAGTGATATGGTGAATGGTCCAAGTAGGAGGCAAATACTAACAACTAACCAATGAACTCACAAATTAAAACTGAGAATCGTCAAGCGTTTTGTATATATATATATATATATATATATATATATATATATATATATATATATATATATATATATATATATATATATATATATATATATATATATATATATATATATATATATATATATACATACTTACTTACTTAGTCGTTCCCCTTCTACCGTGAGGTGTAGAGGTTTGGAAGAGAGAGCGCCAGACTATCCTATCGGCTGTCTTCCTCCTGGCCTGGTTCCATTCTAGTCCTCGGTCCTTCAAAGATTGTCTAATGTTGTCCTCCCAGGGACTCTGGGTCGTTGTGGTGAAGTGGGATGTTATAAATATTTATAGGGGACTTAGTGTACTGACTGAGATCAGCTGTGAAGGTATCTATATCTATTAAGAGTAGTGTATTATAGATAACCTTACTTGCTACCACATATCTATATATCTCAGTCAGAATTATTCTGGAATAATGTGATGACTACGTTATGTGTCTAGGGTATGTGTATGATGAAGTGTAAGTCACAACAACAGACAGATAAACAATTTAATTTAATCCACTACTCTTGACAACACTGTGACACTCACATACATATAACACTCTATGAGAATATCTTAAAGGAGTCACTGATAACTTTTCAAATAACAATATGTATTCATTGCTATCATACAGGTATATGTGTCCTGATTCAAATACAAAGGAACCAGGAATCACAATCAATTTTAATTACAAGTATATGTACAGACTTTATCAATATGAATATTGTAGTGACATATATTATTAAAAATATCCTATGTGTGTCAGTTGTGTAGTAGTAATATGAGGTAATACTGGTTTTGTTTTGTTCAAGCTCTGTTGGTATTTGTCATCATGACTTCAATAGTTTGTCTTTTGGGACTAGTATTGGAGATGTTCTCAGTTCCTGATATTAAGACAATTAAATTCCCCTCTGAATGTTATTTTTACAAAGTCATTTCAAGATGAGGGGACATAATGTTGAGCTCAGCTGGCCAAATCAGCTTATCTTGCGTGATGGCGGCAGGAAAGGACTCCTCTGCTCGAATTCTCCCCTGGGCTCAGGAGACACCTCACTGATAGCTAAATGGACCAAGGAGTATGCTGTCCGACTCTGGATTCAGCAAAGCTCTGACCAGGTGCTGCTCAGTACCATCAAGACCACGGTCCCTGAAAACACGAAGGATGTACCTTCTACTTCATAACTAATTTATACTCTCTTTTTACACTGAGCACAATACATCACAAACATTGAGTTCAGAGCGTTAGGCCAACTGTCAGCTTCATCTGAAATATTTTATTCCAGTATTAACCTCCTTAATGGTTACTACGCCTCTGCAATTCCAGCATTATTTCTTTCTAGTCAATCATCCAGGTGTCAGTGTACTGTTTGGCCATTCCATGCCGTTCTACTTTCCTCCGACACCCTCTGTTCAGGCTGGAGCATTATAGGCTTTATCTCCTGTTTGCCACTGAACTACACATATATATACAGGCATAAATTAACAATTCACATTCAATTTTCATTAAAAGATACTGAATGGTTCAAGCTTACCACAATTCATAGAATAAACACAGATACGTTGATTAGCAATGAATTCTGGCACATTTACTGGCACAAATTCCCATCTGCTTATGTTCCAGGCTTTTATTTAGCAAAAATATGAGCTGGCTTCAACGCACTGTTGCTTTATCAAGCTTATTTAAACAAGTGGTTTCGAACTAACGCTCCTAAGTGATTATATTAGCGAGTTTGGCCAATCGAGCCACGTTTCGACAAGTGTTTGAAAAAATGTTACCTTCCTACGTCTCCCTAACAACCAAGATAGTATTTATAGCCCGACCAATCGTGGTTAGTCTTTCATTTGTTGCGCTCCAATCAATTTGGAGTTTACATGGTAGGCTATTTCTGTAACGTAAGGTTTTTTCAAACACGTTATAAAAAAAAATTTTATGAGCAGAAATGATTTCATGTTGTCAGGCATCCCCACTATTTTATTTTGGTTATAATTTATTAATTCCTGGACTATTTGCGTAACGTTTTACATATTCTTGTCAGCAAGCCCTAAGGAACCCAAATATCCAAATTTAAAAGAGCTACGTGGCTGCGTTCAAAATATGCAATTTCTTCTACCTCCTGTTTTGAAGATGTGCTGTCTGGGTACTGTAATGTTTTCAAACGTAAACCCATCTATTGTCATCTTTCCTTATAAGCGTTTTTCAGGATTTTAAAACCTAACTCTGGGATGGGTAATGTATTTTATCACTGTCCGTCTGAAAAAAAAAATTAGTGCATGTAGCCTTACACGCGTGATAGTAGTAATTGTGTATCGCGCGACGCGTGTTTAATTTTGCATGCGTTCCCGATTTCATTCGCCCCTCTCTCTCTTTCTACTTGAGTCCATCTGTTCGTTCGTTTTGGTAACGTAATATAATTAATGTTAGGATTAATTTAGGTCATTACGCAGGGTGCCTCTCAATGTTTTTCCAAGAAATACAGCACACGTTTCATTGAAGAAAGCGGGTAATAATACAGTAAGCTTTCACTATCAACGTGAAAGCGTTACAATTTGCAGACGAAGCAGAAAACAAGGGGGATTTCGAGTACATTCTTTGTGACAGCACTGTTATTTTACCATTGCTCTTTTCTTTATTAATTTTATTTGTTAGGCTTCATATTTACCTAATAATTTATATATGTGGATTAGAATATTCCACGACACCTCCCCTCTTAAAACAGTCATTATATGTCAGTCCTTTATTCTATATACACATAGAGAAATTTATTATTATTTCTGGGGTTTACGGTGATTCTCATCACACGGATGGCGGCTTAAAAAATCCGCTCCCAAATTGGTTTTTCCAGATATATACTCAATGCTAAAATTATATGGAGCCAGAAGTAAAGACCATCGGAGTAACCTAGAGTTCTCATGCTTAGCCTGTGATAGAAACGATAAAGGTTTGTGGTCTGTTTGCAACTTAAATGCCTTCCCATATAGATAAATATTGAATTTCTTTATCGCCCATATTACTGCAAGACATTCTTTTTCGCTAGTTGAGTAGTTGATTTCAGCTTTATTCAACTTTCTGCTAGCATATGCCACTGGGCTTAATTCCCCATCCAATGCATCAGATCTCTGTAGTAGAGTTGCTCCTAGCCCAATATTACTGGCATCCGTCCCTACAATGAATTCTTGACTTAAGTCAGGTAATTTCAAAATGGGTTTACTTGTGAGCTTTTCCTTCAATTCTTGGTAAGTCATTTCACAGTGTGGTGTCCATGTAATGCGATCTGGATGTCCTTTACGTGTCAATTCAGTTAACGGTGCACATATGGAATTAAAGTTTTTGATATACTTCTGGTAGAAACCACATAATGAGACAAAGGATCTCACGTCCTTCTTAGTTTGTGGTCTCGGGGCTTTCTGTAGTTTCTCTAAATTCTTTGGGTCAGGGGTCATGTTTCCCTGATAAACTGTGTGTCCCAAAAATTCCAATTCTTTACATCCAACGCAACATTTGGTTGGTCGGGCTGTTAAATTTGCCTCCCTAAGTCGATTAAACAGCATGTTCAGAGAGTCAATGTGTTCCTCAAATGTTTCTGTTGCTATAAGGATATCATCCATAAAATTTGTTATACCTGGATTATTCAGAGGATCCAATAATTTTCTCATCATTCTAGAGAAGACACTAGGCGCATTCTTCAATCCAAATGGCAATCTATTAAACTCATAGTGTCCTTCTGAGGTACTAAAAGCTAGGTATGGTCTAACCTCAGGCTTTACTGGAATCTGATAGTATCCTTTACTCAGATCCACTTTTGAGAAATATTTAGCTTTATTTAGTCTGGCAAACAGCTGATTTGTATCCGGCAATGGATCCACCTGTCCTTCTGTAATAGCATTCAGTCTTCTGTAATCTATACAGAGTCTATGTTCTCCAGAGGGCTTCCTTAAGAGTACAACACCGGAACTATACGAAGATTCACTGTGTGAAATAATTCCTTCCTTCAATAGATAGTCTATCTCTTCCTTCAAAGCTTTCTCCTTAGCAAACGGAATCGAATATGGTTTCATACAGACAGGTGTGGGGTCCATCAGTTTCATATCATATTCCAATAGGTTTGTATGCCCTGGTCGGTCTGTTAACACCTCTGCATGATTATTTAGAACCTGTTGCACTCTCTCTTTCTGAGTTTTCGTTAAATGTGTACTGATTTTCACCTGTGCTGCTGTCTCACAGGGGTGTAATGGATACTCAAATGATGAAAGTGGTTCCTTTTTCATCTCCATGGCGATGGACAAGGTCAACAAGTGTGTCTCTTCCTGATGTTCTCTTTCCAAATATTTCTTCAGGAGATTCACATGATAGATTTTTTCTTTCCCCTTCTTATCTATCTTATAATTTGTTCTAGATACCTTCTCTAGAACTGTATATGGACCCTGCCATCCAATTTGTAACTTATTCTGACTCCCGGGCAAAAGAAGCAGTACTTTCTCTCCCACAGCCAAATTTCTGTCTTTCGCCTTCCTGTTATAATAGGCAGCATGTTTCTTCCTGGCTTGTTTCAAATTTTCATTGGCAAGTTTCCAACCAGTTTTTAAACGAGTGGTCAGCTCATTCACATATTGGTATGAAGATGTAATGTTTTCCTCTGCCTTTTCATCAGTCCACGTTCTTAGCAAAGCTACATATGGACCTTTAATTGTGTGGACCTATTTGTCCATGCACCGGTATGGTCTCTTCCACTCGAAGCTTTATAGTGATGATTTTTCCTCCCAGAATTATCATTCACAAAACGACCGCTACCAATTTTTCTCTTGGGGCTGTCTCCCCACTTAAAATTCTTGATGAGAGATTTCCTCTCTACATCTTCTTCCTCCAGTTTGTTTAAGTCCGATTGAGGGATTGTCGGCTTATCCTGGGGTAAGACATCCTTTTGCACTCTCCGCATAGTGGCCATTGTAAAACAGTTAAGTGAAGCTTGTCCGTGAAAAGGGGCTTCCCATTCCATTTGGTCCACTTTATCAAATCTATATTTCTTTTTATTATCAGGCCTAATTTTGCCCCGTGGCGTGTCCAGGTCCTGATCCATGTTCCCACTTGTGGGTGTTCCCTCATGTGCTATGCTACACCTTTCTACAAAATTCTCAATGTCCCATCTTGCTTTGGGCCAATAATAATTTGAGCCACCTTTTGAATGATGGTACCTATCTTCTCATGGTCCCCATCTGGTTTCACATGTAGGCTCCTTATTAAGTCTGCCCTATATCTTTTAGGAAGAACCAGCTGTCCCTGACCTTTGGATCTAGCTCCAGTCTTCCTATACATCAACTTGTTTTTCATGTAAAAATCTCCCTTGCCTGGAGTTGTATGACAAGTTGACAATTTTCTGAAACAAGGCTTGAGTGTTTTAGCCCCAGCCTGTGCCTTCCTCATCTCTTCTGGAGTGGTATCTAACATAATATCCTCCTCCTGTCTTGAGGTCGACCTGACCTGAAGGGTTGCCATATACACAGGTTTCCTTCTGCAACGGTCAGTGTCATGATTGTCCATCTGACAATTCGTACACCACCTTTTTCCTTGGTTGAAAGATTTTCTTTCATCATATTTCCTTTCATCGAATTGTGGGAATTTATTTTTATTTTCATACCGTGGCCTATCAAATTGGTGCTTACCTTTATTTTGATCCTTAGGATCAAATTTATTAAAGTTCTGTGGTGCCCTAAAGTTATCCACTTGTTTCTTTTTATTACCTGTTACCTCTGCTTGAGCTGCTTGATACCTTTCAGCAACATTTAGCAACTCACCCAGCCTCTCTGCACCTTGTTCCATGAGAAAACTTTCTCAGGTCTGGAGCCATGGACTCTCTTAGTTGCTCTATAAGGACCATTTCCTTAAGATCTTGGGTTTTCCCCAGAGAAGTCCATTTCTCCAAGTATGTCTCTATTCGTGCAGAGAACTGGTGATAGGTTTCACCTGACAGTAGTTTAGCATTCCTAAATTTTTTCCTATAAAACTCTGCATTCTTTTCATATCTTAACAAAAGAGCCTGCTTTAGCATGTCATAATTTTCCTGATCACCTCTGCTCATTTTTGCAAAAACTTCATAAGCTGCCCCACGAGTCCCTGAGATAACTTTAAGCTCCACCTTTCTCTCTCTAACCCATATGTGGTAGCTAATAGTTCATACCTATTTATATAGCTCTCAATATCATCGTCTTTCTCAACAAAATGATCTAAATGAAAGTTCATAGCTGAGGTTGAGGCTCCCTGAGTAACCGTAGCATCAGAGGGAAAGGGACTGGCACCATTTTCAGGAGCATGGCCTTGAAACTCAAACTCCCTTAGTCGTAACTCATGTTCCCTTTGTAATCTCTTCTCCTCCTTTTCTGCTTCCCTCTCTGCAGTCAATCTTCTTTCTTCTGCAGCTAATTTCTTCTCTTCCCTTTCTGCTTCCAATTTCTTAGCCTCAGCCTCAATCTGCAACCTTTTAGTCTCAGCCTCAGCCTCAAACTGTAACCTTTTAGTCTCAGCCTCAGCCTCAAACTGTAACTTCTTAATTTCCTTGTCAGCCTCTAACTTTCTTTCGGCTTCAAACCTTCTTTCTTCGCGTTCAATAAATTTGTCACATTCCGTAGTGACATAGGCAACCATAACTTGCCCATCTAATCCTAACTCTTTTGCAGTCTGAAGAGCAGCAGATCGAAATTTGGCCAGGTCCGCCATTGTCTATCAGGTAAATTTATACAATGTCTAACCAACAATTCAATCTCTAATGGACAACACAGGCACCGTGAGCTCAACCTTATTTAATTCCACCCAAGGATACCTTTTAATTCTTATATTCCCTGAAGTGAATTACCCCCAATATTTTTAATAGGGAAAGATTCAAAATCCCAAGAGCGAGACCCCAATATATGTGGTGAAGTGGGATGTTATAAATATTATAGGGGACTTAGTGTACTGACTGAGATCAGCTGTGAAGGTATCTATATCTATTAAGAGTAGTGTATTATAGATAACCTTACTTGCTACCACATATCTATATATCTCAGTCAGAATTATTCTGGAATAATGTGATGACTACGTTATGTGTCTAGGGTATGTGTATGATGAAGTGTAAGTCACAACAACAGACAGATAAACAATTTAATTTAACCCACTACTCTTGACAACACTGTGACACTCACATACATATAACACTCTATGAGAATATCTTAAAGGAGTCACTGATAACTTTTCAAATAACAATATGTATTCATTGCTATCATACAGGTATATGTGTCCTGATTCAAATACAAAGGAACCAGGAATCACAATCAATTTTAATTACAAGTATATGTACAGACTTTATCAATATGAATATTGTAGTGACATATATTATTAAAAATATCCTATGTGTGTCAGTTGTGTAGTAGTAATATGAGGTAATACTGGTTTTGTTTTGTTCAAGCTCTGTTGGTATTTGTCATCATGACTTCAATAGTTTGTCTTTTGGGACTAGTATTGGAGATGTTCTCAGTTCCTGATATTAAGACAATTAAATTCCCCTCTGAATGTTATTTTTACAAAGTCATTTCAAGATGAGGGGACATAATGTTGAGCTCAGCTGGCCAAATCAGCTTATCTTGCGTGATGGCGGCAGGAAAGGACTCCTCTGCTCGAATTCTCCCCTGGGCTCTGGAGACACCTCACTGATAGCTAAAAAGACCAAGGAGTATGCTGTCCGACTCTGGATTCAGCAAAGCTCTGACCAGGTGCTGCTCAGTACCATCAAGACCACGGTCCCTGAAAACACGAAGGATGTACCTTCTACTTCATAACTAATTTATACTCTCTTTTTACACTGAGCACAATACATCACAAACATTGAGTTCAGAGCGTTAGGCCAACTGTCAGCTTCATCTGAAATATTTTATTCCAGTATTAACCTCCTTAATGGTTACTACGCCTCTGCAATTCCAGCATTATTTCTTTCTAGTCAATCATCCAGGTGTCAGTGTACTGTTTGGCCATTCCATGCCGTTCTACTTTCCTCTGACACCCTCTGTTCAGGCTGGAGCATTATAGGCTTTATCTCCTGTTTGCCACTGAACTACACATATATATACAGGCATAAATTAACAATTCACATTCAATTTTCATTAAAAGATACTGAATGGTTCAAGCTTACCACAATTCATAGAATAAACACAGATACGTTGATTAGCAATGAATTCTGGCACATTTACTGGCACAAATTCCCATCTGCTTATGTTCCAGGCTTTTATTTAGCAAAAATATGAGCTGGCTTCAACGCACTGTTGCTTTATCAAGCTTATTTAAACAAGTGGTTTCGAACTAACGCTCCTAAGTGATTATATCAGCGAGTTTGGCCAATCGAGCCACGTTTCGACAAGTGTTTGAAAAAAATGTTACCTTCCTACGTCTCCCTAACAACCAAGATAGTATTTATAGCCCGACCAATCGTGGTTAGTCTTTCATTTGTTGCGCTCCAATCAATTTGGAGTTTACATGGTAGGCTATTTCTGTAACGTAAGGTTTTTTCAAACACGTTATAAAAAAAAATTTTATGAGCAGAAATGATTTCATGTTGTCAGGCATCCCCACTATTTTATTTTGGTTATAATTTATTAATTCCTGGACTATTTGCGTAACTTTTTACATATTCTTTGTCAGCAAGCCCTAAGGAACCCAAATATCCAAATTTAAAAGAGCTACGTGGCTGCGTTCAAAATATGCAATTTCTTCTACCTCCTGTTTCGAAGATGTGCTGTCTGGGTACTGTAATGTTTTCAAACGTAAACCCATCTATTGTCATCTTTCCTTATAAGCGTTTTTCAGGATTTTAAAACCTAACTCTGGGATGGGTAATGTATTTTATCACTGTCCGTCTGAAAAAAAAATTAGTGCATGTAGCCTTACACGCGTGATAGTAGTAATTGTGTATCGCGCGACGCGTGTTTAATTTTGCATGCGTTCCCGATTTCATTCGCCCCTCTCTCTCTTTCTACTTGAGTCCATCTGTTCGTTCGTTTTGGTAACGTAATATAATTAATGTTAGGATTAATTTAGGTCATTACGCAGGGTGCCTCTCAATGTTTTTCCAAGAAATACAGCACACGTTTCATTGAAGAAAGCGGGTAATAATACAGTAAGCTTTTACTATCAACGTGAAAGCGTTACAATTTGCAGACGAAGCAGAAAACAAGGGGGATTTCGAGTACATTCTTTGTGACAGCACTGTTATTTTACCATTGGGCAACCAGCCGATACCGATCTACCGGTAATCCCAGTGGGTTATTTGTTAGATCTTCAGATAACTGCTTGGGGGGATAATGACCTTTTAAACTATGGAAATTTCATACTAGACCTCTCACGCCGGCATTTAAAATCGCAATGTCCACGGGATCAAAGGTATATTTTTTCTCATTTCCAATGAAAACTCTCGAGCTGGCTACTAAAATAAATGTGTGAATTGCATGAGATAAGAACGCGACCTTATCTTCGTAAGTTTCATTATCCCCCTTCACCCCCTTCTTTTAAAATTACACACACTACCCACACACACATAATGGTAAATCTTTAGAGAGTGTTTCTAAGGTAGATCTCAAAAGCTCCTGGGCTACCGACCCGTGCTCTATGGGGTAGAAATATGGACAATGAACAAACAATGGGAAGAAAGAATTGAGGCCCTTGAGATGTGATATATAGAAGAAGAATGGGGCGCGTCTCATGGAAAGATAAGAAAACAAATAAAGAGGTTCTAGAAAACCTAGGCATGACAAGAGCTAATGAAGAAGGCCATACAGAAGGACATACCACCTTGCTGAAGACCATAATAGAAGGAAGAATTGAAGGCAAACGGGTAAGATGAATACACTGCTATAAATAGACAGATAATATCAAAAGAAGCACAGTAAAGAGTCTATCGGAGTGCATAATCAAGACAAGAGACAGAAGACGTTGAAGATCTATTAATGAACGGCCTTGAATGTGGAGATGGCAGCTGATGATGATGAGGAGTTGCTCTATTGTTGTTGGTTTTTATTGCTACGGTGAACATGTTAAACGTGCTCCCATTGCAGATACTGCCTTAGGGGAGTGAAGTGTTAGATATTTCACTTATGTTAGGTCTCAGCTTTATTAAGTAGGATGGCAACGTCTCTTCCTCGTTGCCTTTGCTTTCCCTAACTCAAGAACAGCGCCAAGTACGTATTTATAGTTGGGCAGACTGAGGCGTAAATTACCTGGTTTCAAACCCGGTAATCGTGCCTGGAGAAAGCGAATCACACTATCCTCCCTGCCATCTAGGCGAAAGCCACTCATGTCTGTTGTTTTTCTGTTGTCTAGTGTTCTACTTCTTTATTTCTTACGAGTGCCTGAAAACATACCTTTATGTTTGTCTAATATTTATTTACTGTTTACAGGCCTCGGGTTTCCTTTCCTTATCTATTATAAATTTTGGTTATTATCCACGATGTGCATCCACGATGTAGCTGCTGTACATAAGATGAGATTATTTGTTTTTTCTGAACTTTACTGACAAAACGCAGGTACACAAAATAGTCGTCCATCTTCTGTGGGATATTCTGGCTAAGGTGAAGATGGTAGCAAGATGGTATGTGGTATGTGGTTTCGGTGGGAAGGGGGGAGGCGGGGGGTCTCTGAGGAGACGAAGAACCATTTCTTTCTCGGGCGCGTCGTTAAGATGTTGAAGTTTTGCAATTTCATCATGGAAATAAGCTGCTACAGCAACCATGATTGGATGAGCACAGAAAGTGGGGCTTGGCGCAGGAATCCTACAAACAACAGGGAGAAAAAGAAGATGGAAAGAAGATGTGAGTTTTATTTTAAGTCAAATCTTATGTTATTTACACTTCTTCTTGTTGGGAAATATATGGAGATCAAGAGAAATCGGATCCAACACGAAAATAAGAATCTTCAACTCAAATGTGAAGGCAGTCCTATTGTATGGCTCAGAGACATGGAGAACAACAAAGACAACAACCAAAAAGCTACAGACTTTCATAAATGGGTGCTTGCGTAGAATAGAGGGATTCAAATGGTATGACAAGGTTACCAACGTGGAACAGAGGACAAGAACTAGACAAGTGCCAGTGGAACAAGAGATGAGAAGAAGACGATGGCGATGGATAGAACACACACTGAGGAAACCTGGTGATAGCATTACAGGGCAGTACTTGTTCTGGAACCCCTAGGGCAAGAGAGGCAGAGGTAGACCAAGAAGCACATGGAGAAGAGAGCTGGAAACAGAGGTGAAAATGATGTGGAGAACGTGGAAAGAACTTGAGATGATGCCACGTGACAGGAGGACTTGGCGTGTGTTTGTTGAAGGCCTATGCTCCTTTTGGAGTGGAGGGTTATGAATGATTATGTTATTTATGTGCCCAAATGTAATTATGAAATATATTTCTGAATAGGGCTGGATTCTGTCCTCATACTTTCACATTGCAGTTTTGAGGCAACAAGAAGAGACATGGTCCGCAACCAGACGATACGTCAAGGCCTAAAATCCCAACCTCTGCAGACGCAAGTAGAACAGTCCCAAGTAAGATGGTTTGGCCATGTCTGCAGAATGGGAGAAGATCAGCTACCACGACAAGCATGGGAAACAAAGAGCCAGGGATCCAGACCTCCAGGACGACCCAGAGTTTACTGGGAGGACAACATTAGACAATCTTTGAAGGACGGAGGACTAGAATGGAACCAGGCCAGGAGGAAGACAGCCGATAGAATAGTATGGCGCTCTCTCTTCCAAACCTCTGCACCTCCAAGGTAGAAGAGGAACGAGTGAGTAAGTACTAAGTTTTGAGGCATTCATTTCTTGGAGAAATAAACTGGGTTCTTTTTCCTGACTATTCAGACTGGAATCTGTTGTTCACTCACCATTATCACCTTTTAGCTCCACAAGGAACATAGCCATTCAACAAACGTATGCCGCGTCTTCCTGTCACGTGCCAGTTTATTGACGTTTTTGTGGTTTTTAGAATTGTCTACAGCTGGGGTTCTCAACCTGTTTTTGCTGATCCCCCCCCCCCTCCATCTTCTGCGCTTCATTGTCCTCTGTGACCCTCCCCTACACCCTCGTAGTCGCTGTTAGCTAGAAAAAGGTACTTTACCATCTTACTGTGACACTCTAGAAATATGGCACCCCCCCTGTAGCAAAATATGCGAGAATAAACGCTCAATTCAGTACGATTTAGGCATAAAACGATAATAAATACATTAGCCCGCATGTGTCTGACGGTTGTCATCTTCGAAGCCAGCACCGCTGCCTTTTGCACAGTGCTAAGCCTAGAGAACGATTTCACGGAAAAAGTCTGACACGCTTTAGTTTCGTTTTCGAGAAACACTACTAATAGTTAAATTTTGCCCAATCTGCTGTATACACTTTGTAGTCTAGCCCTACAAATAACTATTGGCGGAAGAGTGCCGCAATATAGCTATCTGAAGTAACACTTTCTGTCAACTTTGTAGCAAAATTAGTAGGAATCCTTACATTTTTTGGTAATATTACACGATACAATGCTAACTAGTAACGCAAATCTTAAACCCGCCCCGTCTAACCCCCGCTTCGCACACAGTCTGCAACGCATATATTCACACTGCGAAAAAGCCAGCCAAGGCATAACCACGCAGACAGTTTTATTTCCTCTTCGTGGTAGCATTTCTGATGAAACTAAAACAAGTTAGTTATTTGAAAAAATACATGCGCGCAAGATCATTCAAATTAGCTTGAGATGAACAGAGTATGAATGGGAAAGGGAAGCGGTAGGAGAAATGTAATCCTAAACGTGATATCTTTTGTATTTGGCATGACTAGAGCAGACTAGCCAATCGACCACCAGTTATTTAAAATTATTTTGGTTTTTCATTCAAACTGCTTTTGAATTCAAGTAGTAGAACGTTACGATTGGCTAGTGCTGGTAGATATTAGTAAAGGCTTTAATTATTCATTGCCAGTTGAACTAAAATTTGTATACAGATACGCTGAAAAACAACTGTGTTAATTGTAAACTTAAATAAAGAATAAATTCACAGTCTGTGCAGTCTGGAGGAAGCTGAGGCCATTTCTTCACAAAATCAGCGTCATTTGTTTATATATTTCTTGATTGTGGTAAGGATATTTTATGAAATTTAATATGTTTGGTCCAACTACAAAGTTAGATACTGCTATTAGGGAAAAAGTGAAGGACATGTCGGAAGCAGACATTGTTGAGTCCACACATTAAACGGTATCTGACTGATGTATGTTGTTATAATTATGTTGACATATTATTGTATTAAAATAGTTTAGCAAGCCTCTGTGTTCAATGAACACTGTTAACATGCCTGAAGCAAATATAAATGTAAAGAAAAGAAGAGAAGATCATATCACAGGAAATGTGGTTACTCCACATTATTGTATGGAGGAAAAGTATGTGAACGTACAGTGGCGTATCTACTATAAGGACTTGAGGTGTGGTTACAACCAGGTGGGAGTCCTGTACAATTCGGGGCGAGTGCATTTGTAAGGCACGCGAGGCTGACCCCATACCCACGTAGGAAATTAAGTGTTAGAATAAATGATCAGGGATAAAAGGCCAGGGTGTCCTTTTGTTGCAGAGGGTCTATGTTCCTGTTGCCGGCTGGTGACAGGAAACCTGCTGAGTGCTTATAAACGCCAACCAGTCTCCAACCAGACTTATATGCTGTCGACTATCCAGTAGGAGCTTTGGCGATTGTTGAACTTGAAATTTATGCAACTACCCATCGTATTATCTTACAACAAGGACTCTCAAGTGAAGAGTAAAACAGCTGGGGCATCTCTGACATTTTCTTGTGTTTCAAAATATTACACAGGAAAGTTATGGGGGTATGAGGAACTACAGCCCTCATATACAGTGACTCTCCCGGTAGATAACTAAAGTGAACTAATTTAATATTCCATACAGGAAGAACATTTTAAAATACATAATAACTTTTAGTTATTGGGCAGATTGTCCCAACAGTTTTAATTGTTCCTTTTCTGTAAACTATCTTGTCCTTATTTTCAAAGACCTGTCCACAAGCTATGAATGGACAGGCAAAATAAATTGTAAATATTCGTTCAATGAAAAACTTAACTGCTAGTTATTAACTTCTTTTATAGAAACCTAACGTGTTTGATTGTTGTGTACCATCATTCATTTCTCCCCTAGACACTAGGTACACCATACACCATACACTAGAGCCAGAAGATTGACCGTGTGAGACCTAGAGAGGTAGCGTTAGGTTCTCTGTACATAATTCATCATCATCATCTATAGAGTCAGAGACCTACATGTGCTTGACCTCACACGGTTATAGCAGACACCTTTTCATTCTTTTTAGGATACCATCATAACCTCCCCAGCAAAATCAACTTTTCTACACCCCCCTCCCCCCGGCGGCCATACGGCCCACGCTGAGAACTACTGGTCTACAGGATAGAGGTAACCGGAACCCATGCCCACCTCTCCTTAGTCTCCTCTTACGACATTGCGAGGTAGGTTGCATTGTTACTATTCTCTGCTGCCCTTTCGGGGCATCGGTTAAAAAAACGCGTGAATCTTTTTTTCACTACCTGTGATTACATGTTTTAACAACGCGCAGCAGCTCTTTCTCACACTTCGTTGTTAATTAGAATTCACTGTGTTAGGAATACCTATACTTGTTTACACTGTAGCCACTGATTAACAATCCTGACATACATTAACAATCATGACATACATTAACAATCATGACCTATCTTTATGTGATTTTATGTTTTAGACGTACAGAAAAGAACAGACCTGAACTATGAACATCCACATTAAATGACTTTTGTTGCACTATTTCGTTAATCCTGTGACTTTTGTTGCACTATTTCGTTAATCCTGTGACTTTTGTTGCACTATTTCGTTAATCATGTGACTTTTGTTGCACTATTTCGTTAATCCTGTGACTTTTGTTGTACTATTTCATTAATCCTGTGACCATTGCTGCACTATTTCGTTAATCCTGTGACCTTTGTTGCACTATTTCGTTAATCCTGTGATTTTTGTTGCGCTATTTCGTTAATCCTGTGATCCATGCTGCCTATAAAATAAGACGATTTACAAGGGGATTGACATAAGTCTTGGGCCTGACCATGAAGGAGTCACAGGAGGAAGATGAAACTTGGCATATTTAAAGTTCATCATATTTGGGTAAAAAAAACTGGTGTCAACAGTTTAAGTGCGGCCGCTCAAATGTTGCTGATCTGCCAGATCAGCCTCAGAGTGCAACGATGAAAATGCAACAAGAGTGAAGAAAATCATTGACTAGGATCGAAAAATGACAATTGTGGAGATAGCTAGTAGAGTAAAACTAAATGAAAGAACAGTTTATAGAATTTTACACAACAGACTGAACATGAGAAAAGTGTGTGCACGCTGGGTTCTGCGACTGTTGACACGTGAACAGAAGCAAACGAGGGTAAATTGCTTTCAACAGTTGCTCAAAAAGTGTCAGTCAAAAAAATTTTTTGGAGACCATGGTGACAGTAGATGAGACTTGGGTACACCATTATGACCCCGAATCCAAAATTGCCAGCATGCAATGGAAAACCCTGGGCTCCCCAACACCTGTCAAGCCGAGGGCACAGAAATCTGTAGGAAAAGTGATGCTGACTGTTTTTTGGGACGGCAAAGGCGTCCTTTTGAAAGATTATCTGCCTCGTGGCAACACAGTTAATGGACAGTACTATGCAGATCTTCTCACAAAACTAAGAAAGTTTGTGAAGAGGAAACGAGGGATAACGCGCACTCAAAATCTTCCTTTGCTTCAAGACAACGCGCCCTCTCACAAAGCACGGCTTGTGCAGCTAGCAGCCAACGATTTGAATATTGAAATTCTTCCACACCCACCATATTCTCCAGATTTGGCTCCATCAGACTTTTTTCTATTCCCAAATCTTAAAAAACAGCTGAAAGGAAATCATTTTAACAGCGATGAAGAGGTTATACTGGCATGTGATGACTGGTTTAGTTTGAAAAATAGGGTGTTCTACTCCCAAGGTCTTTTCAAGGTCAAGCAGAGATGGCAGAAGTGTGTCAATTCAGACGGTGGCTATATTGAAAAGGAATAAACACTATACAAAATTTCAGCTCTCTGTGACATGTCCTTCATGGTCAGGCCCAAGACTTATGTCAATCCCCTTGTAGATGATGTGCCGTATTTATCCTTTGACTGTTTCCAGCCTGCCTGGAAGGTTGCAGGTTGGTGTTCCTATTAGTCTGGTCCTTACCGTGCGACCAGTCGGGATCGGGAAGCACTGCCGTGTTATCGTACGTCCGAGTAGTAGAGATGTTAGAGCGCTTGCTTTTCGAGGCAAAGGGGACGAGTTCGAAACCTGGTCACGTTACGCTGCAGTCCTGTAAATGCAGAGCAGCAGTAGCGCTGTGGTTAGTGCACTGATTTCCCACCTCGGCGGTCCTGGTTCGATTCCTCAGTTAAGGTGGAATTTTTTAGACGGCATACGGCTCCAGGGTCGACCCAGCTTCATGAATTGGGTACCAGAGCAACTTCTGGGAAGGTTAAGGCGCCCAGCGTGATGCTGACCACATCACCCCTAGTGTGCCGATGGTCTAGAAAATATGGGCCTAACACCATATTCCCAATATGCCTCAATGGGCATGTAACAGGATCCTTTACCTTTTTTACCTGTAAATACAGGTACCTGTCTCTGCTCTTGAGTTCATGAAGGCAATGGCAACAAGGAAGGGTACTGGTCACCCCCACCTCATAAAGTTGAGACCTCGTATACAGAAAGTCTCTAACACTTCACTTCACTACAGAAGTATCTGCTATGGGCGTATGCTTACCTTTTTTAAGCTATGCCCGACACTGCCGTTGAGACTTCTAGTGACGCAGCAAAGTCTCTCACCACGTCAATGTAGAAACACGGTAAAGAACTGCCTAGGTTTAACCTGTGTTAGTTATAGCATTCCTATTGGCAGAGTGATTGGGGCGTTAGCCTCTCGCGGCAAAGGTACCGGGTTCGAAACACCGTGGTGTCACGCTCCATTTGTAAATGGATACCTGACTCTGCTCCTGAGTTAGGGAAGGTAAAGGCGGCAAAGAAGGGAGCTGGTCACCCTACCTCTCGAAGGTGAACCTAGTATAGTGAAGTCTCTAACAGTTCCCTCCCCTACGGCAGTATCTGCTATGGAACTACCTTGACCTTTTCACGTATGGCATAGACTGTTCACAACAGAAGTGTCCGACGACAAATGAGTAATAAAGAAAGCCTTTATAGCCACAACAAGCACCTATCTTGACACATTCTCCGGCGGTGCCAGAAACCGTATGATGGAGGCCAGTACATAGACAATGACAGCCAATAATGCGTTTAGTAGTCCTTGTTCTACAGGGAGGCCAAGGAGCACGTAGAGAAGGGAATTAGGCATAGACATGAAGGGGATAAAGAATATATGCCTTGAATGGATGACACAGGAAAGAAGAGCTTGGCATGTATGTTCTTGAAGACATGTGCTCCGCTGGGAACGGAAGGGTAATGAATGAATATGTAGGCCTATATTAAAGCTGCAAAAGCAAACCGGCGCATATATATATATATATATATATATAAATATATATATATATATATATATATATATATCTATATATATATATATATATATATATATATATATAATAATAGCCCCTTCAGTCATAACTGACTATGGGAATGCGCCCCTGAAATGACAGCCCTCAGCTGCTTATTTTCCTGGTGCTCCTTTCGACGTTTTCTCTTCACCTCTGCTTCTTGTGTGAGCCGCTCTTCGCCCAATCTGAGGTGGCGCCGTAAATAGCATCGCCACTTAATGCGATCGGCAGCTTCATCCTCCCATGTTGCTGGATCCATGTCCAGTGCCCTCATATCTCTCTTGCACACATCTTTGAACCTCAGCTGTGGTCGCCCAACTGTTCTCTTGCCATCTGCTAATTGTCCGTAGAAGATATCTTTTGGGATACGACCATCTTCCATGCGGCGAACATGGCCAAGCCAGCGAAGTCTGCGCTGTCTAAGAAGCGTATACATACTTTGAAGGCCAGCACGTGACAACACCTCGACTTTTGTCACTTTATCTTTCCACGAGATGCCGAGGATGCGGCGTAGACACCGCAAATGGAAGGTATTGAGCCTTCTTTCTTGCTTAGCATAGGTCGTCCAGGTCTCGCTGCCATATAGGAGTGTGCTGGTGACGCAGGCATTATATACAGTATATATATATTTATATTATATATATATATATATAATATATATATATATAATAGTATATATATATATTTATATATATATATGTATATATATATATATATATATATATATATATATATTATAATATATATATATATATATATATATATATACTAGGGCTGGATTGATTTTTAAAAATCTTAATCGATTAATCGAATTTCTTTGATAGAAGATTAATCGATCAATTTCGGACTTGATAAATTATAAAAAATAATAAATAACACTTTTTTTTTCATCACTCAAGACTTTATTTATTTTACTTGTTATAAGGCAACATCGTCCTGAAAATATAATGAAAATATTGAAAAGTTACAACCAAACAATTTATTTATTATTGTTGAAAATACTTGCCAAATTCCATATCACAAACCTCTAACATAGTAAATGCTATGGTATTTAAACAAAAAACATAAACATTGCTAAAAAAAAATTTGTTTTCATCAATAAATCGTTTGGAAAAATTATAACCAATCAATCGATTAATTAATCTTTAAAGTAACCCAGCCCCTATCAATAATAACGGGGTAATGGGGATGTTTATTTGAAGGAAGGTATTTGAAGGACTTGCTCAAGCACAGGAAGATGACGAAGGTAGCAGGAAATGACTCACGGCATGACAACTCCTACTGCTGACTACACGCCAGGTTAAAATAATGTTTTTTTTCAAAACCTGCGCGACCATAACAAAACACTACAAAGAAAGGGTGGCGGGAACAAGGCTCGTTGACAATTAAAGATTTTTCTACAGCAGCGGGAGGCAACCATGGAGTTCTAGGAATCTACTTTAGAAATACTGATATCTCCACAGATCTATCTCTGCTGATTTAGGCTGAATATCAGTTTTAATTGGTTAAAAAATATATGTATAAAATCTTTCTGGCAACACATCTTTATTTCAAAATGTACTAAAAATTGAAAAGTATGTGATCCTAATTGTGTATACGTCTCCGGGTTTTCTGGCCGTTTTTTCCACACAATTTTGTATGCAACATCACCATGTTCTGCGATTTTTTTCACACTTTTGTGTACAACGTCACCAAGCTTAGTTATCCATTTTTTAGCTGTAATCATAAAAACATTTAAGACTTTTCAGGCTTTAATTTTTGCGGAATGCTAAGGACAGGTCACTGGAGGTTCCTTTAAATTTCGATAGTTTAAAATGTACCACGATACAGGGTCGTATGCAAAATTTCAGCTTCCTGTGTCATCTGAAACCTAGTGCACCAAGGGCTTAATGATTCGAAACATCTAAACAACGGTCTTTTCATGCGAAATAAATGTGATTAATGAACCATTTAAGAATATCTTTTAGCAATACCTGTCGTGACAACAGTGATGGCTGCTTCGTACATTTACTCGTGGGGAAACCACGCTTTTCAATGCCGGCGGGAAAGGGATTGTGCGAACTTTCCTTGGATAACAAATTCTTTCCCTCTCGGCCAAAAAATGCCAAATCATTCCGTGAGTTACCGGTAGATAGCGATCGACAGCTTGCCGACCTTCGTTCAAAAGGAAGCAAGATGGAGTCCGATTAGTTACCAATTCACCTATAACAGTACCTAGAACGTTCGCACTATAAAAGAACAAGGGAAAACTGCACAGGTTGTAGCAAAAAATGAGGCATTACAGAATAGAAGGATTGAAATGGTATGACAAGGTCACCAATATGGAACTGATGACAAGAACCAGACACATGCCAGTGAAACAAGAGATGCTAGCGATGGATATGACACACCGGTTGATAGCATTACAAGGCAGGTCTTCTTCTGGAATCCCCCAAGGAAAGGGAGACAGAGGTAGACCAACACACACACACACACAAACACATGGAGAAGAAAAACTTGAGACAGAAGTGAAAATGGTGAGCAAAACGTGGAAAGAACCTTAGCTGATGGCACGTGTCAGGAGGACTTGGCATGTGTTTGTTGAAGGACTATGCTCCTTGGGGAGCTAAAGGGCATTGACTGATTGACTGATTGGCTGATTGACTGATTGGCCTACAGTGGTAGAAGATCTGGTTTTGAGGCACAAGGAAGACCAATAGAAAGATCATCACCAAAACCCAGCAGCTCTTCAGTGGAGCACAGGCCATCAACAAAGTTAAGCCAAGTTTCCCCTGTGCACGTGCCATCCGTTCTGTCCAAGTCTTCCTCACCGCTTTCATGTCTGTCTCCCGTTCTCTTCTTCGTGTGTGTGCGTGTTTTTCGATCTCCTTCTTCTTATCTTACTCTGGGGATTCCCGAACACTGACTGCCTTGTGTACTCTATTGATTAGGTAGGGGGATAGACAATATTACAGACATCCTACAACCAACACAGGCTCACATTCAGCCAATGACCACACTCGGATCAAGAAAGAAAGCTTCAGCTTCCCATGCCATTGTGGCAGGAGCCGCGGTAAGCGCAGTGGTTAGTGCACTGGCTTCCTAGGTCGGTGGTCCATGGTTCGATCCCCAGTTGAGGTGGGATTTTTAAGACCGCAAACGGCTCCGGGGTCTACCCAGCTTAAAAAACTGGGTACCAGAGCAACTCTGGGAAGGTTAAGGCGGCCGGCGTGATGCTGACCACATCACCCCTTGTGTGCCGATGGTCAAGGCCTAACACCATATTCCCAATATGCCTCAATGGGCGTGTAACAGGATCCTTTACCTTTACCTACCCCATGCCACTTCACGGACCAAAATAACAGGACAGTGACTGTTAGGGTCCACCTATGGAAAGACAAGACAAGACAATACCAAAAGCTCATCTCGCAACTTTCCAGTTGAACGCTAACTTACTTTCCCAATTCCTCTTCAATGTTTGGTTTGGTTTGGTTTGGTTTGGTTTTAAGGACTATCTTCATTACATACGGACAGCTCCATCAGTGCTCCGAGATCTCCTCCCTTAGATTACACAAAGAGGATCTCAGCACAGTGCACGAAATCTGTTGCACCGGCGAGAATCCCAATGTGTGTATATAGGAATCACACATTCTATACATGTTTTTGTGGTGGGTAGGTTTCTAATTTTTAAATTTTGCCAGGGCAGCGACCTGATAGGCCTACGCTTTATGATTTCCAACTGCCGTGGGATTTTTAACATGTGCAACTTGCACACGGGACCTCCTATTGTTTTGCCCTTATTGAGAAGGCTAGGCATCCGATCTCACTACCCAGGAGACCGGGGGGGGGGGGGGGGGGTTAGGCATCAACAGGACCACTTTTTCCATAAATCCTATTCCCACCAACTGGGAATCGAACCCGGTGCCTCTAGAATTCGAGGCGGACACTATTCCTCTTACCCACTCTGACCCCCTTTTTCAATGTTACAGTTAAGTAATTACTGAACGCTAGATAGAGACATGCTCTGAAACTATCAACGCTAGGTCTTTCATCTAACATTGTCATACCCATCAAAGCATACTTTACACTGCTGTAGCTAATCTGATTAGTACTATGTGCACTTAGGTAACCAAATACCAATGGTAAAATGAGGTTGCGAAACTAACAAACTTAATGTTACTTGTATATATATATACCAAAAGAACAGTTGGACGAACGCAGCTGAGGCTCAAAGACGTGCGCAAGAGAAACATGAGGGCACTGGACATATATTCAACAACTGGGAGGATGAAGCTGCCGATCGCGCCATGTGGTGAGGCTCTGTACGAGAATATATATATATAATGCAAACGGAGGATTCCGACGAGTCTGAAATTAAAGTATGCGTGTCAACTAAAGTAGAAAGCATGGTTTCAATTCTTGCTACTTTCTTACTGAAACTGTAAATAAAGAAGTGACTATTTCTACAGTACAGCATTCTCAAATATTAAGTGTTTAATTGTGTTCTGCAGATTTAAAAAGTACGAAGAAGTAGAATGAAAAAAATTGGCCCTGTACCGAAAATTTCGGTGGTACGTAAATCCCACTTGGGAAACACCTGGTGCATAGAAAAACCAATATAACACAATAACAAAATGTCAGTCTTACAATTTGGAATCATGGTTACAGATTGGAATACCATCTATTCAACAAGCCAAAGATAGTTACTACTGATGAGTGTAACTTGTGCACCGATAAATTACTGCTGAACATCTACTTCAAAGGTGACCAACATATGAGGAACAAGACTGTTCAGAGATACGAACAGCCTCAAGTTGACCGCTGCTTTCTTTAATGCATATTCAAGTTGACGTCTGACAGTAAACGAAGAAGAAGGTGAAGGAGGAGAAGAAGAAGAAAGAAAGACAGAAGAAGAAGAAAAGAAGAACAAGAAGAAGAAGAAGAACTAGAACAAAAAGAAATAGAAGAACAAGAACAAGAAGAAAGAACAAGAAGAAATATAAGAACAAGAAGAACGAGAAGAAACAAAGAACAAGAAGAAAGAACAAGAAGAAAGAACAAGAACAAGAAGAACGAGACGAAAGAACAAGAACAAGAAGAAAGAAAAAGAAGAAAGAAGAACAAGAAGAAAGAACAAGAAGAAAGAATAACAATAAGAATGAAGAAGAACAAGAAGAAAGAAAGAACAAGAACAAGAAGAAAGAAGAACAAGAAGAAAGAAGAACAAGAAGAAAAAAAGAACAATAACAAGAAGAAAAAGGAACAAGAAGAAAGAAGAACAAGAAGAATGAAGAAGAACAAGAAGAAAGAAAGAACAAGAAGAATAAAGAAGAAGAAAGATAGAACATGAACAATAAGAAAGAAAGGAGAACAAGAAGACAGAAAGAACATGAACAAGAAGAAAGAAGAAGAAGAAAGAAAGGAGAACAAGAAGAAAGAAAGAACATGAAGAAGAAAGAAGAACAAGAAGAAAGAACAAGAAGAAAGAACAAGAACGAGAAGAAAGAACAAGAAGAAAGAACAAGAAGAATGAAGAAGAACAAGAAGAAAGAAATAACAAGAAGAATAAAGAAGAAGAAAGATAGAACAAGAACAATAAGAAAGAAGAACAAGAAGAATGAAGAACAAGAAGAATGAAGAACAAGAATAAAGAAAGAACAATGAAGAAGAAGAAAGAAAGAACAACAACAAGAAGAAAGAACAAGAAGAAAGAAAAGAGAACAAGAAGAAAGAAAGAACATGAACAAGAAGAAAGAAGAACAAGAAGAAAGAAAGAACAAGAAGAAAGAAAGAACAAGAAGAAAGAACAAGAAGAATGAGAAGAAAGAACAAGAAGAAAAAGAAGAAAGAACAAGAAGAAAGAAGAACAAGAAGAAAGAACAAGAAGAAAGAAGAACAAGAAGAATGAAGAAGAACAAGAAGAAAGAAAGAACAAGAAGAAGAAGTAAGAACAAGAAGAAAGAAGAACAAGAAGAAAGAACAAGAAGAAAGAACAAGAAGAAAGAACAAGAACAAGAAGAAAGAACAAGAACAAGAAGAAAGAAAGAAGAAGAAGAAGAAAGAACAAGAAGAAAGAACAAGAAGAAAGAAAGAAGAAGAAGAAGAAAGAACAAGAAGAAAGAAGAACAAGAAGAAAGAAGAACAAGAAGAAAGAACAAGAAGAAAGAACAAGAAGAAAGAACAAGAAGAAAGAACAAGAACAAGAAGAAAGAAGAACTAGAAGAAAGAAGAACAAAAAGAAAGAAGAATAAGAAGAAAGAATAACAAGAAGAATGAAGAAGAACGAAAAGAAAGAAAGAACAAGAAGAAAGAACAATAACATAGAACAAGAAGAACAAGAAAAAAGAACAAGAAGAACAAGAAAAAGAAACAGAAGAAAAAGAAGAAGAAGAACAAGAACAAGAAGAACAAGAAGAAGAAACAAGAACAAGAAAGAACAAATGACATCAAGAAAGAACAAGAAGAACGAGAAGAAACAAAGAACAAGAAGAAAGAACAAGTTTTAATTTGTAAGAAAAAAGAAAATGCAACCGAGAATGTTAACTTTGAAGTAACATTGGGAGGGGGAAGTCGCAAATGAACATTCGGTGCACACCCAGGTGAACTCAAGAACATTATGAACAACAAGAAAAAACAATTATAAACTGTCACTAACGGTTTTTAGCCAAGCGCGGCAATAAGAAAGAACAGATCACAAGAACTTAATGAAACAAGAACAAACACCTGAACAAGAATCAAGGAAGACCTCAATTTTCAAGAAAGAACATTTTACTCATTACTGAATAACCGATTTAAAAAGTGAAGTAAAAAAGAAAAAGAAAGAATAAGAAAATTTACAAGACACATAGTTTTTAACAGTTTGAAGAAGACAAGAGGCATAATGGGAATATGGTGTTAGACCCATATTTTCTTGACCATCGGCACACTAGGGGTGATATGGTCAGCATCACGCTGGCGATGAATTATTTCTTATAATAGTGATGTTTTATTACTTATAATAGTGATGTATTATTACTTATAATAGGGATGTATTATTACTTATAATAGTGATGTATTATTACTTATAATAGTGATGTATTATTACTTATAATAGTGATGTATTATTACTTATAATAGCGATGTATTATTGGAAGGGGAAATCGATTCTGTGATCATTACTCACAATAGTGATGTATTATGACCCTTATAATAGTGATGTATTAATACTTATAATAGCGATGTGTTTTTATTACTCATAATAGGCGATGATTTAAATTACGCATAATAGTGATGTATTTTATTTCTTATAATAGTGATGTATTATTTCTTATAATAGTGATGTATTATTACTTATAATAGCGATGTGTTATTACTCATAATAGTGATGTTTTATTACTCATAATAGTTACACGTATTATTAAGGCATAGTGGGAAATATGAGGTATTTTACTTATAATAGCTAGGGGTGTTATTGGTCTCATCAATAGTGAAGTGTATTATTTCTTATAATAGTGATGTATTATTACTTATAATAGTGATGTATTATTACTTATAATAGTGATGTATTATTACTGATAGGATACTCTTCACATGTTTTATTACTTATAACAGGATGCATTATTACTTATAATAGTGAAGTTGTCCCCCCCCTCTTATCCGGAATAGTGATTTCGGCCCGAATAGTGAAGAGTTTTTTCAGGAATTACTTATAATAGCGATGTGCCCACTTCGGTCATGACTCCCAAGCGTCTCAGCCTCCTGATGTATTGTATCGAATAATAGTGAACTCATTTCACTTATAATAGCGATTGTTAAATCCACAGCATAATAGCCGTGATGGCAATTATTACTTAAATAGTGAAGTATTATTTCTTATAATTCGATTCCGTATTATTACTTACTAAGGACACACACTGAGATTACCAGGCATAAGCGACGAGTCTATTACTGCGCATAAGCCACTGTTTTATTACTGTATAATGAGTGATGTATTCCTGACACCCCTTAAAGTATACACCGCCTGTTGCCCCTGATAACAGCGATGTTTAACTAGTACATAGAAAATAGTGATGTTTTAATTTATAAAATGATGTTTTATTTCTGTAATAGCAGCGTTTTTCTTAACCATAACGTGATTTCCATTATTACTTATAAATTGCGATGTGTTATTTACTCAAGAAGCCTGATGAAGTTTCGGCAGTTATTCACTCACTCATAATAGTGATGTTTTATTACTTATAATAGTGATGTATTATTTCTTATAATAGTGATGTATTATTACTTATAATAGTGATGTATTATTACTTATAATAGCGATGTGTTATTACTCATAATAGTGATGTTTTATTACTTATAATAGTGATGTATTATTACTTATAATAGTGATGTATTATTACTTATAATAGCGATGTGTTATTACTCATAATAGTGATGTTTTATTACTCATAATACTGCATCAGTGCACCGTTTCCTTTCCTTATTACTCACACTTAGGTAATAGTGACAGTGAATTACTCCGTATAATAGTGAATATTATTACTTATATATAGATGTCACACATTACTGTAAATAGTGATTTTTTGTATGGACACTCATTAGTGATGTTTTTTACTTTGTCATAATAGGCCTTATGGCCTATTATTTACGATTTTCTACTGCGATGGATTTTACTTATACGTGCGATGTGTGCTATTACCGTCATAATATCAGTGATGTTTTATTACTTATAATAGTGACCCGTTCTTATTACTTATAATAGAGACCACGTATTATGACTTCATTAGGACCAGCGGTTGTTATTACTTATAATAGTGATGTATTATTACTTATAATAGCGATGTGTTATTACTCATAATAGTGATGTTTTATTACTCATAATAGTGATGTTTTATTACTTATAATAGTGATGTATTATTACTTATTGTTATTGTTGTAAATGTCCCATTATTTTGTCAAACATTTTTTTTAAAAACATGAAGGGTATCACTATAGCAATATTATGCGTTTTAGTTTAGTTTGGTTTTAAAGGACTATCTTCATGTCACACGGACAACTCCATCAGTGCACCGATCTCCTTCCTTAGATCACACAAGGTGGACCTCAGCACAGTGTACGAACTCCGTATCACCGGCGAGAATCCCGATGTGTGTATATAGGAATCACACATTCTATAAACATGTTTGTGGTGGGTAGGTTTCTAATTGTTTTAATGTTGTCAGGGCAGCGGCCGTATGGCCTACTCTTTACGATTTGCAACTGCCGAGGGATTTTTAACGTGCGCTACTTGCACACGGGACCGTCATATTTTTGTGCCCTTATCCGAGAAGGCTAGGCATCCGTTCTCACTACCCAGGAGACCAGGGGGAAGTATGACATCATTAGGACCAGCGGTTCTGAAAAAAAAAATGTCCATAAATTATATTCCCTCTACTGGGAATCGAACCCGGTACCTTTAGAATTCGAGGTGGACGCCATACCTCTTAGCCACTCCGATCCCCATTATGCGGTTGAAAAAAAAATATATATATATATAAAGTATAGTAAACGTTTCTAATGGCACCCATTTTAAACTGCAACATTGCAAAGATATGCTATACAGCCTGCCTATTACGCTAACAAAATTCTACCATCTTTGATTCTTCATGTTCTTTCCTTCTGTTTCTTCATTTTTTTTTCTATTCAAAATTGCAAATAAATATTACACACACACACATAAAAGGTATGTCTTCAGGCACTGGTGAGAAATAAAGAAGTAGAAAACTAGACAACAGAAAAAACAACAGACGTGAATGGCTTACCGGGGGAATCGAACGCAGGACCTTCCGTGCGGCACCCCCGCCTAGCTACGGAAGCGGATCACACTATCCTCCCTGCCATCTAAGCACCACGTGTATTCAAAATTGCACGTGCAAGATGATGACGTGGGGGGGGGGGACCCCCACAGGCAAACAAGACTACTGCATCTTCTTATAATAAATAATACACATAAATAGATCATATGTTAGCGGGGCTGTGGTGCCGTTCGAGTCCCAGGTAAACCTACAACTTATGCTGCTTTTCTGTTGTCTATTTCAGTGCTCTGCTACATTTTTTTTGCTTCGCAGCACCCTTAAAAGTGCCATTTAAAAGTTCCACGGCACACTATAATATTTAAATAGATGAGTATGGTAAATATTTAAACATTTTATGCAATCATAAGGGAAAGCTCCCTAGGCTAATTGTTTGCGGTGGACTGGTGAATGATCATAATTCCATTCATTATTTGTAAAATTGTACGTGTGAGATTCTTTCGCAATATTTTACCATCGCATATAATTTTGTATACCATTATATGATATATTTTGCCTGGTAACACGGCACACCAGGTTGACAGCGCGAGCACCGGTTGCGGAGCACTGGTCTAGTTTACTACTTCTTAATTTCGAACAAGTGCCGGCAATATTCCCATTTACGTGCGCATTATTTATTCACTGTTTGCATGCCTCGAGTTTATTACTTTATTATTTAACTTTTTATTTATTTGTTTCTTCTTAGCTCGCACCCATATGACCACATCTATTTCTTTACCGTGATGAAATAAAGATTTCGTTCGTTCGTTCATAAGGTTGGCGGTTTGTCTCAAGCTTCTCTTATCGCCTTATAGTTGTTTCCCGTCAACGGAACTGGTAAAGGCCACGCTAGCAATTTGCTCCTCTCGTGGAGGCGACATTCTTGAAAGACATGCTCTACTGTAGTGGTTCTCAATATGGGCCTTGTGGCCCCCCCAAGGGGGCCATGACATATTTCTAGGGAGCCACAATAAGATGGTACAGTACTTTTTTTTCCAGCTAACAGCGACTATGAGGGGGCCCTAGAAGTAAATGAGACTCAGAAGAGGGCCATGAGCAACTAAAGGTTGAGAACCCATGCTCTACTGTATGCTTGTTTTCCCGACACGGACACACATCTGTCTGCCCGATTTCTTAATTATCTCAACAGCTGGAATTTGAACCTGCCGTGGGACCCAAAGATGCAGCAATAGAGAATGCAGTCAGCGACCCATAGCTGGACTGCTTGCATCAGGGTCAGCGAACCAGAGCTGACCAAGACCCAACTCCACCTCCACGTGGTGGTCCTGGAAACAGGCTGAATCACTGCAGTCTGGCTGAGAGAGTAGGGATCGCAGAGGGAAGGCAAACCCGGTCCCAAAAAATGCCGTGCTGAAGTCGGATGTGTCGACCGAAAGGTGTAGATATCACAGCTCCGGCGTAAACAGACACAACGCAACCAACGTCCTTTTCAGGACGAACGAGGAAGAAGGAAGAACATGCCGTGAGAGTGGCCAGTTCTCGACCTAACAATTATCACCTGATCTCAAGTGCTGTTTAAAGCAGGATGTGGAGTTCAGGATGAGCTCTAAACTCCGTTCAAATTTCCCCCAAGGCGTACGCAACATATAGCCTCCGAGCAAAAGCCAAGTTCATGGCCTTCTCGTAGTGGGACTATTTTAAATAACAGAAGAAGGGACAACGGTGAGTTTGATTCTCCCAGTAGAGGAAGCTCGTAAGCCTTGGATGGCAATTTACCTAGGAGAAAGAAGATTCTGATTTCAAACTACTTGCTGTTATTGTAGGTAGGCTGAGGTCAGTCAAAGGCTAAGGAAAGCATAGCCGAATGAAACTGGTTGCTGTAATCGAATGTGTCGGGCCGAAAGGCGCAGATATCGCATGACATCGGTAAACTACGGCGCAACGTATTTTCCATAATTCTCAATATATATAAAATCTCAGCTTTTTCTGTCCATAACGCTAAGGGATGCAACTTTGGTTGAAAGTTGGACATTAATTGTATTGTTTCCCTTATATGTACTCTCCCGAAAATAGTAACACTTACCAAAGAACAACGGTACGAAAAAAATAACGGTGTGCACAAAAATATATTGATAGAATGTATTATCCCGTATACACACATTGGGATCCTCGCTGCTGCTACGTAGTTCGTGTACTGTGGTGATGCACAGTGTTTTTTTAAAAATACTTTTGAAAAAGTAAAATTTCCGTTAGGTATTGTGCTTTTGAATGTAATTCCCGTCTTATGGCGGGCTTTTACACTAGTTCAATACCATAATTCCCGCCGTAAGTACTTCGGTCGATCGGTCGGTCGGTCAGTCACATTTTGCACACCGTCATTTGCGCACTTTTTCTATTTTCGAGAGAGTACATTAACTTTCTACCACAGCTAAGGGGGTGCAACTGTGGTTGAAAGTTAGACAATAATTGTATTGTTTCCCCTTATATGTACTCTCCCGAAAATAGAACAAGTGTGCAAAATGACGGTGTGCATGAACAGTTTGATTATGGAAAGAAGCCAACAACACAATTGATAAACAGTACATGAACTGGAGTTTCGTCAAACTTCAAACGCTGTTCTCAGAGGCAGTAAGTCGACCATGGCTTCTCGGAGGCAGTAAGTCGACCAGGGCAAGATTTTAAAAGATGCACGAACAATTATACGAGACATGTTGTCATAAAATAAATGTTAGTTATTTAGTCAATCTACGGTCCATTAGATCATTATCACTGCTCCAAATGTCATTTAGGTAAGGTTACTCCATGTCTTCATATTTAATACATCCATATAATTTTCACTACAAATGTCTAATGACGGTCGCCTGCAATGAAATGACCACAGTAGTGATAGTACCGTCTGTAATACATGTAACAGACACAACACACTATAATTAATAACCTGTCAATGTTGACGGGTTATTGCTAGTATGGAAATAAAAACAAAACAAGGCCAACAGAAAAATTAGAATCTTCAACTCAAATGTCAAATCAGTACTATTGTCCAGTCCTGCACTGAAACATAGGGGACGAAAAACAAAAACATCAGCAAAAAAGTTGCAGACTTTCGTAAATGGGTGTTTGCAAAGACTAGAATGATTGAAATTGTTTGACAAGATCACTAATGTCAAACGAATCATACGAACCAGACAACTGCCAGCGGTACAAAACATGAGAAGAAGATGCTGGTGATGGATAGGTCACACATCGAGGAGGCTTGATGATAACATAAGAAGGCAGTCCTCGTTCTAGAATCTCCAGAATAACAAAGGTAAAGGGATAAGAAAAATAAACACGTTGAGAAGATAACGAGATAAATAAGAGGGACGAGAAGGCATGGTCAGACCATGAGCTGATGGCACGTGACTGAAAGTCTTAACGTGACCTTTTAAAGACCTGTGTTCCTGTGGGAGCTGAAGGATTATGAATGAAAGACAATGTATTTACGTTTAAAAAAAGTTACATTTTATTTTCAATGAAAACAGATCTTACTGAAAGGAAACGCTGTAGTGCAGTAGTTAGTGCACTGACTTTCTACCTCGATGGTCCATGGTTCGATCCGTAGTTGAAGTGGGGATTTATAGTCCGCAAACGACTCCGGGGTCGACCTCGCCTTATGAACTGGGTACCAGAGCAACTCTGGAAAGGTTAAGGCGGCCGGCGTGATGCTGACCACATCACCCCTAGTGATGGTCACGAAAATATGGGCCTAACACCTTATTCCCAATATGCCTCAATGGGCGTGTAAAGGGATCCTTTACCATTGTTTTTTACCTTACTAAAAGACTTTGAAGGTCGGGTGAAAACATTGTTAACAGTCTTGACATTATAGTACTGGAATGGAAATGAACAAGTTTCTATAGCACCGTTTCTCAGACTGTGTTCCATGGAACACTAACGTTCCGCGAGCTATGTAAGGTGTTCCGTGAAGAAGAAATGTAGAACCAGTTGCTAAAAACGTATTTCCAAACATTATTTTTTAAATGGATACGAAATACATTTGCAATTGCGGCCAAAACAGCATGCTTATCAGCTCATAATTATGAGAGTTTGATTGATTTGACTTGAGACTCAGGAGTAAAACAAAGATTTAATGAACTTTCACTAAATGATTTTTGGAGCAGTGGTTTGCAAGAATGCCCCAACATTGTAAAACGGGCAATTCGAGTGCTTCTTCCATTTGCCACTACACAGATTTTCTTATTATGAAGCTACGAAGACAAAATATAGGAACAGACTTGATGCTGCCCCAGACATAGGAATTCAATTTCCAAACATTGTACCAAACATTAATCAAATATGTGATGGCAAAAACAAAACAAAAGCATTCTTCTCACTGATGTAAAATGTACAATTACTTGTGCATGTACTTTACTTTTATTGGTAATAAAAAATAAACATGATTAAACTACTGGTGGTTCTAATTATTATTATTATTTTAGTGGTATTAATTATTTTCTCTATTTACACAGCTTAAACTTAAATTTAATTAACCGTAACACATAATAAGGTTGAACTTGAAGAAACACCACTAAAGGATGTAAAATCGTACACATATCTTGGCAGTAATATAGACAGAGTTGGATGGACAGACAATGATATCAAAATAAGAATACAAACAGCAAGAGGAGCTTTCATTGCATTGGGAAACATACGGAGAACAAGAGAAATCAAGTCCAACACGAAAATAAGAATCTTCAACTCAAATGTCAAGTCAGTCCTATTGTATGGCTCTGAGACATGGAGAGCAACAAAAACAACCAATAAGCTACAGACTTTTATAAACGGGTGCTTGCGTAGAATAGAAGGACTGAAATGGTATGACAGAGTCACAAATGTAGAATTGATGACAAGAACCAGACAAGTGCCAGTGGAACCAAATTTGAGAAGAAGACGCTGTCGATGGATAGGACACACAGTGACATTGAGGAAACCTGTTGATAGCATTACAAGGCAGTCCTTGTTCTTAAATCCACAGGGAAAGAGAGGCAGAGGTACATAAAAAAACACATGGAGAAGAGAGCTGGAAACAGAGGTGAAAATGATGAGGAAAACATGGAAAGAACTTGAGCGGATGGCACAGGACAGGAAGATTTGGCATGTGTTTGTTGAAGGCCTATGCTCCTCGGGGAGCTAAAGGGTATTGATTTATTGATTGAAAATATAATGTAAATTTGTAAAATGCTACCTTAAACCCAATTTTTTGGACTACCGTTCCGTCAATACATTTCAAATGAATAAGTGTTCCGTGAACAAAAAAAAGTGTGAGAAACGCTGTTCTAGAGAAGTTATGAAGACAGACTATGAATTTCACAGTGATTATGGTAATCTCCCCGTGAGGGCAAGATTAAAACAGATTAATTTACCGCGTGAAGGAGAAGCATGTTTGCGCATATGATTGTAAATCAGCGTGTCCAGTGTAAAATTAAACCTAGGTACTTCCCTGAAGGCATCGAAGTCCTAACACTTTTGCTGCCCGCGAACGGACGAGCGTGGTCGCAAAAGGCATGTATCTTTAGTGCGTGGCCTGGTAGCGTGTTAGGTATGAGAAAGAGCTTCGTTGTTGTACTTATATGTCTCGGTATGTCACAGCTACTTCTTTTCTGCTATACCAAATGTCAGTGTTTCCCAAAGTGTGGTACACGCACCCCCCGAGAGTTCGCGAAAAGGGATCATGGTATACGTGGCCAAAAACAACAAGTTTTTGTCACTTTACTTACCATACTTGTTTAACAATTAATTCAAAAGTAATATGTGAAAGGGATTTGGTTTGGCTTTAATGTTCATCTTCGTTGCACGCGGGAAAACCCATCAGTGCTCCGATCTCCTTCCTTAGAACGTGCGCAACTTGCACATGGGACAGCCTATATTTTTCGCCCTTAATCCGAGAAGGCTAGGCATCCGATCTTACTACCCAGAAGATCAGGGGGGAGTATGGCATCATTCGAAACCTCTGGTTGTGAAAAACTGTCCATCAATTATATTCCCTGTACTGGCAGCGAACCCGGTACCTTTAGAAGTAGAGGCGGACGCCATACCTCTTAGCCACTCCAACCCCCCCGTGACAGGGGTAAACTCTCATAAGGGGTAAAGGATCACTGGATGTCTGGGAAACACACTGCCCTATGCGCATGTACGCGATCGCTTTGCTATATGTCTAAGCATACATCTACTTGTGTAAGAAGAGAAAAGGGTTAATGTGCCTGGAGTTGGCTAAGACACACAGCTGGGACTGTAAACACGGACAGCACTTCATGCATCACCGTAGCACCTACACGACGGGATTAGTGGTTTGTTTACTTGTACGGTGTATCGTCTTCCACTTGTTATTCCTAATATAAGCTCATATTTGTAGCTGCCTGCTCCTGATGATGGTGGATCGTTCTAGCCAATGACGGAGTCGCTGTTCGTTGTTTTATAAGATAATTATGTTGATGACGGCAATGGCGTATGCTAAAAATAATGATAACGACGGTTATGATGATGATGATGGCGGTTATGGTGTACGACGCCTTTGTCCAAAAGCCGATGTTGTTATTGCCGTTCATCATCATCATCACTTCCCTCCATGCTCATCAACCACCAATGCAGTTGGCAATCCCTTGCAGGAAGCCTGAGCCAACGAATTTATCTGCCCTTGCAGCAAGCGGTTTCTGTAGTAATTTCTTTTACATGATGAGATATCCAACCCCATACACAACATGGAGTTGGGTTGGCCACGTCCTCAGAAGAGACCCTGATGCCATCACAAACACAGCTATGCAATGGACCCCTGAAGGAAAGCGAAAGAGAGGTCGACCAAAAGCAACTTGGTGGAAAAGAGTGGAGGCCGAGATGTAAAGAATGAACCAGAGCTGGGGCACTGCTAGATAGGATGGCCGCCAACCGAGCAAAGTGGATGGAGTTTGTTGCTGTTCTACAAGATGCCACCAAACGTGATGGCTACTGACTGCTTTGACAGTCGGCGACAAAGGATCAAAGAAGAAGAGGATATACAACATCATACTACTCGCCCTCATACAGACTGCCCTAGTGAACATTAGGCGTATTCTTTATATGTCTCCTCAGAGCCCCATACTCTCCTCAGAGCCCCATACTCTTCTCAGAGCCCTATACGGGGTGTTGCTATTTTTACTGTACCTGTTTCTTGTTGTATACTCCACGTTACATATCAGTTATCTTCTCAATTTCTTTTTTCTCTCGACAAAGAAAGCTGTGAGTGTATCGGCAGTCTGGCATTGGAGCAGCAGCGTACTGATAGGGATGCGGGGGAGGGGGGCGCGGACCGCCCCAGGTGACAGCCAGGGAAAAGGTGCCACCCGACACTATTATTATAGTACTTACTGTTGCAATGTACTTACAAGTGCTTTTTTATTTGGGGGGGAGGGGGGGGGGAGTGCAAAGGGTATGATTCGCCCCGGGTGCCAAATACTTGAGGGACGCCTCTGCATGGGAGAGCGACATTATTATAAATTCCGGAGAACACAGGCAATCTGAGGCAGAGAAATTCCAGCAATAGCCTATGCCAGTGGTCAGCAACTAGGCTTGACTAATGCCCTGACTCAAACTCAAATTCTTGATAGATCGCCGTTACCTCGGGCTAAGCCATAGGAAGGCCCTAGATCTACACTGTAGATAAAGTCAGGGAAATAAACTTGGCATTGTCTGCAAAAACGCGAGATACTTAAGCAGTACTAGTTCAACAACTAATTCAACCGAGAATAAACACTACTTGTTATACCGACGGGTAATTTTTTTTTTTAAAGCGCTAATGGGAAAAAAACCAGTTTGTTTTATCTATATGCAAGACAAACTGGATAAAATCACAGAATGTAATTCTAACCTGGGTAAAATCTAATATGGACACAACTACAGAATCTAAGTCTAATCGGGGTAAAACTACTAAATCTAATTCTAATATGGATAAAACTATGGAATCTAATTCTAGGCTGGATAAAACTATAGAATCTAATTCTAATCTGAATAAAACTCTCACATATACAGTTAGATCGCATCTTACGAGAAATTACCCAACGCGGATTCAGCTTTACGCAGATGATTGACTAAGAGGTAAAATTACAACAAGTTTTCATTGTAAATTATTCTAATTATTTACAAGAGAAGTCCACTGTGGCTTCCGAGCAAATCGAAGTACTCAAGACCTAATCTTCACACTCAGACAGTTGAGTGAAAAGGCTCTTGAGTATGAGATCCATCTTTGCTTCTTAGATCTGGAAAAGGCATTTGACAAGGTCCCCTGGAACAAACTCTGGGACTGTTTGGCAAGGAAGAACATCCCAACACCTCTGATTCATGCTATACAGAGCTTCTACAAGTCTTGCAGAAATTATGTGAGGACGGCAAACTATAAGTCAGAAGAATTCAGGACCACCACTGGTGTAAGACAAGGTGATATCCTTTCACCTTATCTGTTCATACTCCTCATGGACGATGTCATCAAGGCATGTAAGGAGAAGACAAGAAAGTATTCAGTGGGGTACTGGACGATGAGACAGGTCTGTATTTCAGAGCTGGCATTTGCTGATGATGTTGCCCTGATTGCTAAATCAGAGGCACATCTTCAATCCAACCTGCAAGTCTGGAAGGAAGAGCTGGAGAAGAGAGCTGTCATAGACCGGAAGACTCATCAAAGAAGAGTTGGCTACCCGAACAGCAGCAGCTGGGAGACTTTTTCCAGCCATAAATCGAGGATTCCTCAGCAAAAGAGAAGTTGGTAAGAATACGAAGATGGCTGTATACCGCTCCACCTATGTCCCAATCTTGACGTATGGATGCGAGTCATGGGCAATGACTACAACTAACAAAAGTCAGATCCAAACCTCAGAAATGAGGTATCTGAGGAAGGTGGTTGAAGTAACAAGAAGAGACATGGTCCGCAACCAGACGATACGTCAAGGCCTAAAAACCCAACCCCTGCAGATCCAAGTAGAACAGTCCCAACTGAAATGGTTTGGTCATGTTTGCAGAATGGAAGAAGATCGGCTACCACGGCAAGCATGTGAAACTAAGAGCCAGGGTTCCAGACCTCCAGGACGACCCAAAAATCCGCTGGGAGGACAACATTAGACAATCTTTGAAGGACCGAGGACAAGAATGGAACCAAGCCAGGAGGAAGACAGCCGATAGAATAGTATGGCGCTCTCTCTTACAAACCTCTACACCTCACGGTAGAAGAGGAACGACTAAGTAAGTATTTACATGAGTTTTTTTTTTTTTAAATAAATACTTAAAAGATTATTTCTAAAAACCCTAATTTAAAATAAAATGTAAAATAAAAGACAAATAATAAATAGATTATTCACAAATTCGAGTGGGCAAGGTTATAAAATGTTCCTTGTCATAAAAGTAATCCAGAACTGGGTCTCTTACTATTTTAGTTATCATGCACTTAGGGGGTTTGGGATGTCAGGTATTGGTAGTACCTCTGGTGAAGGAGCTGTCATGCCCTTTTTAGGGCAGCTCGGCCACCTTTGGTCCAAACCTGGCATCCAGCTCTCACCTGTGGCTCCTCGTAGCTGTCAGCATGCGACAGCGGCCACCCCCTGGGAAACGGCTTTGACAGGCCGGCTAAACTAGGTGAGGGTAGCCGACTGATTATAAACCTTCGGTGAGTTAGGGTCTGCCTACCCATGTATGCGAAGACTGGATTCGGTAGACTGCGCGGAAGAAACCATCTGTTGGTTCAACGGGCATGACGGCGATTACCAGCAACGCGCAGTGGAGCGTAAGGAGCAGGGCGAGGCACGTAGAAAGCCCTGGTCATCCACTGCACCTGACTTCATCTCCAGTCGTCTTGACTTGTCTTGCCACTGGATTAAGATGGACCCAGGCGAGAGAGTGAGGTCGACGAATTGCGCAACTCTTCCTCACTTTAAACCAAATCACTGCGCAAGTCACTCTTTCATCCACACATCCATTCACTCACAAGTCCTGTGGCGATGGGCGAGCGGCGAAGCGGCAGGCGTGGGTGCGCTGGCAGTCGTAGTCGCAGACCTACACACAGGCGGCTCAGGTCATATAGTCGTCTTCCACTGATCGGAGCAGCAGTGGGATTCGGCAGCCCCCTGAGTGACCGAGCAGCCCTCTTTAGGAAAGCACTGCTCACCTCCATGGCACGAGGAAGGGGCTAGAAAAGGTGCCCTAAACATTGCCTGCTCCACCATTACCTAACCAGCTTACCGCGGTTGGTGGGTACCGTACTTCGGCGGGCGACACATAAGAAAAAGAAAGGACAGATTTTTCCCCCTCATTCTAGGCGCATGGAATGTGCGCACTCTACTTGACAAAGACTTTAACGCAAACAGACCCGAGAGGCGAACTGCCCTGATTGGGAGAGAACTGGCCAGATACAACATTGACATAGCAGCACTGAGTGAAAACTCGACTTGCAGGTGAGGGCCAACTTTGCGAAAAGGGTGCAGGTTATACATTCTATTGGAGCGGGAGAGGAACTGAAGAAAGACGAGAAGCAGGGGTTGGATTTGCAATCAAAACAGCACTTGTTGGCAAGTTAGCGGGGCCTCCAAAGGTAATAAATGACCGACTCATGACGGTCAAGATCCCTCTGTTCTATGGAAGAAAACATGCCACCATCATTAGCGCGTATGCACCAACTATGACAAACCAGGATGACGTCAAGGATAAGTTTTATGAAGAACTACATGTAGTCATTGCATCAGTTCCTAAAGCAGATAAGCTTATCATTCTTGGTGACTTTAATGCAAGAGTAGGCTCAGATAACATCTCCTGGAATGGCACTATCGGAAAGTACGGCGTGGGTCGCTGTAACAGCAATGGACTTCTTCTCCTCCAGACTTGCGCAGAACATGACCTCCTTGTCACCAACACCATTTTTCGACTTCCTATCCGTACAGGACCTCCTGGATGCACCCTCGCTCAAAGCATTGGCACCTAATTGACTATGTAATTGTTAGGAAGAAGGACAGGCAAGATGTCCGGGTGACCAAGTCCATGTGTGGTGCAGAATGCTGGACTGATCATCGCCTCATTGTGTCTAAACTTAAAATTCGTATCCAACCAGCCAGGCGCCCTCAGGGGAAGAAAACTCAAAAAAGGTTGGATGTCACCAAACTAAAGAAGACAAAAATCAAACAGTCATTTACTGACACCCTAGAAGACCGTCTCAAATCTATCTCGTTAGACGGCCAAAGTGCGGAAACAAATTGGGCAGCCCTAAGCGAGCAGATCTACAACACTGCTACTGAGGTCCTGGGTCCCGCCATCAAGAAACAAAATGACTGGTTTGATGAGAACTCAGATGATATAAAGAAGATGTTGGCTGAGAACCTTGCACTCAAAGCGGTCTATGGTCCAACATCATCAGGATCATTTCCCCTCCTTAATGCAGATGGAAAAACACTAATTACAGACAAGAAAAAAATTCTCCAACGCTGGGCTGAACATTTTAATAATATCTTGAACCAGCCATCATCTATTAACGACGAAGCCATCATCCGCCTGCCCCAAATTCCTATAAATGAATCATTAGATGATGTACCAACTCTGGAGGAAACTAAAAAAGCGATTCGTCAACTGTCTAGTGGAAAGGCCCCTGGCTCCGATTCAATTCCTGTTGAGGTTTATAAAGATGGCGGTGCAGTTCTGATAGAGAAACTTCATATGATCTTCCAGCAAATGTGGCAGAGTGAAACCATCCCACACGATCTCAAAGATGCCTCAATTATACATCTATATAAACGTAAAGGTAATCGCCAAGACTGCAACAATCATCGAGGCATCTCTCTTTTATCACTCGCTTGGATGATATTCGCCAGAATCCTCCTTCTTGAATCGCCTTACAGGCTCATCTTGACAAAGGTCTTTTACCTGAAAGTCAGTGTGGATTCCGGAAAGAACGTGGAACCACAGATATGGTGTTCGCTGCAAGACAGCTACAAGAAAAATGCCAAGAACAGCACTGTGGCCTGTACACAGCTTTCATCGACTTGACAAAGGCGTTCGACACGGTCAGTAGAGAGGGTCTATGGAAGATCATGGCAAAATACGGCTGCCCAAAGAAATTTATCACAATAGTGCAGCAACTGCATGATGGAATGCAGGCTAGAGTTCAGGAAAACGGTGAGCTATCAGAGCCTTTCCCAGTCTCAAATGGAGTTAAACAAGGGTGTGTACTTGCACCGACTCTGTTCAGTATCATGTTTTCTGCTATGCTGACTGATGCTTTCAGAGACGGGGACACAGGAATCGACATCAGATATCGTATTGATGGAAAATTGTTTAACCTTAGGAGGCTTCAAGCAAAAACCAAGGTCAAATCACACACCATCAGGGATCTTCTGTTTGCTGACGATTGTGCCCTCAGTGCTGGCTCAGAGGCTGATCTGCAGCATAGCGTGGATAGATTCTCCGAAGCCTGTTCCAACTTTGGGCTTACCATCAACACGAAGAAAACAGAAATCATGTACCAACCAGCTCCTGGCACAGTTTATACTGAGCCAATCATCAAGGTAAATGGTGAGAAACTGAATGTTGTGAACAGATTCACATACCTTGGTAGCACACTATCCCAGAACATTGTCATTGATGATGAGGTGAACACCAGGATCTCCAAAGCCAGCAGCACATTTGGCAGACTATACACCAACGTTTGGCATCGAAGTGGCATTAGTCTACAGACAAAGCTGAAGGTGTACAGAGCTGCGGTGCTTCCAGTGCTGCTTTATGCATGTGAAACATGGACTGTATACAGGCGCCACGTAAAGAAGCTAAACCACTTCCATACAGTCTGTCTCAGGAAGATAATGAACATCAAATGGCAAGACAAGATCCCAGATACCGCCGTTCTTGACAGAGCTGGTATCCCTAGTATCAATACTATTCTGATGGGGGTCACAAATTCGCTGGAAGTCAGGTATGTAGTCTGCATGGTGAACCATCGAGCTGCCAAAGATACTTTTTAGGTGAGCTCAGAAGGGTCCAAACGCTCCCATGGTGGCCAAAAGAAGCGCTCAAAGACACTTAAAGACTGTCATTGAAAACAGCGGACCAAACCCCGGACAACGGGAAGCTTTGACGCAGACCGAACTGCTTGGCTACATCTAGGTAAAGGGCAGCCGAATGGAAAACATTCGGTGAGTTTAGGCAGCCAGACCCATGCATGCGGAGACAATTCGAAAGGACTGCGTGAAAGAAAACCACCTGTTGGTTCAACCACACTGCCAAGACTTTCCAGGCCCGCATTACCAGGTCACCTTCGTACCGCTAGGAGCGTAAGGAGCATATTCTTAAGGCACGTAGATGAACCCTGGTCTTCATCCCCGTGCACCTGACTTCAACTCAAAACCTTGACAAATGTCTTGCCACTGGATTGAGATGGACCCAGGCGAGAGAGTGAGGTCGACGAATTTCGCTCTCTCTCTCCTCACCTTTAATCCAACAGCTTTCACCGCGCAAGAACACACTTTCACACATTATATATATCCAAATCACTGAAATGAGCAAGTCCTGTTTTACGATGGGCGAGCGGCGAAGCGGCAGGCGTGGGTACGCTGGCAGTCGTAGTCGCAGACCTACACACAGGCGGCTCAGGCCATATGGTCGTCTTCCACTGATCGGAGCAGCAGTGGGATTCGGCAGCCCCCTGAGTGTCTGAGCAGCCCTCTTTAGGAAAGCACTGCTCACCTCCATGGCATGAGGAAGGGGCTAGAAAAGGTGCCCTAAACATTGCCTGCTTCACCATTACCTAACCAGCTTACCGCGGTTGGTGGGTACCCTACTTCGGCGGTCGACATATAAGAAAAAGAAAGGACAGATTTTTCCCCCTCATTCTAGGCGCATGGAATGTGCGCACTTTACTTGACAAAGACTTTAACGCAAACAGACCTGAGAGACGAACTGCCCTGATTGGGAGAGAACTGGCCAGGTACAACATTGACATAGCAGCACTGAGTGAAACTCGACTTGCAGGCGAGGGCCAACTTTGCGAAAAGGGGTGCAGGTTATACATTCTTTTGGAGCGGAAGAGGAACTGAAGAAAGACGAGAAGCAGGGGTTGGATTTGCAATCAAAACAGCAATTGTCAGCAAGTTAGCGGGGCCCCCCAAAGGGAATAAATGACCGACTCATGACGGTCAAGATCCCTCTGTTCTATGGAAGAAAACATGCTACCATCATTAGCGCGTATGCACCAACTATGACAAACCAGGATGATGTCAAGGATAAGTTTTACGAAGAACTACATGCAGTCATTGCATCAGTTCCTAAAGCAGATAAGCTCATCATTCTTGGTGACTTTAATGCAAGAGTAGGCTCAGATAACATCTCCTGGAATGGCACTATTGGTAGGTACGGCGTGGGTCGCTGTAACAGTAATGGACTTCGTCTCCTCCAGACTTGCGCAGAACATGACCTCCTTGTCACCAACACCATTTTTCGACTTCCTACCCGCAACAGGACCTCCTGGATGCACCCTCGCTCAAAGCATTGGCACCTAATTGACTATGTAATTGTTAGGAAGAAGGACAGGCAAGATGTCCGGGTGACCAAGTCCATGTGTGGTGCCGAATGCTGGACTGATCATCGCCTCATTGTATCTAAACTTAAAATTCGTATCCAACCAGCCAGGCGCCCTCAGGGGAAGAAAACTCAAAAGAGGCTGGATGTCACCAAACTAAAGAAGACAAAAATCAAACAGTCATTTACTGACACCTTAGAAGACCGTCTCAAATCTATCTCGCTAGACGGCCAAAGTGTGGAAACAAATTGGGCAGCCCTAAGTGAGCAGATCTACAACACTGCTACAGAGGTCCTGGGTCCTTCCATCAAGAAACAAAATGACTGGTTTGATGAGAACTCAGATGATATAAAGCAGATGTTGGCTGAGAAACACCATCTCCATAAAGCATATTTAAATGATCCAAAATCTACATCCAAGAAAGACGCTTTCAACAACATGCGTAGAATCGTCCAACATAAACTACGCCAGATGCGGGATTCATGGCTGAGTAATAAAGCAGATGAGATCCAAGGCTTTGCTGACAGCCATGACTTGAAAAACTTTTACCTTGCACTCAAAGCGGTCTATGGTCCAACATCATCAGGATCATTTCCCCTCCTTAATGCAGATGGAAAAACACTAATTACAGACAAGGAAAAAATTCTCCAACGCTGGGCTGAACATTTTAATAATATCTTGAACCAGCCATCATCTATTAACGACGAAGCCATCATCCGCCTGCCCCAAATTCCTATAAATGAAGCATTAGATGATGTACCAACTCTGGAGGAAACTAAAAAAGCGATTCGTCAACTGTCTAGTGGAAAGGCCCCTGGCTCCGATTCAATTCCTGTTGAGGTTTATAAAGATGGCGGTGCAGTTCTGATAGAGAAACTTCATATGATCTTCCAGCAAATGTGGCAGAGTGAAACCATCCCACACGATCTCAAAGATGCCTCAATTATACATCTATATAAACGTAAAGGTAATCGCCAAGACTGCAACAATCATCGAGGCATCTCTCTTTTTATCAATCGCTGGGAAGATATTCGCCAGAATCCTTTTGAATCGCCTTACGGCTCATCTTGACAAAGGTCTTTTACCTGAAAGTCAGTGTGGATTCCGGAAAGAACGTGGAACCACAGATATGGTGTTCGCTGCAAGACAGCTACAAGAAAAAATGCCAAGAACAGCACTGTGACCTGTACACAGCTTTCATCGACTTGACAAAGGCGTTCGACACGGTCAGTAGAGAGGGTCTATGGAAGATCATGGCAAAATACGGCTGCCCAAAGAAATTTATCACAATAGTGCAGCAACTGCATGATGGAATGCAGGCTAGAGTTCAGGAAAACGGTGAGCTATCAGAGCCTTTCCCCGTCTCAAATGGAGTTAAACAAGGGTGCGTACTTGCACCGACTCTGTTCAGTATCATGTTTTCTGCTATGCTGACTGATGCTTTTAGAGACGGGGACACAGGAATCGACATTAGTTATCGTATTGATGGAAAATTGTTTAACCTTAGGAGGCTTCAAGCAAAAACCAAGGTCAAATCACACACCATCAGAGATCTTCTGTTTGCTGATGATTGTGCCCTCAATGCTGGCTCAGAGGCTGATCTGCAGCATAGTGTGGATAGATTCTCCGAAGCCTGCGCCAACTTTGGGCTTACCATCAACACGAAGAAAACAGAAATCATGTACCAACCAGCTCCTGGCACAGTTTATACTGAGCCAGTCATCAAGGTTAATGGTGAGAAACTGAATGTTGTGAACAGATTCACATACCTTGGTAGCACACTATCCCAGAACATTGTCATTGATGATGAGGTGAACACCAGGATCTCCAAAGCCAGCAGCACATTTGGCAGACTATACACCAACGTTTGGCATCGAAGTGGCATTAGTCTACAGACAAAGCTGAAGGTGTACAGAGCTGCGGTGCTTCCAGTGCTGCTATATGCATGTGAAACATGGACTGTATACAGGCGCCACGTAAAGAAGCTAAACCACTTCCATACAGTCTGTCTCAGGAAGATAATGAACATCAAATGGCAAGACAAGATCCCGGATACCGCCGTTCTTGACAGAGCTGGTATCCCTAGTATTGATACTATTCTGATGCAGTCACAAATTCGCTGGGCAGGTCATGTAGTCCGCATGCCAGACCATCGACTGCCAAAGATACTCTTTTATGGTGAGATGCAGAAGGGTAAACGCTCCCATGGTGGCCAAAAGAAGCGCTTCAAAGACACGTTAAAGACGTCATTGAAAACCTTTGACATAAACCCAGACACATGGGAAGCTGCTGCGCAAGACCGAACTGCTTGGCGCACATCTCTTCGTAAAGGTGCAGCAGCATGCGAATCATCCAGAAGAGCAGCAGCGGAACAGCGGAGACAAGCTAGAAAGGACCGTGAAATAAAACCTTCACATGAAGCAAACATTCCCTGCCCACACTGTCCAAGATCTTTCCAGGCCCGCATCGGGCTCTTCAGTCACCTTCGTACCCATAGACTAACCTAACATATTCTTAAATAATTGGATGAACAGAGTGGTCTTCATCACCCGTGATGGACGAACAACCACTATTCTGATGCAGTCACAAATTCGCTGGGCAGGTCATGTAGTCCGCATGCCAGACCATCGACTGCCAAAGATACTCTTTTATGGTGAGATGCAGAAGGGTAAACGCTCCCATGGTGGCCAAAAGAAGCGCTTCAAAGACACGTTAAAGACGTCATTGAAAACCTTTGACATAAACCCAGACACATGGGAAGCTGCTGCGCAAGACCGAACTGCTTGGCGCACATCTCTTCGTAAAGGTGCAGCAGCATGCGAATCATCCAGAAGAGCAGCAGCGGAACAGCGGAGACAAGCTAGAAAGGACCGTGAAATAAAACCTTCACATGAAGCAAACATTCCCTGCCCACACTGTCCGAGATCTTTCCAGGCCCGCATCGGGCTCATCAGTCACCTTCGTACCCATAGACTAACCTAACATATTCCTAATAATTGGATGAACAGAGTGGTCTTCATCACCCGTGATGGACGAACAACAACACATCATGCACTTACTGTGATATTAGCATTTGTCTGTGTTATTGTGCTTTAATTCTATAAATGAAAAAACAAAACCCCTCTCTAAACACAAAGATTGATTCGTTAATTTGTACACTATATTTAGTGAAATAATAATGTCAAATAGATTTCTTCTTCTTCTTCTTCGTTCATCCTCAGATGTCAACTTGAATAAGTTCAAAGAAAGCAGTGGTCAGTTTGAGGCTGTTGACATCTCCGTTGAGCTTTTCCAGGAATGGTACTGGCGATGGCCATATGCGCTTTATATGTTTTTCACATGTTGGGCACATCTGAAGCAGATTCCCAGCAGTCACTACATCGGTGCCACAGTCACACTCACCAGCAGCCCCTGATCCTTAACCTGCCGAGTGGATGGCATCCCAATCCGCCGCAACTTGCTCGAAGTCTGACCACCACTCGCTCACCCCCCGACGAGCTGGTAATACGCATTATTTTCATTGTGGCCTGGATGCTCCGCTTTCCATCTGCTCCTATAATCTGCGCTTGATAAAACTCTTGGCCTATTCATAAGTTATGCGTGTGTCACGTTGAGGTAGCTTTCCTTCTTCCTTTACCAATCTGTCAGCTTCTTGATTTATCGGGATGTTGCAGTGGGAAGGCACCCACTGTATCACAACTCTTTTGAATTGCTGACACCGTTTGTGCAGTGTTACTCTTAGATTTTATTCGAAAACTGAGCAAACTGGGAGGGGGGAGGCGCTTGCTAGGGCTACCATTCTATTTTGACTGCGTTTTTCGACTTTATGCGGTGTCTTCAGAACCTAACCCCCGCGTAAGATGCGATCGAACTGTATATGCAGTTGCTGAATCGGGAGCCACCGCCGCTACCTCCTCCGACAAACCTCTAATCACAACAATCAATTCAAAGCTTTCACTTCCTGAAAGGTTAACAGTAAATCTGGATCAAACTATTCCAAAATCACTGAACTATGGAAGACAATACAATTTATTCATAGATTTCATATGTAAGTTTCATCTTTTACGGTCGTTTATGACCTTATGATGATCCCTGAGATAACAGTGAATACGCATTAATTCTGAGGCCGTCGGCAATGCAGGATTTTCTTTATTCAATGCTAAAAAGCAAAGAAAAACCTACTTGAGCTGAAAGCACTTTCACAATACGCCAAGATATTTTTCTGTAGCGCATCCGTTTATATTGCAACGAAAACCAACGTTATCTCATCTGTTGTAACTAAATTCCGAATAAAAACGAAACTTTTAAGCCACAAACATTAGACAGCGATCATCAGGTTCAGTTTGCACACACATTTGTTGCATTTAATTATGAATGATTCTGATAATTCTAATACAATTTTCTAAACGTTAACGGGTGTTGGGCCATAAAGGACGTACCATTATAGTTCATGACTATAAATCTGTTATAAATCGTTTCTAATTTCTTCTTCTTTTTTTTTTAATTCTTAGCCGCTGACTGGCAAATCAGTCGGTAACCATCACGCCTAGTGATGTCTTCTAGGGCAGAAACAAAGCCGCTCCACTCTGCTCCCGTTTCTGGTCATCCTACGTGCAGTGCCCCAACTCTGGTTCATCATTTTCATCTCGGCCCCCACGGTTCTCCGCTCGGTTGTTTTTGGTCAGCCTCTCTTTCGCCTTCCATCTGGGATCCATAACATAGCAATGAAGTTTGGTAATGGTGTTGGGGGTCTCTTCTGTGGACATGACCAAGCCGACTACAGCGTCTACCTGTCATGATGGTGCACATATCTTCTTGACTGCTCCGGGTATGCGGTTCTTGGTTGGTGATGTTGTTCGGTCAAAATATTCGGAAGAATTTCCTAACCAGATTGTGTGGAAAGAAGACAATTTGAACTTCTCTTTTCTGTTACTCTCCTGGATTCTGCACCGTTCATCCATCCAGAATGCATGCAACTCCCACTTTGTAATCTCTTAACGTCAAGTTAATATAATGAGTGCTCCGGGTAGTTCTAGGGGTCTCTGAAGAGAAAATGAAAGAATGGCACTACAACACCCTTAGGCATGTCGTACAAGGCAACTAATACTAATATGAAGCTCTGCATGGGGTTGACAATACTCATCATACAAAACACATTTCCACAGAAACCACTGTTGCAAGAGCATATTAATGCTTGTTGCAGGTTACTAGCCAGGGAACCAGCTAGAATGGTGGCTCTATGCTCCGACTGGAGCGCGAAAGGAAGAAAAAGAAGAGGAAGAGGAACATCATGAGTTTTCTTTCGGATAATCGAGTTAGATTGAAATTCCGGAATTTTATGTTCCGGTCTCCACTCTGTTCCCGTTTTATTTATCTGGGGGGGGGCTAGTAGCCTCCTTCAGTCATAACTGACTATGGGAATACGCCCCTGAGGTGATATCCCTAAGCTGTTTTGTTGCCTGGTGTTCCTTTCGGCGTGTTCTTTTCACTTCTGCTTATTGTGAGAGCTTCTTTTCGTCCAATCTGAGGTGGCGCCGTAGGAATCATCGCCACTTTGGTGCGATCGCCAGCCTTATCCTCCTAGTTGGCTGGATTTTGCCATTATGTCTCTTTTGCACACATCTGTCAACCCCAGCTGCGGTTGCTTGACTGTTCTTTTGCCATCTGCCAACTGTCCGTATAAAATATCTTTGCGGATGCGACCATCTTCCATGCGGCGGACATGGCCAAGTGTATTCATGCTTTGAAGGCCAGCATTTGACAGCACCTCGACATTTGTCACTTTGTCCTTCAACGTAATACCAATGATGTGGCGCAGACACCGTAAATGGAAAATATTTAGCCTTTTTTTTTTTTTCTTGCTTAGAAAAATATAACAGATGCCGTTTGTACGTAACGCCTTGTGGCAACGTATCTGGATCAGACAAAAGGTTAAAAGGTATGGGGCGTCCTCGGATATTCAGTAAATAAAGTTGTTTGTAAGCGCACACACATACACATCAACATGTCGAAAATATAAAGTGATCTTGAAGGAATTCATACAGAATAAGTGAACCAGTGTGAAAATATATCCCCCGAAAGAAACAAGCTAACACCCATGAGATTAATTAACAATGAAATAAAATAAATAATAAAATCAGCAATGCAGATATTCAAGACGATAACGCACGTCTTAAAACCTAGGGATTATATCACTCATAATACGAGCCAAACTTTCACAAAGCTACAAATTTATGTATTTTTTTTTTTTTTATCTAACCAGCGGCACTCGAGCTTTCCAGCTCTTTTGGCCCAATGACATGTCATTGCGAGGCTGGGGGGTCAGTGGACTTTCCTTCAAACCCGGTCAGGAGCGAAGCTCCTTCCCATCCACACGGGATTTATGTGCAGGAGCCGTTCAGGTTATTCAGTCAAATTTCCGGTCGTAAACATTCCTTCAAACGCTGACGCCCGGGTTTGAACCATGAAAACCTGGTCGCCAGTACAACGCCGTAGCCATTACACCAGCGCGGCTCCCTATTTTATGTATAAAATGAAACATGGACATGGCATAATTCCACTAAATAATGACCCATAAGCTGTCAAAGTATCGATTTATAGGCTTTTAAAGTATCGACTCACAAGCTTTCAAAGTATCGACTCATAAGCTTTCAAAGTATCGACTCATAAGCTGTCAAAGTATCGACTCATAAGCTGTCAAAGTATCGACTCATAAGCTGTCAAAGTATCGACTCATAAGCTGTCAAAGTATCGACTCATAAGCTGTCAAAGTATCGACTTATAGGAGAAAGCATCATGTCATCATAATCATTTTCCTTGTCGCTCCTTATAGAGCACAGAGCCACCACTGCGGCTTTGTTTTACATGATCAGGTTGCCAGTCCAAGCTGGGAGAAGATGTCCTGGAGCAGGCCAACCACATTAGAGCTGTCACACACTTGAAGGGAGGCATCAAAGAAGAGTTGGCTAGACGAAGAGCAGCAGCTGGGAGACTTTTTCAGGCCATAAATCGATGATTCCTCAGCAAAAGTGAAACTGGCAAGAAGATGAAGATAACTGTGTACCGCTGCACCTATGTTCCAACAATGACTTATGAATGCGAGTCATGGACAATGACTACAACCAACAAAATCCAGCTCCAAACCTCAGAAATGAGGTATTCGAGGAAGGAGATTGAAGTAACAAGAACTAGACATGGTCCGCAACCTGGCCTCAAAACCCAGTCCCTGCAGACCCAAGTTACGATGGTTTGGTCATGTCTGCAGAATTGGAGAAGACCGGCTACCACGACAAATATTGGAGACCAAGAGCCAGGGATCCAGACCTCCAGGACGACCCAGAGTCCGCTGGGAGGACAACATTAGATAGTCTCTGAAAGACCGAGGACTAGATTTGAACGAGGCCAGGTGGAAGACAGCCGATTGGATAGTATTGTGCTATCTCTGGCAAACCTCTACACCCAATGGTAGAAGAGGAACGACTAAGTTAAGTAAGTAGGTTGCCAGTCCCATGCACAACCTCATAAAAGTCCGCCTTGTACGGCATGCCTGAGGGAGCAGGATGATTACCCTTTCTATGTGTCATAAGAGGTTCCCAAGAAATGCACGGGGCGAAAAGGCATTTAGTCTCAAGAAACTACAGGGCGTCCGAGAATTATTCCCTGGACTGTGAAGTTCAATAACCTTGAACAGACACGAGTATCTCCTTCTTCTTTGGTCCTTGATGGCTGACTATCATTGACCATCACGCCTAGCGATGCGTCTTGTAGGGCAGCAACAAAATAACTCTACTTTGCTCGGTCGACATCCCTCCTTAGTGTGGTGCCTCAGCTCTGGTTCAAGCTTAAGCATCTCAGCCTCCACAGTTATCCACCAAGTGGCCTTTGGGAAAGGCTCCCGTTACACGCCCATTTGAGGCATATTGGGAACATGGTGTTAGACCCATATTTTCTTGACCATCGGCACATTAGGGGTGATGTGGTCAGCATCACGCCGGCTGCCTAAAAGCTTCCCAGAAGTTGAAATCAGAAGTAGCCACATGAACAAAACTAGTTTTGTAATTGACACATTATGATTTTCACCATAACCCAATATGGTATATGGTATGATGATGGACAGTGAAAAGAATTACACCTGTAATGTCCTGCAAAACCACAGTACAAATCGGAAGTTTATTACACATAAGTCAAAATTTGTTTTCTTTTTTTTTTTGTTAGTGAAGTCTTCTTCCTTGTTCACCACTCAGAATTCTGCCATATATTGACTCTAATAAACTTTAGTCGGAGTCGGAAAATGTTCTGACCGACTCCACAAGCCTGTGCAAGACACAAGGCGGAAACTGGAGTATACGGCTCAAGGTCCCTGACATCTCGTTACCCCTCAAACTTCTACATTAGACATATTGAAAACAGCTGTCATCTCAAGGTCGCTTTTCATTTTCCCCCTCAGACTTCTACATTATTGGAACTAATAAAAAGGGTTAGCAGTCAGCTCAAAAATAAAACGTCCCTGAAAAAGGTCTTAAAACATTTTATTACGTTGAGACAAAATTGGGTTTTTGCCTTTCAGTGCTTTAAGTTGGGCAGGACTGGAGCAGATATCTGCGTTCAGCTGTCAAACAGGATTGTTGCCACTAGGGGAGCAGAGATCTGTTAAGACTTCCACCTCAAAGCACTTGTATATAGATGCCGTTTCCGTATTTCAAAATATTGTGATCAGTACGTAAGCTGTTTTTTGGTCTCGCCTTTGGCAGGCATCATACTTTCGATGTGAGGGAGTTCTCTGTTTTGGACATGTTATGAGCAGAAACATTAAAAATCAGAATCAGATACAGAAACAAATGGAATGTAAACATCCATTGAAAAAAAAGACATAGAGGTTGATAAAGACATAAGATACTGAATAATCCAATGAACTGAACCATGGGGTTGTGAACAAAAGAATTAGTGAATAGCACTAGGGACCTGAAGTTGTGGAGAAACATGATCGCTTGAATCAGTTGGCAGGAGACTTGAAGAAAAAGTAATCTCGCATAAGTCAGTAGCATTTATTTCAGATGTCTTCTTCTTCTTCCGTCCTTAGCCAACGACCGGCAAAGCAGTCAGTGGCCATTACGCCTAGTGGCGTCTTAAGGGCAACAGCGAATAGATTTTCTCTGCCGTTGTTCCCATCACGCCTAATGGCGTCTTTAGGGCTGTCGTGGAATATTCTAATCCACATATATAAATTATCAAGTAAATATAAAGCCTAATAAATACATATAATAAATAAAGGAAGAAGAATGGTAAAGAACAGTACTGTCACAATGACAGTACTCGAAATCCCCTTTGTTTTATGCTTCGTCTGCAAATTGTAACGTTTCCACGTTAAATATAGGCCTTCTGCAACATACACGCGTTTCCCAAACACACAATAAAATGTGCTGCCTTTCTAAGAAAAACCTTGAAATATGCAAGTTGACCTAAATTTTAAATTCCATTCATGTCTTTTTCTACACTGCGTTACCAAAACGAACGAACAGATGGACAAAAGGATAAAGAGAGAGGGGGGAGGGCTGAAAATCAGGAACGCATGCAACACGCGTCGCGCGATACACAAATGCTGCCATCACGCGTGTAAGTCTACATGCACTAATTTTTTTTCAGACGGACAGTGATAAAATACACTACCCTTTCCCAGAGTTAGGTTTATAAATCATAAAAAACGCTTATTAGGAAAGACAACATTAGATGGGTTTACGTTTGAAAACATAACAGTACCCAGACAGCACATCTTCGAAACAGGAGGTAGAAGAAATTGCATATTTTGAACGCAGCCACGTAGCTCCTTTAAATTTGTATTTTTGGGTTCCTTAGGGCTTGCTGACAAATAATATGTAAAACGTTACGCAAATAGTCCAGGAATTAATAAATTATACCCAAAATAAAATAGTGAGGATGCCTGACAGCATGGAATCATTTCTGCTCATAAAATTTTTTTTATAACGTGTTTGAGAAAAATTTACGTTACAGAAATAGCCTACCATGTAAACTCCAAATTGATTGGAGCGCAACAAATGAAAGCCTAACCACGATTGGTCGGACTATAAATACTATCTTTCGTTGTCAAGGGAGACGGGGAAGGGTAACATTTTTTCAAACACTTGTCGAAACGGGGCCTCATTGGCCAGACTCGCTGATATACACACTTGGAAGCGTTAGTTCGAAACCACTTGTTTAAATAAGCTTGATAAAGCATCAGTGCGTTGAAGCCAGCTTATATTTTGCTAAATAAAAGCCTGGAAGATAAGCAGATGGGAATTTGTGCCAGTTTGTGCCAGAATTCATTGCTAATCAACGTATCTGTGTTTATTCGTATGAATTGTGGGACAGTGGTCTTGATTGTACTGAGCAGCACCTGGTCAGAGCTTTGCTGAATCCAGTGTCGGACAGCATACTCCTTGGTCCATTTAGCTATCAGTGAGGTGTCTCCAGAGCCCAGAGGAGAATTCGAGCAGAGGAGTCCTTTCCTGCCGCCATCACGCCAGATAAGCTAATTTGGCCAGCTGAGCTCAACATTATGTCCCCTCATCTTGAAATGACTTTGTAAATTTAACATTAAGAGGGGAATTTAATTGTCTTAATATCAGGAACTGAGAACATCTCCAATACTAGTTTCCTTAAGACAAACTATTGAAGTCATGATGACAACTACCAACAAAGCTTGAACAAAACAAAACCAGTATTACCTCATTTTACTACTACACAACTGACACACATAGAATATTTGTAATAATATATGTCACTACAATATTCATATTAAATACATTCTGTACATAACTTGTAATTTAAATTGATTGTGATTCCTGGTTCCCTTGTAGTTGAATCAGGACACATATTCATTCATGCCAGTAATGAATACATATTGTTATTTGAAAAGTTACGAGTGACTTCTTTAAGATATTCTCATAGAGTGTTATATGTATGGGAGTGTCACAGTGTTGTTAAGAGTAGTGGATTAAATTAAATTGTTTATCTGTCTGTTGTTGTGACTTACACTTCATCATACACATACCCTAGACACATAACGTAGTCATCACACTATTCCAGAATAATTCTGACTGAGATATATAGATATGTGGTAGCAAGTAAAGTTATATATAATACACTACTCTTATTAGATATATATACCTTCACAGCTGATCTCAGTCAGTACACTAAGTCCCCTATAAATATTTATAACATCCCACTTCACCACATATATTGGGGTCTCGCTCTTGGGATTTTGAATCTTTCCCTATTAAAAATATTGGGGGTAATTCACTTCAGGGAATATAAGAATTAAAAGGTATCCTTGGGTGGAATTAAATAAGGTTGAGCTCACGGTGCCTGTGTTGTCCATTATATATATTTAGAGATTAAATTTTTGGTTAGACATTGTAGAAATTTACCTGATAGACAATGGCGGACCTGGCCAAATTTCGATCTGCCGCTGTTCAGACTGCAAAAGAGTTAGGATTAGATGGGCAAGTTATGGTTGCCTATGTCACCACGGAATGTGACAAATTTATTGAACGCGAAGAAAGAAGGTTTGAAGCCGAAAGAAAGTTAGAGGCTGAAAGGGAAATTAAGAGGTTGCAGATTGAGGCTGAGGCTAAGAAATTGGAAGCAGAAAGAGAAGACAAAAGATTAGCTGCAGAAAGAGAAGAGAAGAAATTAGCTGCAGAAAGAGAAGAGAAGAAATTAGCTGCAGAAAGGGAAGAGAGGAAATTAGCTGCAGAAAGGGAAGCAGAAGATAAAATATTACAAAGGGAACATGAGTTACGACTAAGGGAGTTTGAGTTTCAAGGCCATGCTCCTGAAAATGGTGCCAGTCCCTTTGCCTCTGATGCTACGGTTACTCAAGGAGCCTCAACCTCAGCTATGAATTTTCATTTAGATCATTTTGTTGAGAAAGACGATGATATAGAGAGCTACCTAAATAGGTATGAACTATTAGCTACCACGTATGGGTTAGAGAGAGAAAGGTGGAGCTTAAAGTTATCTCAGGGACTTCGTGGGGCAGCTTATGAAGTTTTTGCAAAAATGAGCAGAGGTGATCAGGAAATTATGACATGCTAAAGCAGGCTCTTTTGTTAAGGTATGAAAAGAATGCAGAATTTTATAGGAAAAAATTTAGGAATGCTAAACTACTGTCAGGTGAAACCTATCACCAGTTCTCTGCACGAATAGAGACATACTTGGAGAAATGGACTTCTCTGGGGAAAACCCAAGATCTTAAGGAAATGGTCCTTATAGAGCAATTAAGAGAGTCCATGGCTCCAGACCTGAGAAAGTTTCTCATGGAACAAGGTGCAGAGAGGCTGGATGGGTTGCTAAATGTTGCTGAAAGGTATCAAGCAGCTCAAGCAGAGGTAACAGGTAATAAAAAGAAACAAGTGGATAACTTTAGGGCACCACAGAACTTTAATAAATTTGATCCTTAGGATCAAAATAAAGGTAAGCACCAATTTGATAGGCCACGGTATGAAAATAAAAATAAATTCCCACAATTCGATGAAAGGAAATATGATGAAAGAAAATCTTTCAACCAAGGAAAAAGGTGGTGTAAGAATTGTCAGATGGACAATCATGACACTGACCGTTGCAGAAGGAAACCTTTGTATATGGCAACCCTTCAGGTCAGGTCGACCTCAAGACAGGAGGAGGATATTATGTTAGATACCACTCCAGAAGAGATGAGGAAGGCACAGGCTGGGGATAAAACACCAAGCCTTGTTACAGAAAATTGTCAACTTGTCATACAACTCCAGGCAAGGGAGATTTTTACATGAAAAACAAGTTGATGTATAGGAAGACTGGAACTAGATCCAATGGTCACGGACATCTGGTTCTTCCAAAAAGATATAGGACAGACTTAATAAGGAGCCTACATGTGAAACCAGATGGGGACCATGAGAAGATAGGTACCATCATTCAAAAGGTGGCTCACAATTATTATTGGCCCAAAGCAAGATGGGACATTGAGAATTTTGTAGAAAGGTGTAGCATAGCACATGAGGGAACACCCACAAGTGGGAACATGGATCAGGACCTGGACACGCCACGGGGCAAAATTAGGCCTGATAATAAAAAGAAAAATAGATTTCATAAAGTGGACCAAATGGAATGGGAAGCCCCTTTTCACGGACAAGCTTCACTTAACTGTTTTACAATGGCCACTATGCGGAGAGTGCAAAAAGATGTCTTACCCCAGGATAAGCCGAAAATCCCTCAATCGGACTTAAACAAACTGGAGGGAGAGGATGTAGAGAGGAAATCTCTCATCAAGAATTTTAAGTGGGGAGAAAGCCCCAAAAGAAAAATTGGTAGCGGTCGTTTTGTGAATGATAATTCTGGGAGGAAAAATCATCATTATAAAGCTTCGAGTGGAAGAGACCATACCGGTGCATGGACAAATAGGTCCACACAATTAAAGGTCCATATGTAGCTTTGTTAAGAACGTGGACTGATGAAAAGGCAGAGGAAAACATTACATCTCATACCAGTATGTGAATGAGCTGACCACTCGGTTAAAAACTGGCTGGAAACTTGCCAATGAAAATTTGAAACAAGCCAGGAAGAAACATGCTGCCTATTATAACAGGAAGGCGAAAGACAGAAATTGGCTGTGGGAGAGAAAGTACTGCTTCTTTTGCCCGGGAGTCAGAATAAGTTACAAATTGGATGGCAGGGTCCATATACAGTTCTAGAGAAGGTGTCTAGAACAAATTATAAGATAGATAAGAAGGGGAAAGAAAAAATCTATCATGTGAATTTCCTGAAGAAATATTTGGAAAGAGAACATCAGGAAGAGACACACTTGTTGACCTTGTCCATCGCCATGGAGATGAAAAAGGAACCACTTTCATCATTTGAATATCCATTACACCCCTGTGAGACAGCAGCACAGGTGAAAATCAGTACACATTTAACGAAAACTCAGAAAGAGAGAGTGCAACAGGTTCTAAATAATCATGCAGAGGTGTTAACAGACCGACCAGGACATACAAACCTATTGGAATATGATATGAAACTCATAGACTCCACACCTGTCTGTATGAAACCATATTCGATTCCGTTTGCTAAGGAGAAAGCTTTGAAGGAAGAGATAGACTATCTGTTGAAGAAGGAATTATTTCGCACAGTGAGTCTTCGTATAGTTCCGGTGTTGTACTCTTAAGGAAGCCCTCTGGAGAACATAGACTCTGTATAGATTACAGGAGACTGAATGCTATTACAGAAGGACAGGTGGATCCATTGCCGAATACAAATCAGCTGTTTGCCAGACTAAATAAAGCTAAATATTTCTCAAAAGTGGATCTGAGTAAAGGATACTATCAGATTCCAGTAAAGCCTGAGGTTAGACCATACCTAGCTTTTAGTACCTCAAAAGGACACTATGAGTTTAATAGATTGCCATTTGGATTGAAGAATGCGCCTAGTGTCTTCTCTAGAATGATGAGAAAATTATTGGATCCTCTGAATAATCCCTGTATAACAAATTTTATGGATGATATCCTTATAGCAACAGAAACATTTGAGGAACACATTGACTCTCTGAACATGCTGTTTGATCGACTGAGGGAGGCAAATTTAACAGCCCGACCAACCAAATGTTGCGTTGGATGTAAAGAATTGGAATTTTTGGGACACACAGTTTATCAGGGAAACATGACCCCTGACCCAAAGAATTTAGAGAAACTACAGAAAGCCCCGAGACCACAAACCAAGAAGGACGTGAGATCCTTGGTATCATTATGTGGTTTCTACCAGAAGTATATCAAAAACTTTAATTCCATATGTGCACCGTTAACTGAATTGACACGTAAAGGACATCCAGATCGCATTACAAGGACACCACAATGTGAAATGACTTACCAAGAATTGAAGGAAAAGCTCACAAGTAAACCCATTTTGAAATTACCTGACTTAAGTCAAGAATTCATAGTAAGGACGGATGCAAGTAATATTGGGTTGGGTGCAACTCTACTACAGAAATCAGATGCATTGGATGGGGAATTAAGCCCAGTGGCATATGCTAGCAGAAAGTTGAATAAAGCTGAAATCAACTACTCAACTAGCGAAAAAGAATGTCTTGCAGTAATATGGGCGATAAAGAAATTCAATATTTATCTATATGGGAAGGCATTTAAGTTGCAAACAGACCACAAACCTTTATCGTTTCTAGCACAGGCTAGGCATGAGAACTCCAGGTTACTCCGATGGTCTTTACTTTTGGCTCCATATAATTTTAGCATTGAGTATATATCTGGAAAAACCAATTTGGGAGCGGATTTTTTAAGCCGCCATCCGTGTGATGAGAATCACCGTAAACCCCAGAAATAATAATAAATTTCTCTATGTGTATATAGAATAAAGGACAGACATATAATGTCTGTTTTAAGAGGGGAGGTGTCGTGGAATATTCTAATCCACATATATAAATTATCAAGTAAATATAAAGCCTAATAAATACATATAATAAATAAAGGAAGAAGAATGGTAAAGAACAGTGCTGTCACAATGACAGTACTCATATTCCCCTTTGTTTTTAAGTGCTTCGTCTGCAAATTGTAACGTTTTTCCACGTTAAATATAGGCTTCTGCAACATACACGCGTTTCCCAAACACACAATAAAATGTGCTGCCTTTCTAAGAAAAACCTTGAAATATGCAAGTTGACCTAAATTTTAAATTCCATTCATGTCTTTTTCTACACTGCGTACCAAAACGAACGAACAGATGGACAAAAGGATAAAGAGAGAGGGGAGGGCTGAAAATCAGGAACGCATGCAACACGCGTCGCGCGATACACAAATGCTGCCATCACGCGTGTAAGTCTACATGCACTAATTTTTTTTCAGACGGACAGTGATAAAATACACTACCCTTTCCCAGAGTTAGGTTTATAAATCATAAAAAACACTTATTAGGAAAGACAACATTAGATGGGTTTACGTTTGAAAACATAACAGTACCCAGACAGCACATCTTCGAAACAGGAGGTAGAAGAAATTGCATATTTTGAACGCAGCCACGTAGCACCTTTAAATTTGTATTTTTGGGTTCCTTAGGGCTTGCTGACAAATAATATGTAAAACGTTACGCAAATAGTCCAGGAATTAATAAATTATACCCAAAATAAAATATTGGGGGTGCCTGACAGCATAAAATCATTTCTGCTCATAAGATTTTTTTTTAACGTGTTTGAAAAAAATTTACGTTACAGAAAAAGCCTACCATGTAAACTCCAAATTGATTGGAGCGCAACAAATGAAAGCCTAACCACGATTGGTCGGGCTATAAATACTATCTTGGTTGTTAGGGGAGACGGGGAAGGGTAACATTTTTTCAAACACTTGTCGAAACGGGGCGCATTGGTCAGACTCGCTGATATACACACTTGGGAGCGTTAGTTCGAAACCACTTGTTTAAATAAGCTTGATAAAGCATCAGTGCGTTGAAGCCAGCTTATATTTTGCTAAATAAAAGCCTGGAAGATAAGCAGATGGGAATTTGTGCCAGTTTGTGCCAGAATTCATTGCTAATCAACGTATCTGTGTTTATTCGTATGAATTGTGTGACAGTGGTCTTGATGGTACTGAGCAGCACCTGGTCAGAGCTTTGCTGAATCCAGTGTCGGACAGCATACTCCTTGGTCCTTTTAGCTATCAGTGAGGTGTCTCCAGAGCCCAGAGGAGAATTCGAGCAGAGGAGTCCTTTCCTGCCGCCATCACGCCAGATAAGCTAACTTGGCCAGCTGAGCTCAACATTATGTCCCCTCATCTTGACATAACTTTGTAAAAATAACATTCAGAGGGGAATTTAATTGTCTTAATATCAGTAACTGAGAACATCTCCAATACTAGTCCCAAAAGACAAACTATTGAAGTCATGATGACAAATACCAACAGAGCTTGAACAAAACAAAACCAGTATTACCTCATTTTACTACTACACAACTGACACACATAGAACATTTGTAATAATATATGTCACTACAATATTCATATTAAATACATTCTGTACATAACTTGTAATATAAATTGATTGTGATTCCTGGTTCCCTTGTAGTTGAATCAGGACACATATTCATTCATGCCAGTAATGAATACATATTGTTATTTGAAAAGTTACGAGTGACTTCTTTAAGATATTCTCATAGAGTGTTATATGTATGTGAGTGTCACAGTGTTGTTAAGAGTAGTGGATTAAATTAAATTGTTTATCTGTCTGTTGTTGTGACTTACACTTCATCATACACATACCCTAGACACATAACGTAGTCATCACACTATTCCATAATAATTCTGACTGAGATATATAGATATGTGGTAGCAAGTAAGGTTATCTATAATACACTACTCTTAATAGATATAGATACCTTCACAGCTGATCTCAGTCAGTACACTAAGTCCCCTATAAATATTTATAACATCCCACTTCACCACAAGGGCAACGACAAATCAATCCGTTTGCTGTTGTTTCCGTAATCAAAGTGACTGGCAAACGGGTGATCAGCCCGTTGGGCTTACGGAGATTCAAATAGCCTCAAACTGACTACTGCTTTCTTTGAAAACATTCAAGTGGACGTCTGAGAGTGTGCGAAGAAGAAGAAGAAGAAGAAGAAGCTACAGACCTTCTACCAAGCAAATTATTATTACTTCGATTCTCTGCCTCTATTTAATCTCAGTCGTGAGTTTGTGTGTGGGTTTTTTTTTATACATTGTTTTACTAACGAAGCAATGCCCAAATGAGAAATCAGCGTAGCCAGCAACAAATGCAGCTCTTTGATCCACACGGAACAAAACCCCCCCCCCCCCCCCCCCCCCCCCCCCCCCCCCCCCCCCGCCCCCCCCCCCCCCCCTCCCCCCCCCTCCCCCCCCCCCCAAGTGCTTTTGGGATAGAAGAACTGCATACTTTTCATAAATACGTAAGCACAAACTAATCAATGCATAATTCTTAATTTTACGACCAAGTAATCGACGTTAACTTGTGATGTGTTCTTTCTGCTGCATGTCCTGATGACGTCACTAATTCTCCTGTGGTCATGTCACGCCGTTTCATTCTATTTCAACTTCACTGGATTTTTGTAGCCAAACTTATCATGTAGTTATTGTTGATCAGAATGGACGTCATTGCACACCGGGCAAACCCATAGGTGCTCTGTCTCTCTCAGCAAATGTCGAAGGGCATGAATGCTAACTGCTGCTGTTACGCGCTGGTTGTATGCACGCCGGATGCATCCTCTCATGCGTCCATCCCTGCAGGTTTTGCGTTTGATCCCAAATTCCAGCAGTCTTAGCCTTGATGATTCATCGATTGTAGTGTCATTTTCTAACAGGCGATCATTAATTGTCCTCAGTATTTCTTCCTTATCCATATCCAATGCACCTTCTATGGGTGATCTTGAAGCTAGCCCATGACTCATGGTCAACGGGGACTTCACACACAACGCCATGCAACTTTTACCATATTTAACTCCATCTCTCTCAACCCGTCACATTACGTCACAAAACTTAAGATCCCCTCTTACGTGGCGTCACAAATCTCTTAAACCCCCTTCCCCCCCCCCCTCCCCAGCGCCTCCTCCCCCCCCCCACTCTCCACACACACACACATTTTTTTCGTATTTTTAAAAAATAAATACTGAAAAGAATGCGGTCGAGTTTAAATTCGTTAACAAGTGCAGGGAAAATAACCTTTGACGTAAAATTGTGTTTAATTAATTTCACTTTTACAAAGATCTTCTACTTGGTGGGTCGTTACCCAACATGAGGCCCAATCTTTTCCTTACCCAACTAAATGTATCTTCATCCCCTCTCCCCGCACACACATAATACAAATTGTACACTTTCACACCAGTTGGTTCACCTTGCTCAACGTTTGTGTTTTTGATCTCAATGACTGTTGTCGGGATGGTGTTAACTTGTTACTGTTTTATTTTTTTAAATTCCAATTCTTGTTCCATTATAATTTATGAAAGATGCGTGCCTGCCTCGTATTATGTGTGTGACGTTACATTTTTCAAACCCTCTATCTCCATATTGTTACATATTGTCACTAAATTTTGACCCCCTCCCACCTCACTGCGTGACGTCATATGTGGACGCCCCAATGGTCAACGCACCAAGAAAAACAAAACAAGTCCTGCGTGCTCTTTTAACCGGTGTTCAATTTAATTGTCATGGTGCAATGCCCGCCTGTTCCGTATTTTCCCGAAAAGGTGAAGGGATTATTTCACTTGTTTTCGTTATAGGACTTTGACAATTAGAAGTAAAGGGATTGTGTGAAACCTAAGCTTTCATATGAGCTGACTAAGCACAAGACAACATCTGTAGACGTCAGCGTTTGTGCGTCACAGAAGGGTTTTATGATCAACACGTAAACATATCCCTTTGCTCATTAAGCTCACACATTAACCAGGTTTTCAAACATGTGTGGCCCGAAATGGGTGGTTAGGAACTGACGGGCTGACTTAGTGCAGCAAAACAAGATTCACTTCCAAACCAACAAAGATATTTAGTAAAGGTCACGTCAGGTCAAGGTTGTGCTCCGGTCTCGGGAAAAACATTCATGTTCCTATCTACACCCCGTGGAGCATGGAGTCGCCATTGTAGCTGGCTCTCTTGCAGGAAGTCTTCACCAAATCTTGCATGTGTTCTTGCATCGGAGGTTCTTTTAAATGATGAGGTTGCCAGCCGCTGCACAACCTCATAATTTGTCGCCTCTTACGACACGCGTGAGAGAACAAGAGTCGTATTATTTCTTTGTCTCCGAGATCCGCGGAACTACATTCATTCTTCTTGCCAGTTTGGCGTGCACCTTATCTGATAAAACATGACTTAAATAAGGCCTACAATAGCTTTGAAATCTGCCTATGTGTCTGTCCTTATACCGTCAAAGCAGTCAGTGGCCATTACTAGTAAAGCATAGGTTTTCTTTGCCATTGTTTCCCATCAATATTGGCGTCTTGGCAACGGCAAAAATCAATGCATTTGCTGCCTAATCGAAGTCTAAGGTGACAGCCCGTTGGTTCTATGTGACTATCATTCTCTAAATTCGCCCTGCCAGCCTTCCTATCTGGATGTCTAATCGTCTTCCTCCTCTGTACATCTCTCTATCCATCCATAAACCTCTCTGCTTGCTTGCTTTGTCTATCTTTTATATCGCTTCAATGTCTGCCTTCTTATCTACTCGCCAATTTGATTGTTTGTTTAAAATAATAATAATATTCAAACATAAATGTCTATCTGTCCATCCGTCTATCAATAACTCCTTCCGACTGTCACCTTTTTTTCCCTATCTTGTCCCCCTGTCTCAGGATTTCTACTCCTCGGTCGGTTTATCTGTTTGTTCGCTCACATTTTCTACCCCTATTTTCTTAGGATATACCCACGTGATCACTACATCATAATGCTCATCGGCATCTTTTTTTTAAAAACTCATAATGGAACCACCACTACATGTGACCACTTTCAGGACGTCTACACCAAAGCATAAACTCATAATGGAACCACCACTACATGTGACCACCTTCAGGACGTCTGCACCAAAGCATAAACACATAATGGAACCACCACTACATGTGACCACCTTCAGGACGTCTAAACCAAAGCATAAAGTCATAATGGAACCACCACTACATGTGACCACCTTCAGGACGTCTACACCAAAGCATAAACTCATAATAAAACCACCACTACATGTGACCACCTTCAGTACGTCTACACCAAAGCATAAACTCATAATGGAACCACCACTACATGTGACCCCCTTCAGGACGTCTTCACCAAAGCATAAACTCATAATGGAACCACCACTACATGTGACCACCTTCGGGACGTCTACACCAAAGCACAAACTCATAATGGAACCACCACTACATGTGACCACCTTCGAGACGTCTACACCAAAGCATAAACTCATAATGGAACCACCACTACATGTGACCACCTTCGGGACGTCTACACCAAAGCATAAACTCATAATGGAACCACCACTACATATGACCACCATCAGGACGTCTACACCAAAGCATAAACTCATAATGGAGCCACCACTACATATGACCACCTTCAGGACGTCTACACCAAAGCATAAACTCATAATGGAACCACCACTACATATGACCACCGTCAGGACGTCTACACCAAAGCATAAACTCATAATGGAACCACCACTACATATGACCACCGTCAGGACGTCTACACCAAAGCATAAACTCATAATGAAGCCACCACTACATATGACCACCGTCAGGACGTCTACACCAAAGCATAAACTCATAATGGAGCCACCACTACATATGACCACCTTCAGGACGTCTACCCCAAAGCATAAACTCATAATGGAAACACCACGACATATGACCACCATCAGGACGTCTACACCAAAGCATAAACTCATAATGGAGCCACCACTACATATGACCACCGTCAGGACGTCTACACCAAAGCATAACCTCATAATGGAACCACCACTACATATGACCACCGTCAGGACGTCTACACCAAAGCATAAACTCATAATGGAACCACCACTACATATGACCACCGTCAGGACGTCTACACCAAAGCATAAACTCATAATGGAGCCACCACTACATATGACCACCTTCAGGACGTCTACACCAAAGCATAAACTCATAATGGAGCCACCACTACATATGACCACCTTCAGGACGTCTACACCAAAGCATAAACTCATAATGGAACCACCACTACATATGACCACCTTCAGGACGTCTACACCAAAGCATAAACTCATAATGGAGCCACCACTACATATGACCACCGTCAGGACGTCTACACCAAAGCATAAACTCATAATGAAGCCACCACTACATATGACCACCGTCAGGACGTCTACACCAAAGCATAAACTCATAATGAAGCCACCACTACATATGACCACCGTCAGGACGTCTACACCAAAGCATAAACTCATAATGAAGCCACCACTACATATGACCACCTTCAGGACGTCTACACCAAAGCATAAACTCATAATGAAGCCACCACTACATATGACCACCTTCAGGACGTCTACACCAAAGCATAAACTCATAATGAAGCCACCACTACATATGACCACCGTCAGGACGTCTACACCAAAGCATAAACTCATAATGGAGCCACCACTACATATGACCACCGTCAGGACGTCTACACCAAAGCATAAACTCATAATGAAGCCACCACTACATATGACCACCGTCAGGACGTCTACACCAAAGCGTAAACTCATAATGAAGCCACCACTACATATGACCACCTTCAGGACGTCTACACCAAAGCATAAACTCATAATGGAGCCACCACTACATATGACCACCTTCAGGACGTCTACACCAAAGCATAAACTCATAATGAAGCCACCACTACATATGACCACCTTCAGGACGTCTACACCAAAGCATAAACTCATAATGGAGCCACCACTACATATGACCACCGTCAGGACGTCTACACCAAAGCATAAACTCATAATGAAGCCACCACTACATATGACCACCGTCAGGACGTCTACACCAAAGCATAAACTCATAATGAAGCCACCACTACATATGACCACCGTCAGGACGTCTACACCAAAGCATAAACTCATAATGAAGCCACCACTACATATGACCACCTTCAGGACGTCTACACCAAAGCATAAACTCATAATGAAGCCACCACTACATATGACCACCGTCAGGACGTCTACACCAAAGCATAAACTCATAATGGAGCCACCACTACATATGACCACCGTCAGGACGTCTACACCAAAGCATAAACTCATAATGGAGCCACCACTACATATGACCACCTTCAGGACGTCTACACCAAAGCATAAACTCATAATGGAGCCACCACTACATATGACCACCGTCAGGACGTCTACACCAAAGCATAAACTCATAATGAAGCCACCACTACATATGACCACCGTCAGGACGTCTACACTAAAGCACAAACTCATAATAGAGCCACCACTACATATGACCACCGTCAGGACGTCTACACCAAAGCATAAACGCATAATAGAGTTACCACTACATATGACCACCGTCAGGACGTCTACACCAAAGCATAAACGCATAATGGAACCACCACTACATATGACCACCGTCAGGACGTCTACACCAAAGCATAAACTCATAATGGAGCCACCACTACATATGACCACCGTCAGGACGTCTACACCAAAGCATAAACTCATAATGGAGCCACCACTACATATGACCACCTTCAGGACGTCTACACCAAAGCATAAACTCATAATGGAGCCACCACTACATATGACCACCGTCAGGACGTCTACACCAAAGCGTAAACTCATAATGAAGCCACCACTACATATGACCACCTTCAGTACGTCTACACCAAAGCGTAAACTCATAATGGAGCCACCACTACATATGACCACCGTCAGGACGTCTACACCAAAGCGTAAACTCATAATGAAGCCACCACTACATATGACCACCTTCAGGACGTCTACACCAAAGCATAAACTCATAATGAAGCCACCACTACATATGACCACCTTCAGGACGTCTACACCAAAGCGTAAACTCATAATGAAGCCACCACTACATATGACCACCTTCAGGACGTCTACACTAAAGCATAAACTCACAATGAAGCCACCACTACATATGACCACTTTCAGGACGTCTACACCAAAGCATAAACTCATAATAGAGCCACCACTACATATGACCACCGTCAGGACGTCTACACCAAAGCATAAACTCATAATGAAGCCACCACTACATATGACCACCTTCAGGACGTCTACACTAAAGCATAAACTCATAATGGAGCCACCACTACATATGACCACCGTCAGGACGTCTACACCAAAGCATAAACTCATAATGGAGCCATCACTACATATGACCACCGTCAGGACGTCTACACCAAAGCATAAACTCATAATGAAGCCACCACTACATATGACCACCGTCAGGACGTCTACACCAAAGCATAAACTCATAATGAAGCCACCACTACATATGACCACCGTCAGGACGTCTACACCAAAGCATAAACTCATAATGGAGCCACCACTACATATGACCACCTTCAGGACGTCTACACCAAAGCATAAACTCATAATGGAACCACCACTACATATGACCACCGTCAGGACGTCTACACCAAAGCATAAACTCATAATGGAACCACCACTACATATGACAACCTTCAAGACGTCTACACCAAAGCATAAACTCATAATGGAACCACCACTACATATGACTAATTTCAGGACGTCTACACCAAAGCATAAACTCATAATGAAACCACCACTACATATGACCACCGTCAGGACGTCTACACCAAAGCATAAACTCATAATGGAACCACCACTACATATGACCACCGTCAGGACGTCTACACCAAAGCATAAACTCATAATGGAACCACCACTACATATGACCACCTTCAGGACGTCTACACCAAAGCATAAACTCATAATGGAACCACCACTACATATGACCACCTTCAGGACGTCTACACCAAAGCATAAACTCATAATGGAGCCACCACTACATATGACCACCGTCAGGACGTCTACACCAAAGCATAAACTCATAATGGAACCACCACTACATATGACCACCTTCAGGACGTCTACACCAAAGCATAAACTCATAATGGAGCCACCACTACATATGACCACCGTCAGGACGTCTACACTAAAACATAAACTCATAATGGAGCCACCACTACATATGACCACCATCAGGACGTCTACACCAAAGCATAAACTCATAATGGAGCCACCACTACATATGACCACCGTCAGGACGTCTACACTAAAACATAAACTCATAATGGAGCCACCACTACATATGACCACCTTCAGGACGTCTACACCAAAGCATAAACTCATAATGGAGCCACCACTACATATGACCACCGTCAGGACGTCTACACCAAAGCATAAACTCATAATGGAGCCACCACTACATATGACCACCGTCAGGACGTCTACACTAAAGCATAAACTCATAATGGAGCCACCACTACATATGACCACCTTCAGGACGTCTACACCAAAGCATAAACTCATAATGGAGCCACCACTACATATGACCACCGTCAGGACGTCTACACCAAAGCATAAACTCATAATGGAGCCACCACTACATATGACCACCTAATGGAGCCACCACTACATATGACCACCGTCAGGACGTCTACACTAAAACATAAACTCATAATGGAGCCACCACTACATATGACCACCTTCAGGACGTCTACACCAAAGCATAAACTCATAATGGAGCCACCACTACATATGACCACCGTCAGGACGTCTACACCAAAACATAAACTCATAATGGAGCCACCACTACATATGACCACCTTCAGGACGTCTACACCAAAACATAAACTCATAATGGAGCCACCACTACATATGACCACCTTCAGGACGTCTACACCAAAGCATAAACTCACCACTAATGACCACCTTCAGGACGTCTAAGCCACCCCTACATATGACCACCTCAGGACGTCTACACCAAAGCATAAACTCATAATGGAGCCACCACTACATATGACCACCTTCAGGACGTCTACACCAAAGCATAAACTCATAATGGAGCCACCACTACATATGACCACCGTCAGGACGTCTACACTAAAACATAAACTCATAATGGAGCCACCACTACATATGACCACCGTCAGGACGTCTACACTAAAACATAAACTCATAATGGAGCCACCACTACATATGACCACCGTCAGGACGTCTACACCATAGCGACAAACTCTTACAGCGGGTATTTCCCGTAGACATTTGTTTTACATGGTGAGGTTGCCAGAACCACCATCATTTTTCTTTGCGCTCCTTCAGAAGCTTGAAGCCACCCCACCCGCAGCTACTCCCCTTCCAGGAAGCCCCCCACCAGGCATTCCCATACACCTGCAGTGGTGATTTATGTGGCAAGTCGTTTTAGATGACCAGGTTTCCGACCACGTGCACAATCTCATACCAGTCACCTTTTACCACATACCCGTGGCATCAATAGTCCTATTCTTTCATTACCTCCACAGATTACACCCCGACCTCATATCATTACAAGTTTTACATAATCTGGAACACAACTCCCCTCCACTTTACACTCCTACCTAAACCTGAGAATGACAACCTCTTTCCCCATCGCTACCACCAATATACTTTATTATGACATGTCTGTGACACCTGTGAAACCACAAACATCATAAACTGTCAGGGATGGTGAATGATGCACATAAATGTTCCATCATAGCACATTTACGCTGTAGAAAAATGATGGATCGCCATCTCACTCTATTTCTGGTCGACTTACCTTCTGTGTAGTGGTGAAATGCGTGTCTAGAGTGTAGTGGTGAAATGCATGTCTAATGAGTAGTGGTGAAATGTGTGTCTAGTGTGTAGTGGTGAAATGTGTTTCTAGTGTGTAGTGGTGAAATGTGTCTCTAGTGAGTAGTGGTGAAATCTGTATCTAATGTGTAGTGGTGAAATGCGTGTCTAGTTTGTAGTGGTGAAATGCGTGTCTAGTGGTGAAATGTGTGTATAGTGTGTAGTGGTGAAATGGGTTTCTAGTGTGTAGTGGTGAAATGTGTGTCTAGTGTGTAGTGGTGAAATGTGTTTCTAGTGTGTAGTGGTGAAATGTGCCTCTAGTGAGTAGTGGTGAAATCTGTATCTAATGTGTAGTGGTGAAATGCTCTGTCCCCAAATGCATTTCACCAATGATAGTGGTGAATTATGTGTCTAGTGTGACACCTGTGAAATGTGTTTCTAGTGTGTAGTGGTGAAATGTGTCTCTAGTGAGTAGTGGTGAAATCTGTATCTAATGTGTAGTGGTGAAATGCGTGTCTAGTTTGTAGTGGTGAAATGTGTGTCTAGTGGTGAAATGTGTGTATAGTGTGTAGTGGTGAAATGTGTTTCTAGTGTGTAGTGGTGAAATGTGTGTCTAGTGTGTAGTGGTGAAATGTGTTTCTAGTGTGTAGTGGTGAAATGTGTGTCTAGTGTGTAGTGGTGAAATGTGTTTCTAGTGTGTAGTGGTAAAATGTGTCTCTAGTGAGTAGTGGTGAAATCTGTATCTAATGTGTAGTGGTGAAATGCGTGTCTAGAGTGTAGTGGTGAAATGCATGTGTATAGTGTGTAATGATGAAATGTGTGTATAGTGTTTAGTGGTGAAATGTGTGTATAGTGTGTAGTGGTGAAATGCGTGTCTTGTGTGTAGTGGTGAAATGTGTGTAGTGGTGAAATGTGTGTCTAGTGTGTAGTGGTGAAATGCGTGCCTAGTGTGTAGTGGTGAAATGCGTGTCTAGTTTGTAGTGGTGAAATGCGGGTCTACTGTGTAGTGGTGAAATGCGTGTCTAGTTTATAGTGGTGAAATGCGTGTCTAGTGTATAGTAGTGAAATGTGTGTATAGTGTGTAATGATGAAATGTGTGTATAGTGTTTAGTGGTGAAATGTGTGTATAGTGTGTAGTGGTTAAATGTATGTCTAATGTGAAGTGGTGGAATGTGTGTATAGTGTGTAGTGGTGAAATGTGTGTCTAGTGTGTAGTGGTGAAATGTGTGTATAGTGTGTAGTGGTAAAATGTGTGTCTGGTCAGTAGTGGTGAAATGTGTGTCTAGTGTGCGGTGGTGAAATGTGTGTCTAATGTGTAGTGGTGAAATGCGTGTCTAGTGTAGTGGTTACATGTGTGTCTAGTGTATAGTGGTGAAATGTGAGTATAGTGTCTAGTGTGTAGTGGTGAAATGGCTATCTTGTGTGTAGTGGTGAATTGCGTGTCTAGTGTTAGTGGTGAAATCTGTGTCTAGTGTGTAGTGGGGAAATCTGTGTCTAGTATGTAGTGGTGAAATGTGTGTATTGTGTGTAGTGGTGAAATGTGTGTGTTGTTGTTGTGAAATGTGTGTATAGTGTGTAGTGGTAAAATGCATGTCTAGTGTAAAGTGGTGAAATGCGTGTCTAGTGTGTAGTGGTGAAATGTGTGTCTAGTGTTTAGTGGCGTATCTACCTACCTATCAACCTACCTACCCACCTACCTACTTACCTACTTACAAACAGACAGACATTCAGATACAGAACTGGAATGGGTGGCGCATGAAAGGAAGGAACGGTGTGAAATGATAGAAAACGTGCGCTCAGATAATCACATGTAACTATCTCTCTTATAAAGTTGGTGTCCGCATCAGACTTCTGCGGTCACCATCTCCCTCAGCCGAGTTGAAGAAGGCCATACTGCCACTCTGCTCCTCTAATGGAACCGACAGTCGTCAAGGACATGTTCTACTGTGTTTGTCCTGCCCCGCATGGGACACATTTTCTTAGTCTGAAAATTATCACTTAATCTCTTCTTGGTAATGAGTAGTATGGTTCTGCTGTATCGGTCAATACTAGATCATCCGACTGGCAAAGTGGTTAGGGCGTCGGTCTGTCGTGTTATAGGGAAGGAAAAGGCAGCGGGGAATAGAACTGGTCACCCCCACCTCTCGATGCTGGAACCTAGTATAGTGAAGTCTCTATCACTTCCCTACGGCAGTATCTGCGATGGGACTACCTTGACCTTTATCTGTACTGGTCTGGGTGTTACTTATGTCATTGTTCTGTACAGTTATTGTTGTATCATTGCTGCGATGAGTGATGATGATATACGTGTATGCGCTGGCGCGTTTGTGCGTGCCTGTGTGTGTGTGAGGTTGTTTCACACACACACACACACACACACACACACACAGCAATATGTGCCATACTTACATTAAAAATTCCGCGCCCTGTCTTGTCTGACAAGGGTCAAACCAGTGTCTGAATTTTCCGAAAACCGTAGAAGGAAACGTGACGGAAAACGAAATAAATGACCTGTCTCCGCAGACGGAGTAATGCAACAAGTACATATGTTTAGCTCAGACATATGGCGTTTTTAAGAAACGTGTTTTGCATTTTTACATGCCAAGAACTGCTGTAGTTGACACAAAAAGAAGTGTTATAAAACCAGTAGGGGAAAAAATGAAACAAGAATGGTAATACAAAGAATGGAAAGTAAAAGGTGTCAAAATGACCCATTTACTGATCACCTTAGGTATATTCGTCGTGCTTGAGTTACTGCTGTCCCCCCTGGTTCGGTTTTTGCCTTCTTCTGGCGAGGCGCGTTCCTTTCAACCTATTTGGTTATATCAGCGCATTTGCCATCCAAAAAAAAATCAACTCTGTTGACTGCTAACCCGATCAGCGTTGATAGATACTAAGTCCTGAAAAGGACCAACATTATCTATCTGCTAACATAAAGCCCTTAAAAAAAGGACTCGCCAGCTACGCCAACGCCCGAGCTAGTCAATAATTTAAAAGTATAGTTTTTTTGTTTTTTTTTTCATAAGTGAACTTTATTTGCTTTCTTTTCAATTTACAAAATCGTGTACATGTTACAAAAATGGAAAACATGGAAAGCACATTTTAAAATTACCTATGAACACTCGTGCGTACTCACACTGTCATTCGCACATTTAAAAAGTAAATATCTCATCTCATCTCATAATCGGAACCTCTTCTACCCCAGTAAAACGAAGTGTAGAGGTGACCCAAAGAGCACAAGGCTCCTAGGCAAAACATGTAATCAAAATGTTTGGCAAACAGGTGATTAGCCCATTGTGCCTAAAAAGTAAATATAAAGAATTAAACATTTCAATTTACAAACCATATCCATTTTACAACATGGAATTTGATAAGGGTCATGTTATATAAAGACTCGCGTAAAAGTATAGTTTTTTTGTTTTTTTTTTAAATACCCCTTCTGGGACTCAAAGTGAAATCTATTGACTTTACTGAGTAAAATGTGTAAATTATGTGTGATCCCGGCGCTGGCTAAGAGACTTTGATCTTAGCCAAAAGGCCGAGTAAAAGTATAGTTATATCACGGAGATATTAGCTGTGGTGCTGTGGGATTCATAACCCGGTTGTTACTTCTGTCCAGTAAAATTCATCTCTGAATAAAAACTACTCTGATAAGTTTAAACATCTAATGCAACGCTCATAAGACAGTTAGTCATTACTATAGCTGTGTTTAAAATAAAAGACTCGCTGACCGAGTTGTCCGAAGAAACACATTGATTTAATGGGCACATTACCATTCACCATCCGACGCCCGCCCCTTTAAATAAGAAATACAATCTATTTTCGCAGTTCATTATTTCCCTTACTACATACCCGTAATTTAAAGCAGTTATTTCCACCTTATTGTACTTTTTTTACCCTTATTTATTATATAAAACTGGTTTGGGGTAACACCGATCAAAACTTGAAAAATTAAAATTTACTGCCTGCAAAGTTTCAGCTGTCTTTGATAAGTGGAACATCGGGATTTTGAGAGTCAAAGATTTGAAACGCGACAAATATAGAACATGATTTTGATCTTAAATAAACATGGTTTAAAACACTATCTTCTAAGGATGTCACCGTGAGTGGGGGTACCTGTATGTTTATGTAAGTGCATGTTTGTGAGCGATAAAAGTGATAACAACTTACATGGAAGCATCACCCTTGAAGATAATATCCTCAAGATCAGAGGGCAGATCCAGTCCTGGATTGTCCAAACCTAGATCACGAACTGCAAAACAAAAGAAAAACAATAAAACTTTACAAAATCTAACTGATGATTAAGTTACACCTATCTTGAAATAATAACGTAATTCAAAGTCTACAGCAGGGATGTGAAGCCGGGAGTCGAAGTCGGTCGTTTTTAGTGGAGTCAGAGGCGGTTAAAAAAAATGTCCGGATTCGGACTCCGAATTTTATGCTATATGACTAGTAAACAACTGTAGTTAGTCAGGAGTCGGAGGTCAAAGTTGGACTTCTAAAATTTCAGGAGTCGGAAAATTTTTTGGCCGACTCCACAACCCTGATTTACAGTATTACTTGGATAAAAACGTCCGATTGGTTAAGCAGTTAGAGCGCTTTCTTCTCGCGGCACAGTTAGCTGGTTCCCGGATCAAACCCTGGTAGCGTCATGCAACCGGTCTACCAGGCTGTAAATGGGCACCTGCCTCAGCTCTTTAGTTGCGAGAAAGAGAACTGGACACCCCATCTGATAAAAAGCTGGACCTAGTTTGGTTAAGTCTCTAACACTTCACTCTCCTACGGCAGTTTTTGCTATGGGACTACCTTTATGATAATAATAATAATAATAGCTCCTTCAGTCATAACTGACTACGGGAATACGCCCCTGAGGTGACAGCCCTCAGCTGCTTATTTTCTTAGTGTTCCTTTCGACGTTTTCTCTTCTCCTCTGCTTGTTGTGAGAGCTTCTTTTCGCCCAATCTGACCTGACGCGGTAGAGATCATCGCCACTTGGTGCAAACGGCAGCTTCACCCTCCCAGGTTGCTGAATGTATGCACAGTGCCCTCGTGTCTCTCTTGCACACAACTCTGAATCTCAGCTGCGGTTGCCCAACTGTTCCTTTGCCATCTACCTTTACCTTCAGGACAAGTCCCTTTTTAGGGCCGTCATCATGCCAGCAGATATACACTATTACTCCTTTTCAGGACCTAATATCCATCAACGCTGTACTTCAGTTAACAGAATTCACTTATTTTAGAATGGTAAATTGCGCTCTGACATAACCAACGGACTAAGCCGGAAGGAACGTGCCTCGCCATAAGAACGCAAAACCCGCAAGGAAAAAAGAAGAAAGTATACTTAGAAAATGTCAGCCTTTCCATACCCAGAACTGACAACTCGCCCTGGTCCATCAATCGCTCAATTAGGTCCATGATTGGCCACGTCATATATAAGTTTTTCTTTTTTAAAGCATCTTTCACACTGGCAGGGCATGCCACTTGTCGCCATGCCGTGACCCACAGCATAAATTAATGTTTACCTAATAAACACTTTGTTAAGTGAGAGCGTCAGTTGTTGACTCCCTCCATGGGCGTGAATTATTTCCATAGCGTCTATTTCTGTAGTTATCTTAACTGTAATAGTGCATATTCATAACAAAGTGTGCATATTCATAACACAGTGTGCATATTCATAACACAGTGTGCATATTCATAACACAGTGTGCATATTCATAACATAGTGTGCCCCGTGTGGTTCCAGAGTGTCTCTGCGGAGACAAAGAATGACACGAACTACTGCTCTCTCATACATGTCGTACAAGGCCACTAATTCACTAATATGAGGTGCATGGGGTTGACAACCTCATCATGTAATAAATTATAAATAAAATGTATGTGGGTGTCAGAATGGCTATGATAAATAATCATTAATTCGTTTTGGAAGGAAGAAGATATTCGATTCAAGAACCAAATCACTATAGAATGTAGAATATATTCGATTCAAGAACCACATCATTATATAATGTAGAATATATTCGATTCAAGAATCACACCATTGTAGAATGCAGAATATATTCCATTCAAGAACCAAATCACTATAGAATGTAGAATATATTCGATTCAAGAACCACATCACTGTAGAACGTAGAATATATTCGATTCAAGAACCACATCACTGTAGAATGCAGAATATATTCGATTCATGAACCACAGTACTATATAATGCTGAATATAAGCAACCCCCAGAACTAAATCATTGTAGAATGCAGAATATATTCGATTTAAGAACCAAATCACTATAGAATGTAGAATATATTCGATTAAAGAATCACACCATTGTAGAATGTAGAATATATTCGATTCAAGAACCAAATCACTATAGAATGTAGAATATATGTAAGAATCACATCACTGTAGAATGCAGAATATATTCGATTCAAGAATCATATAATATTATAATGTAGAATATATTCGATTCAAGAACCACGTCACTGTAGAATGTAGAATATATTCGGTTCAAGAACCACGTCACTGTAGAATGTAGAATATATTCGATTCAAGAACCAAATCACTGTAGAATGTAGAATACACAAAATTCAAGAATCACATAATATTAGAAAACGCACAATATAAAAATTTCAAGTGTCCCTTTACATCATATTGCTGAATATAAACAAGACAAGAAGCGCATTATTGGAGAATACAGAACATAAACGATTCAAGGACCACACTACAATAGAATGTTGAATATAAACATGTCAAGAACCAAACCACTTTAGAATGAAAACATATACATATATATTTCGCATACCAACTTCCACATACCTTTAATCGTTGACCACCCATATAAATATTACATTATATTTTAATGCTGAATTTAAAACATAAAACAAAATAACTCAAGAATCAAACCAGTTTAGAATGTAGAATATATGCGATTTATCTTTGAGGAACATACTGCATTAAAATGCTGAATTTAAACAATTCAAAAACCAAACCATATCAGAAAGTAGATATACACAATCATCATCAATCTGTAATCTGCCTAAAACGGGTACAAATTAGTTCCATATCAAATACTGCCGCAGGGGAGCGAAGTGTTGGAGATTTCCAGATGACAAGTCCAGCTTTTATAAAGTTGGATGGCCAGTTCCCTTCCTTGCTGCATTTGCCTTCCCGAACTCAACAGCAGAGTCAGGAACCCATTAACAGCTGAGCAGACTGGAGCGTGATGCTACCAGGTTGCGATCCAGGAACCCAGTAACTGCGCCGCGATAGGAAAACGCTCTCACTGCTTAAGAAATAGGTTGCGTGACCTTTCCAAAAAAAGCACCTAAGAAATAGGTTGCGTGACCTTTCCAAAAAAAGCACCTTTATTAATGTAGTAAGGAGTCCCCATGCAGGACCAGGGGATCTCAACAGTAGACAAAGAATTGGCCTACTGCACCCTTATGTTGTTCAGAAACGATTAATATGTTGTTATGCATGGTGCTTGTAACATCTTCATGTAAAACACAGTGCTACAGAAACTACAACAACATGAGAATGCTTGGTGCAGGATTCCTGTAATGGGAACACAACTGCAGTTTTTGTTCCGTGCTCTAAGGGGAGCGAAAAGGGAAATGGAGAAGATGATGGTGACTATTATGGCACCATGACGTTCTTGTGGTAACAAAAATTTTTTTTAGGATGCGGTAACCAGCCCCATGCCCAACCCTCCTTAGTCGCTTATTACGACATGCCTGGTATAGTACAGTGTTACTATTCTTTACTCCCCTTTCAGGTCCCGGTAAAAACAATGAATGATTAAGAGAAATAATAATATTCGAGTTCAGTGGTCCTCAAAACCCAGCCACCGCAGACCCGAGAGGAAAAGTCCACATTTTGGCCATGTCTGCAGAATGGGAGAAGATCGGATACCAAGGCAAGTATGGGAAACCAAGACCCAGGGATCCAGACCTCCAGGACGACCCAGAGTTCACTGGGAGGACAACGTTAGACAATCTCTGCAGGACCAAGGACTAGATTGGAACCAGGCCAGGAGGAAGACAGCCGATAGGATAGTATGGCGCTCTCTCTGGCAAACCTCTAGACCCCAAGGTAGAAGAGGAACGACTAAGTATGTAAGTAAGAGTTCAGAGGTCAACGATTACCAGTATGCGGAAGTCGGAATACAAAAGTAAAGTTTTAATTTACAAATTACATAATGATTGATTAAAATGTACAGTATCTACTGACGACTGGTACGCGGTACAGTTAGCGATCACGAAGTGAACTGTGCTTAATTATGATTAGATTTTACACTAACTAGTACGAACTTTATGTATTTTTAATATAATTTTCGCACGCATTAAAACAAACGGTCTCCACTTCCTGGTCGTTAGTTTCCATATTTTTTTAAAACGTGCACCTGTTTAGGTAAAGGTAGTCCTAAAGCAAATACTGCCGTAGTGGAGTCAAGTATTCGAGACTTCACTATACTAGGTTAAGCTTTATAAGGTGGGGCGACCAGCTAACTTCCTCGCAGCTTTTGCCTTCCTTAACTCAAAAGCAGGGTCATGTAACCATTTACAGCTGGGTAGACTGGAGCTTAACGCTACCATGTTTCGAACCCGGTAACTACTCTCAAGAACAATAAATACAATGAAGTAGATAGTCTGGTAGAAGCACTAGTGGAAACCAACTATGCATTCAAAAAAATAAAAGCACAGTAGATCCCCGCCCACTGCAAGAAATATGGAAATGAGATGGCAGATAAACTTGCCAAAGAGGGAGGGAGGAAGACCCAAACAGAAGACAGGGCTACATAAGAAGAGATAAAAGCAGTAATAAGAAATAATTGTCCAGATCAATGAGTAACATCCAGAGTCCGATATTGTAGAAATATACTCTTCACTAGTATGTAACCCGTCAAAATTGACGGGTATTTAATTATAGTGTGCTCTTTCTGTTACATGTAATACAGACGGCACTGCTTCTACTTTGGTCATTTCATCATTACAGGTCACCGTCATTAGATGTTTGTAGTCAAAATTATATGGATGCATTAAATATGAAACCACGGAGTAACCTTCCTAAATAACATGGGGAGAAGGGATACTGATCTAATGGAACGGAAATTGACTAATTAAGTTCTTTTATGATAACATTTCTCGTAAAAATGTTCGTGTATCTTTTAAAATCTTGCCCTGGTAGAATGTGTCAACGTTCATCCGGCCACTTTCTTCTAAACCTAAGAAATAAGCTTCCTTTGCACGATGGCCTCTTTCGTGACAACCGCATTACTCATTTTAACTGTCCATGCTATGTTTAACATTCTTCTGTAAAACCACGTCGCTATGGTCTCCAGTGTTTTTCCCTCTTGTTTACTAGTTGTCCATGACTCACTTCCACGTGTTAGGACTGAAGAACTCTCCTTCATACTTCCACTGACAAAGAGTTGTTGCATAAAATATATTTCATTTTATAGAATGCTGCTTTTCCCTCTTATAATACATATGACATAAGAAATAAAAGTAATTGAAAACAAAATACAGGCATACGGTACCTCGCTTGATTGCGCTTCGCAGATATTACGCTTTTATTTCAAATTATTCATGTTTTTTTTTTATTAGAACGTGCCTTCTTCTTCTTCCGACAGATTTTGTCTCTTCACCAGCAAAAAGATTACGATTCGCTGAAGGCTCAGATGATGAAGATTAGCATTTTAGCAATAAAGTATTTTTAATTTTACAGTACATTGTTTTTTTTTTAGACCTAACGCTTTTGTGCACTTAATAAACATAAACATGATTTAAGGCTTTTATGTGCACTGGGAAGCCAAAAAATGGGTGTGACCCGTTTTATTGCGATATTCACTTTATTGCGGTGGTCTGGAACAATAACCCGCAATATCTCCGAGGTATGCCTGATATACTAATTATAACCATCAGAAATTGAAAAATATAATGCCACTTTCTCATATCGGCAGTTGTTCATATTATTTGGAATTGAAAACAAAATTTATCCTAATTCTAACCCATCAGATGTTGAACGGCATATTTTTCTTCGTTAATTTAAAAAAATATATATTTTTTTTTTTTAAATCAGAGGTTGAACGGGATATTTCTCATCATCAAATCAAACACAAGAAAATATTCTACGTTTCACTAATGAGACTGCTTCATCTGCGCAATGTTATTAACATGTCCAGGTACCTATTTTAAAACTGTTTCATTTACGTTGAATGTGAATACTGAAGAATATTAGCAAGAAAAGCGCGCAATTTCATGGGTCGTGCAATTTAGTACAATGGTCATAAGCGCACCACTTTTCCGTAATTTTCACACTGCAACTTTGATGGGAAAAAGTTAATGCTGGCTTTTTTTCCCACCAAGGACGTAATTTATTTTCTATCAAAGGGAAACAATTAAGCAACAAATTAGAAATAATGACAATAAAATATATTGTAGATTTTTGACACGTTACCATGTGTTTTCTATTTATTATTTACAGTATAACTTCAACTTTGGTGGAGAAAAAAGATGTGCTATATATTAAGCGTCGTGCAGCTTGTGCAAAGGCTAAAAGCGCACGACTTTTATATAATTTCCAGAGTGCAAGAAAAAATTTTGTGCGACAGGACAGCACAGGGACAGGACATGACATTCTTAGAGAATTATATAATGTAATTACCGAGAAGAGATCAAATGATAATTTTCAGTCTGAGAACGGGCCCCTGCAGACTCAGATACCATCTATGCAACAAACTGAAAATAGGATAGACAGATACGACTCAAAGATGCAGCAGTAAAGAATGCAGTCAGCGACCCATAACTTGACTGCTTGCGTCAGGGTCAGCGAAACAGAGCTGACCAAGACCCTACTCCACCTCCACGTGGTGGTCCTGGAAACAGGCTGCATCACTGCAGTCTGGCTGAGAGAGTAGGGATCGAAGACGGAAGGCAAACCCGGTCCCCAAAAAATGCCGTGCTGAAGTCGGATGTGTCGGCCGAAAGGCGCAGATATCGCTGCTCCGGTGTAAACAGACACAACGCAACCAACGTCCTTTTCAGGACGAACGAGGAAGAAGAAGAAGAAGGATAGACAGATGTGTCGTCCATGTGGGGCGGACAAACAGACATTAGAACACGTTCTCCAAAACTGTATGCGCCATGAGGAGCAGGGTGGCAACATGGCCATCTCCAACCCAGATAAGAGAAAAGCTGTGTGGTGACGAGAGAAGCCTGAGACGGACTGTCAGCTTTATAAGAGAGATAGGTGTGGTTATCAGAGAGTGAACGACGAAGAAGAATTTTACCGCGAGAGGCATGCGCTCTAACCACTGTGCCAATCGGACGCACATTAGTCAGGAAAAAGGGAGAGGGGGAGAAGGTTGGAATGATCCATGAAGTAACGTAGATTTGACATGTGCAAGAGTATACGGCAAAACAGTGTTTTGGGTATGTATATTGTAAGCTCTCTGAACACACACACACACAGAAGAAAACAGATCAGAAAGAGAGATAACAGGCATTTCGGAGATTTGAACCCAGGACCACAGGTGATATTGACTCACTGCTAGACAGATGGGCTAGGGACTTTGGCCAGCTAAACTACAAGTGTACTCTTAATATGCGGTTATTCACACGCATGATTTTTTTTTACCCCCCCCCCGCCCCCCCCCCCCCCCCGCCACCCCCCCGCCCCTTAGGACACCCCCCCCCAAGAAACACATCTTTCCAGGGTAAAAGAGGCAAAGTTGGACCAAGAAACACATGGAGAAGAGAGCTGGGAGACTTAGACCAAGAAACACATGGAGAAGAGAGCTGGGAGACTTAGACCAAGAAACACATGGAGAAGAGAGCAGGGAGACTTAGACCAAGAAACACAAGGAGAAGAGAGCTGGGAGACAAAAGTGAAAATGATGAGGAGGACTTGGAAAACCTTTAGCTGATGGCACGTGACTGGAAGACTTGGAATAATGTTTGTTGAAGGCCTCTGCTCCTTAGGGAGCCAGAGGGTATTGATTGATTCACGTCCATCCACTCGTCAATCATTTATTCACCCGTCCATCAACTCGCCATCATCCATCCATTCATTCATCCATCCACAATGCCCGCAAACACAACATGTATGCAAACATACAGACACATAGTTATAAAAAATATGCGCAAATAAATGCATATGTATCACATAAGCATACATATACTCGTACATACACGTATTGGGGGTTGGAGTGGCTAAGAGGTATGGCGTTCCGCCTCTAATTGTAAAGGTACCGGGTTCCGTTCGCAGTAGAGGGAGTATATTTGATGGCAATTTTTTCAGAACCAGTGGAGTCCGAAAGATGTCATACTCCTCCCTGATCTCATGGGATGCCTAACCTCCTGGGATAAGGCGAAAACTTAGGAAGTCCCGTGTGCAAGTTGCGCACGTCAAAAATACCTCGGCAGTTGGAAATCGTAAAAAGTAGACCATACGGCCGCTGCCCTTGCAAAATTTACAAAATTAGGAAAACCTACCCACCACAAAAATATTTATACAATGGGTGATTCCAGTGTACACTCGTGCTCGTCGGTGCTACTGAGTTCGTGCACTGTGCTGAGATCCTCCTTGTGTGAACTAAACTAGGAGATCGGAATACTGATGCAATGAAGATGTTCCTTAAAACCAAACCAAACCATACATACACACCGGCTATCCGACAGCCTGTGCCATTTCATGCGAGGCCTCCTCGCTGGTCAGAAGTGGGGTAAAACGTACGTTCATCAAGCATCCTTGCTTGGTTGAGATCCCATGTGAGGTGAGGGCTAAATCTTGCTGGTGTCCCTTCTTATAGACCCTGCACACACCATACACACACATTATATAGATCTACATTATATATATGACTAAATCCCGTCAGCCTTTCAAGAATTAAAGAGAAGGCGCGCAATGCACAATGAAAACATAAGTGAACACCCATTAAAGGAACATGCGTGCCTTGCAATCTTCCCATGGTGCATTTTCGAAAAATAAATACAGAAGCGGTGCGCACTGAACAGTGAAAGCTAATCTGAATACCCATTAAAAGTGCACAAAAGGCCTTGCAATTGTTTTACAAAGATCCAGTGAAGTTGAAATGGAATGGAAAGGAACGAATAGCTACAGGAGAACTAGTTCATTCATCATAACATACAGTTAAAAGATAACAACACAATAATTTCCCGTGATTTTTTTTTGGCGGGTTACTAGCTCGATACGTTAATAATTATGGAGTTGTCTGCTCATGGCCACACAGCTGAAATGTCATTCTACCATGCTATGCAGAGCTTACACAGCAATTGCTGACATAATGTGAGGACGACACACCATAAGTCAGACGAGTTCATGACCACCAGTGGTGTAAGACAGGGTGATATTCTGTCACCTTATCTTTTCATATTCCTCACGGACGATGTCATCACAGCTTGTAAGGATTGGACAAGAAAGTATTCAGTTGGGTACTGGAAGATTCCAGCGGTACTTGGGCTGTCAGCCCTTCGGCCCAATGACATGTCATTGCGAGGCTGGGGAGCCTGTGGACTTTCCTTCCAACCCGGTCAGGAGCTTCGCTCCTTCCCATCCACAGAGGGTTTATCTCAGGAGCCGTTCAGGTTATTCAGTCAAAATCCCGGTCGATGACACTTTTTCAAATGCCCACGCCCGGGCTTGAACCTTGAACACCTGACCGCCAGCGCAATGTGGTAACCATTACATCAGCGCGGCTCCCATGGTACTGGAAGATAAGACTGGTTGGTATTTGAGAGCTGTCATTAGCTGTGCTGATCTTCGTGTTGTGTTTTCCACAGGTTGAATTAAGTGCATCTGCATAATTGTGCATACTTGTTTTCATCTTCATGCTCTAAGCTTCGTCACTCGCAAAAATTAAATCGTTCAGTGTGTTGTAGTCTTGACTGTCAAGAAATATCACAAGTACAGACTACACTATAAGATACTGCCTGGAACAGGGACAGCAACAACCAGTGGAGCAGTTTAAATGCCTGGTCAGAATTACAACTGAACAAACAACTTAAATGTGTCCTCCATCATAAATTACACCAACGAAAGATCAGAACATGCAACAAATCTTTAGTCAGTGGAAGGACGAAGATGAAAAGTTATCCAGTGTTACACATAACCAATCCTGCCATATGGAAGTAAGTGATGGACAATTATTAGAATGTGGTCCCATGGCAATACTGTGACGTGTTAGAGACTTCATTATACTAGGTCCAGCATCGACAGGTGGGATTGACCAGTTCCCTTCCTCGATGCCTTTTCTTTCCCTAACTGAAGAGCAAACTCAGGTACCCATTTATGTGACGGTACGTCTTACTTTGTGCGTGTAATTTTGTACGATCTCTCTCTCTTTAATCCACTCCGGCAGTATCACTTCTCTTTCTTCATTTTTCTCTCACCGATCATCGTTTTTATTTGGCATAATTTTTGCCTTGTCATTCATTTTTGCTCTCTGCGTTGGATCAGTAAAGTCTCTAATACTTCACTCCTCGACTGTTTGTATTACGCCAGGTTTATTGACCCGGGCAGCGATAATATTTTATCACGTATTATCAGGCTGACCATCTTTTCAAAGTGACTGTGCCTGTTTATTTAAGCTTGCATTGTGCACGGTCTATGAAAAGACCCCCACATTGTGTCGCTAATCTGGCGGAGATCCGTCTAGTAATTTGTGGTAATGCGTAATTTGTTTCCGCTTAGACCATCCCTGTGAGTAATTATCTCAGATAACACTGGCTAACACCCAAAAAAAAATTTTTTTTTCTTTCTCTAACATTTCTATGTTTTTCTGGTCAATTTTAATGCGCTGTTTTTAAATCTGCAAACCGTTTTTCTCTATTTGGTCGGGATCTTTAGAAATACACAATTGAAGTTTTTAAACAACGCATACAGTATTACAACATCATTCGTACAAGAAGTATAACAGTTATGTAGGCTTGAATTTCTTTGCAGTCGACTTTCGTCGGTGAATGGCATGTGCTACATCGCGATGAAGCATCCGACAATAATCGGCAAGCATGGTCACACTCCACCGTCCTTGATAACGTGACTCCATTACGGCGATATCTTGATGGAATCGTTCTCCATGTTCATCGCTGACTTCGCCAAGGTTGTCAGGGAAAAAGTCAAGATGCGAATCGAGCAAATGGAGTTTGAGGGACATGTTACAGCCCATAATTCTGTATGCATCTATGCACTGCTTAACAATATGCACATAGTCGACAGATTTGTGATTTCCCAGAAAGTTATCGACGATCGATTTGAATGCCATCCATGCACGAAGTTCACTACCATGTAACAAGTTCTCGAATTGTTTGTCTGCAATAACTTTCTAATCTGAGGTCCTACAAAGATACCTTCCTTTATCTTTGCATCGCTAACTTGCGGAAACTTTTCTCGAAGATAAGTGAAAGCTTTGCTCGTTTTATCTAACGCTTTTACGAAATTCTTCATGAGCCCCAACTTTATATGTAACGGTGGTAAAATGATGCTGTCTTTGTTAACTAATGGCCCGTGTATTACATTTTTATGCCCGAGCTGCATACGATCCCTGATAGGCCATACCTTTCTTGCATAATGTTCCTGTCTGTTGCGGCTGTCCCATTCACATAGGAAGCAACAAAATTTAGTATACCCAGACTGCATGCCCGTGAGAATTGCAATAACCTTTAGGTCTTCACAAATCCGCCATTGGTAGTCATTGTACTTTATTTTTGCCAAAAGTATAGCCATATTGTCATAAGTTTCTTTCATATGAACAGAGTAGGCGACTGGAATTGATGAAAATAAATTTCCGTTATGCAATAACACGGCTTTTAGACTAGTCTTGGAAGAGTCGATGAAATGTCGCCATTCGTTGACTATGTGCTCATGACCGAGGTGCACCATTAGACCGTTTACATCTTTGCAATAGCAAATGTCATCATCCATCTCAAAGTATTGAACAAGTTTTCTGTGTCTATGACGAAATTTAGATATCGGAGTATTGGGTGCTAAAAGATTCCATTCTTTGAGTCGCGAACCGAGTAATTCCGGATGTCCTTTGGTAAGAGCGAGATCACGTATTAGATCTGAAAGTTCTGAATGGTTAATTAAGTGAACACCATCATGCACCGGTATATAATCCGAGTCAGAATTCGTTTCTAAAGCAGGTAAACTATCACTTTCTGATGGTTCATTCACGTCCAACGGATATTGTTCTGGTGGAACTGGGATCGGACACGTGAGGATCATGAGGCACTGGTTTCGAAACCGATTCAATATTTGGATAAACCACAGACTTTCTAGTTTTAAAAGTGAAGCCATGGATACTTGTCAAGCAGAAGTAACAATCAGTAGCGTGATTTGTCGGTCCACGCCATACTACTGGCACTCCAAAAGGCATCGACTTATGCTTCGGCGATTTTCGTAACCAACCTGCCAATGTATTTGCACAAGTCGAGCAAACTGCACTTGGCTTCCAAGATTTATTTGCATCATCAACTTTTGAATCGAAATAAGGGACCCAAAGATGCAAAAATAGAGAATGCAGTCAGCGACCCATAGCTTGACTACTTGCATCAGGGTCAGCGAACCAGAGCTGACCAAGACCCTACTCCACCTCCACGTGGTGGTCCTGGAAACAGGCTGCATCACTGCAGTCTGGCTGAGAGAGTAGGATCGCAGAGGGAAGGCAAACCCGGTCCCAAAAAATGCCGTGCTTAAGTCGGATGTGTCGACCGAAAGGTGCAGATATCACAGCTCCGGCGTAAACAGACACAACGCAACCAACGTCCTTTTCAAGACGAACGAGGAAGAAAGAAGAAGAATCGAAATAAAGTTCATATGCTTTCTTTAGTAATGGTGTAAAGTTTTTTCTGGTGAACACGATCCGTAAAATATCTGCACACGTAACAGAACAGATCAGCCGAATTTCTACAACTTCTAGAAGCCATATTTCGCTCAGAATTATTTCAAAATACAGTAACTATTTGAAAAATAGCGTAACATATGTCATGCATCTTTTAGCAGTATAAAAAGTAGAATTATTTTGCATTTTATTAATTTTAATAAGTTATATAGTAAAAATGAAACGGAGCAAATAACGGTTTCCCAAAAATATATTTATTCACAAATATCTTAAGAACCCGATGTGATAGAGATAAACAGATTTCAAATTTGAATCAGCGCAAGAAAAACTGACATAAGAACACCTATCCTTATATCTGCGAGAATAAATGTAGCAGGGTCGTCGTAATTCTGAACCGGAAAGTGGGGCACATACATGACGCAACCTCTAGCCACGCTAATGGGGCAAGAGCCACATTACATGGTGATAGTCACTGATATGGCTGTTGAGCATATCATCAACCCTCAACTCCATTTCATCCCACCCATCTTCTACCCTCTATCAAACTAAAATAACCCTTCATTCATCTTCATTACAAAACCATATCACCCACCAACCTCACTTCAATCATCTCCAATCAATAACCAATATCTTCTATCCTCACACCCCCCTCAAAAAAAATTTCTTCAAAACAATAATCTTCCTATCCTACATATCAATCAACACAAACCAAACTCAAACACTATATCATCTTCCACTCAACTCACTCCAACAAAATCATCCCACACAAACCACTATTACTCAACCCCAACTACCAAACTTAAAACCCCTCAATATCTCATCAACCAAAACCAAACCATAACTTAACACCAAAAAACATACAAACCACAAACCCAACAACACTATCCATTTTTGTTAACCCCCCCAACAATCAACTCAACACCCAAAACCCCACAATTACATTCAATCACCCCATATAAAATTAGATATAAATAGACCCCCACCCATATAACTCCCACCCAAATGTACCAACAAACAAACAAACAAACCCCCCAACCAACTATCCAACCTCACACTAACACCCCATCACCATATACCATACTATATACTCCCAAAAACAAAAAACCCAAAACAAATAACATTTCACACCCACCCATCAAAACCTAAATAAGAAACCCATTTCCAAAACCACCATAACCCCCAAACTCCCCCCACATTTTTTTCCATACAGATACTCAAACGGTAAGACAACATACACTTCCTAAAAAGATATCCCCCAAATCACCCCACAACAGTTACCAACCCACTTTACACTCTCTCAAGCTAAAATCTAATAAAAATCAAACTAAAATAAAAACTCCATACAACCCTACTAAAATACCATACACAAACTTACCACCACCTTCCCCTTCTATAAAACAACAATACATTAAAGTACTTTCACTTCAAGACCACATCTAATACCACCCACTCCCCATCAAATCCCCCATCAAAACTCGAAAATAACTCCCATAAAAATCCACAAAGCATACCCAAAACCAATCAACCCCAAATAAACGGCAACTCCATCTTTACTCCCTTACCCCCTCCCCCCTAACAACAACCCTCACCGCAATATACCCCCATCCCAACCCTCCCATTCTACCCCCCTCCCTCAATTTCCCACCTCCCCCCACCCCAACCAATCCAAACAATTAAACCCAACCCTTCAATTCAACCCCAATAACCTATACCATAATTTCCCCCCCACTATCAATTACCAAAAATACCCCATATTAACACTTCCCCCCCCTAATCCCCACTTACACCCTCTATTCAAACACCAATGTTATCTCATAAAAGGTATACATAACACATTTTAAACCCCCCAAAACACTAACTTAAACTAACCCACATCCACCTAACTTAATCCAACCTCTTCCACAAAACCATTACCCCCAAAACACCCCCACTACAAACTCTACCCTTATTTAATAGGTACAAGTACATCATATTAACCAATACCTTAAAAAAATCCCCCCAACCCCCCATCTAACGTCCCCACTACCCCTCATCAACCCCACCCTCACCCCCCCCCCCCCAACTACCCCCCCCTAATCCCCCCCCACCACAACCCCATCACCCACCCCCCTCAACCTCACAATCCTTACCCCTATGACACCTACCCCACCCCCCCCCCCCCCCCCCCCCCCCCCCCCCAACCCCCCCCCCCCCCCCACCCCCACACCCCCCCCCCCCCTTGTGTCTAGCATTAGACAGATGCACTGATTCCACCCCTAACCTTCTATTTGTCCTCATAATGCTACACAGTCAGACTATGCATCCTCTTGTTCATTAATACTAATACTAGAAACCATCCTTGTAATGTCGTGTGTTCAGATCCATATATGTGCTGTCCTGTCCTCCCTCCTCATGTATGTGCTCCTTTGCGTATCTCAGATCAGAGAAAGACCCTAAAAGTAGATGATCCTCTTATACAAGATAAACGCTTTCATCATCGTCACTCATATCATCAGTATCTACAATCATATATTCCAGTGTGACTCTCTATAACTGATCTATTACTAGTATCCTGACAATAATCTATCATATCACCTTCAGTCTTATTGTAGTGTGTCACAATCAAGTTGTCTAATCATCTTACACCCTTCATCCCCACACCTTTCTCACATTACGTGTGTAATAAATCTCTGGACTGTATGTCCACCTATATGGATAGATAGAGAGTGTCTCCCTCCATCGCCACTAGTGGCGTGTAGACTACACCCTCTCAAAATCCCTACTACCCTCCCCTCATAATCATACACATATATGTGTGCGTGTGTCCCGATACTCCTTTATGTTTCTTGTGTGTGTCCTGTAACTCTCACCGTGCCCTCCCATATTCCACCCAATCAACAACCCCCAACACCTACCATGTCGCCATGTCTCTCCCCAGTCGCACTCTCACTCCCATGTACTCTATTTCCAGACTATGTGTGACTGTGTGCACTACTACTCGCTAACATAGAAATATGTTTGCCACACTCAATTGTTCCCAACCAAATTATGAGACCTGTTTCTCAACATCTTGTATCTGCTCCTTAAATAAAATCCGCACCATCTCAACCAACCTCGCCTCTCATCATCATCCCCATCGCAATATAACCCCTGAACTATATATAGAGAACAGTGTCTATAGACTACAGAGTCCCGACAATTCTAAGCATGTGTCTCCCACGTAATCTGTGTCACATCCTGATTGAGATCAAAAACATATCAAACAAATATAAACCTCAAAACCTCCCACCCACGCCTCCAGGAATACATAATACAGATCTGTTTGTGCAATATTGCATCCATGCCTCACTTACTATCTCCTACACAGTAGTCAGACACTCAATGTATCTCACCTACCAATGATCATCCACTTACAGAACTATTGAAGATATATTGTGTACTAATATAATATCAAACCATCTGTGCCCAACTCCTCTCCTTACCCCTAAAAACACCACACGCAAATGTCACAATGTACCTCCAAGTTGCCATATGCTCAATCACTCTCTCATTGCCATGTACCCTACTCTCTCGCTCGGCTCATATCTGTCTGTGTGTACGTGGTGTGTCAATACAGATAAAGTATCTCCCACTCTCAGCGTCTTGTGTCACCCACTTCTCATGTACACTGCACAGTGAATTAGAGATACTAATCATCTGTGTGCTCAACAGAGACCACACCATCTGTGGTGCCCATCCAACTAGTGCCCTGTTTGACCTTGTCATCCCTCATACCCTATGTCTTGTTCATCCTTACTCTCTCTACGAAAGTAACCCCCTAGTGTGATAAATGTGATGTGTAAGTCACCTCCCTGTCCCTAGTGTCCGAGATGACATACTCGTGCACATGATGCGTTTCTATCAGAGACTAGCCCTTTGTAGCCTTGTTGTGTTTCTGACTACCCTGTTCGGCTCACTCCCAAACCTATACCCTAAATTTCATCATAACCCCAAGATGATAAGGAATTGAGATCTGTGCACCTGTTAAGCACAGTGCAATTACATGTATCACATATGCACCTCTCAGACTCTCAGATAGTGACACTATTATTGTAGTAAAACCAAAGTTTATAGAACCCAAATAGAACGGAATAGGAATCAGTGTGTCTACCCTGATAGTATACACGGTAACCTCCGCGAACCCCTAGGACCACAGGAACTACTCGCTGCACAAGTGTGCATCTCTAACTCAAGATCAGAGTCAGTGCGCTCCGAGCCTTATAAAGTGACGTTTGACTGATGCGTGAAACATGTTTCCCTTCCCTCGCTGCCGTTAGCCTTCAAATAATCAGGATGCAATAGTGTGTGTACCATTTACAGCTGGATATGGAGTGTTAGAGACTTCAAACCCATCTATTACTCCAGACTCGAGTTTTATGTGTAGGGGGGAGACCCGTTTCCTTCCTCGCTGTCTTTTCCTATCCCTAGACTCAACAGTTTTAAGTACACCATTTAATTCAGCCCTACCCCTACCAACAGGCATGTCTCTCGATGCTGGGGACTAGTATGGACGAAGTCTTCTAAACAGTCCTCCAATAACAGCTGTTAAATGGGTACTTACTCTGATCTGAGTTAGAGAAGGCAAACGGCAGGAGAAAGGGGAACAGGGTGTCAGCATCAGTCTAACCAAGACTGTAAAAAGTGTACCTGTTCTTACGTCTATGAACTCTAAGAGAAAGGCACGGTCAGCGAGAGAATGGGGACCAGGATGCTCACGCATTTCAGTCTAACCAGCTGTAAAGAATGGTTCCTATGCCTCTGTACCTCCTTGGTTACGCCATGAAATGTGCTGAACGGCAGCGAGGAATGGACCACAGGCACACCCCCAATCATAAAAGCCCTGGGGACCACAGTACTCGAAGTCTATCACACTTCATCCGCCTACGATGCAGAATACTGCTACGTGGACTCTACAACCCTTACGAACGGAAGGCGTGTTTTTAAAGTAATATTTGCTAAGCAAACGTGGGATTGGGGGGGGAGACCTGTACACCATGAACACTTACGTCAGTCAAAGAAAGAGTAGGGTGTGATCGGTTTGGGTATACCATATCCAATTTGATTTAACCGGTGAAATAAAGCTCACCCTCACCATACAGATACCATATAGTCTTAAATATGCTAAAAAAAAAAATACTACTTTGCAATCCACGCCATCTTAATATGGGGAGAGGGTATCGCCAGTAGACGTCTCTAGACCACTCCGCCTCGGTGCATTTACTTCCCCCAACTCATTGGGACGTACTAAATGATAGTTATCACCTGGTCCTAGACTGGGTAATTATTTTTATGAGGAAGAACCCATTTTCCTCTATTCAGCTGTCGGCTGTGCGACCTGTCCAGTAGCGTTTTAGAATTCTCACTAGTTTAGAGCAACCTGACTAAGCACTTCGAAAGCAAGGTAATTTATCACCACGTGGAAGTAGTGAGTCTGTGGTAAGTTTTGGCCATGCTGGTTAGATCCTAGCATTTTGTCAAATCTGTCACACCTCTCTTGATTTTGGATGTGTGGCAGTCATTATGAAGTTCTTCACGCATTTTGCGGTCATGTTGTGCTGTACATAATTAAAATGGATAGAAAACTAGTGGATGTTTCCCTTCATTTTAGTGACAGGTTATTCGAGTAGTTCCAACAGAACTGTATGTTTGAGTCCAGTATAACCCTTGTCTGTGCTGTAAAATCATTTAAGTCAACGTAATATGAGTGTACCACTAAGATCTCTACTGCGGGAAATAGCTAAGTGTCATACTTCTTCTAATCTTCTTCATACCGTCCTTAGCCATGAGACCGACGTGCAGACAGTGTACAGTGGCTCAACTAAGCTAGTGGCGTCAGAATAGTGTCCCCATATAGTCCTACAAATAATATTCGCAAACTCCGATCTGAGAATACAATTACCCCCCCCCCCATGTCATCTATGTGTAAACCGACACATATATCACTTGCCTCTTTAAGTAGACACTCTATCCCAATATCAAATTTACTCACGACCATTGCACAGACCCCACCCTAATGTATCGATAATACATCAACCACTCATACAGTATATACTACAGTAAAAATAGATCCCCCCCCCAGACCCCCCCCCTTATACACGAGAATTATAGAGTCATACATTTTACAGACTCCACATACAGAACCTAAGACACAGCAAATAAATAGTTTTACTATACACAGATAATGCGCAAGACGACCCTCATGTGGTAATACAATCCGAATAAACACGCTCAAAACACCAAAACCAAATCAAGTCCCCATTCTACTCACCCCCTTCAATTAATAATAATAATCAAACACTCTCCGAGATCCCCCACCCTAATTATCAAACTAACAGTAGTACATTTCACCACTTAACTGTGTCGCTCCAACATTTAAAACACCTAACACTGCTGCTGAGCCACACTATAGAGTCTCCTCTCTATTTTCAATCTACTCCTCCCTGTTGTACTTTCCTTCAAAAACAAAAACCCCCCAATCATAAACCCAACTACTTCATCTCCTCTCACACATTCAACTCAAGAGACCTATAATGTCACCTAAAATAAAACCCATCAAATAAACATCTAAACCTGCTTGTCACCGTAGCTAAAGACCAACTCAGTAGAGTAACCCATACAAATCACCTCTCAACACCCCCCCCAGACCCACCTCTATCCTCAAAAACCTAGATCAAAACCTCAAATAACCCCAAAAACACCTTAACTTCACCCTCAAAATCGTTCCGAATCCTCTGTGTCTGCAGATGTGCTCTCTATAAGATAATATATCACTCTCTCTCCAACTGTTATGTGTCCTACTAGATCACTAATGACGTCCAGACTGTCCGTAAGTCAAAACCCCAATGATGTGATGTGAGTCTATTCCTATACTCAAATAGAGAGTGTATAAGTGAGAGCTACTGATGTCCATCTGACAACTGACTCTCACCTACAGTGTTGTATCTACTCCACTCCATCTTCCAATCTATAGTCACTACGAGTATAGAGAGACAACTCAGAGATCTGTAAAAGAACAGACAGATACTATTGTGATAAGTGAATTGTAGATAATCAAGATCAGAGACCTGTCTGCTATACAATCACTGTCAAGCAAAACCATCCTAATATGTCTCCTGCTATGTTCAGAGAAGTCATCCTAGAACTAGATATGATCCCCACAGGATCTTATACCTATAAGACTCGCTCCTAATGAACTGCCTGTCTAGAATTCAGAGTGTAATCTAATATACTCCCTAAACCTATATACTAATAAGAACAGATACTTGAGTCCTCTTCCCCTAACATTACCTAACCAAAAACCACAAACACCAACAACATCTAATATCCACACACACAACCGTGATAGCGAGTCACCATGACCCATACTCTCCAAGAATAAACTACCTATCTAAGAAGAAAAACATCACACATGTCCTAATCAACTTCATACTAACTCCGATGTGCTCAAAGATCAGACTTATCTCCTAGCACAAAGTAGAGATGCCACCTCTACTCCTAATACCGTACTAACCCCATGTTATGAGAGTATGCACCTCAATACCCTCTAACTCAATATATCACTAACATTGTCTCCATAACTCTATCACCAAGATAATGCACACCACGCTCTCGCTCACCTGACGTCGCGCAAAGCTGTGATTGTTAACAGTCTACCACTGTAATAACAGTAGAAGATCAATCTGTACAGTATACACTACGCTCAAGAGTCACTCATCCCTCCTACCTTGCTTCGAAATAAGATAGAACCCAACCTCCTCTCCCCATCTACCACCTATCACACTCCCCATCGCACCATACGCAAGTCTTCTCTCATCATTTTACCACAGTATGTGTGTCTCTTCCTCCACAAAACAAGACTTTTTACCGTGTGTCACGCTAGCTAATCCATACATAATACCCGCAAACACAGAACCTGTTCTATGTGTATACCAGTTAGAGCATGTGCTCTCTCATGTTGTGTCTCTCACCTAGTCAACGTGTAAAGATCAATGCCTACCATGCATCTCTCTTCATCGCAGGTAGATAGTGAGATCAGTATGCTGTCGCACACAGTAATAACTGTTGTCACCACCTAAACGACATGTGCCTCTCCATAATCACATGTACCACCTAACACACTGCTGTTACACTGTATCTACCCACATACCCTGTGTGTTCGTAGACTCATCAGTACCCTATCTGTTGCCCCGTAGTATAAAACCCCCACTTTCACATATGAATGTTAAATGATACATACTCTTTCATACCCATAACTATAAGACTATGTCCATGCCACAGTGAAGTGTGTCACTCGATCTCTGAATAACCCCCCCCACTCACCCATCTTCAACCCTCCGTCACTAGTGTCGTCCATTCGCATGTTGTCTCTCCCAAGTCATCCAGAGAGAAACACAAACTTGCTGTAGTCTCCCCATCCTGCACTACCTGTAGCCCGCCCTGTAGATCTTGTTGCCGCTGTGTCGTGCTTCTACAATACTCCTAGTTCACGCCACACTTAAACAGACACCTGTGTTGTGTCGTCATACAGAGTCCAGATTCTCTCTCTCGCTAGTGTACGTGTACCCGTCCAGTCATGTTATACTACCTCGTCAGAGTCCCCTCCCATCAGAGACCTTAGACTTGCATATCAGGCCCTCCACTACATAATTCAGTTTCAAGCCAGATAGTAGATCTCTCTCACACGTCACCTCAACACCTCTGTGTGTAGAGGTGCACACGCCTCTCATCCCCACCCAGATCCAGACCGTGATGCCCCCACTCCACTCACTGCTGTGTGTTGTCCGCCCACAAGACTCTGACCTGACTGTCTCTCACAAGTCCCATAACTCCATTCTCTATCCACCTGGATTGTCATCGTGTGCTTATCATCACGTTCTGTGTTATAAACGCTCCCTACCTCAGACGCCGCACCCTGTGAACACTCTCATGCTCCACCTACTCAACCAAAACTGTTGTCTCCCCATCACACCTAAAAATGTTCCACTACCTGACTACGTATCTAGACTCACTGTTGTGTCTCGTAGATGTCTGTAATCCCGCACCACCACACCCTGTATACCCGTCTGTGCTCATCAACACTTCACTATAGTAACTCACTCTAGTGTCACATACACCTGCCTATCACCCATTTTCCCTCCATCCCCTAACTAGTTCTATGTGTGCCTCATACCGTAATCTCCTCACGCTCCTTGTTATACGCGATCTCTCTCTCACCACTCACTACAAGACAGAACCTCACCATCTAATGTCTTCATTCCACTGCCTCCTCTCCCTATCCACTCGTGTGAATCACACAACACTCTTCCAAATCACACGCCAGATATGACTCCCTCACCCATAACCCCCCTCACACCCCCACACCTAATTCCTATGTTCTTCATCTCTGTCCCACATCCTCCCACGCATCTACACCTAACTCTCCTACTGCCTCTCTCACACATCCATGCTCCATGACTCATTGACTCCTCCTGTGCTCCCTAACTGTGCATACTCAACATACTCGTTGTCACGCATTCATCACACCACCCTGCTCGCCACCTCATGCCAACATTTCCGATATCCACTCTCCTAGAAGACCTCTTGATCGTCTCATGTACCCTCGCAGTGCCTGTCACTAGAGAGACTGTCACAATCCACAACGTGAGACTCGTGTGTCTAGTGCTACACCTCACCTCCTCCCCAAACTCTTCATCACAAGTGAGCACGCGTCTCCTGTGTGTACACATGACCCTTAAGACTCTCATCCCTCCCCACTATCTCGTATCACTATGTTGGTATGTCGTGTTGTCACATGACTGATCATAACATGAGTCACCCTGAAGTGTCAACATTGCGCACGCTCTGCCGCACCTCCCCACCCCCTCTATCAACTCCCTAACATTAAAAACCATGTATCCCCTTGTTAGTACACTCCTTTCTTCCAAAACATTCACACTCACCCAATAATCTACATTCTCCCACCTCTCTAAGCACATATATACATCAAGAAGATTGATACACTCTGCTGTGCCTGTTGTGTGCGCACCTACCTATTTGAGAATACCTTAGACTAACAAAATCTCATGTATCTTGTCATGATCTCAAACACACAATTCTATAATAATACTGTACACTAGCTCTGTGTTCATTCCTGTCAACTATGCACTACCCTAAGTCCATTCACTAATGTCGTGCTATCACACTCATGTCATATGCCTCCCTCCCAGATAAGAAACACCCCACGGACACAGGATCGTATGTAGTGTGTGTATAACTCCTGCCATAACCTAGGTCCTCTCTACCACCCCACACTGCTAACCTTAACGTGTCCAATATCTAAATACACCCACCCCCACCCCTCCCCCCCTCCCCAACCCCTCAAGACATATCCTCGTGTCTGTGTCTCTCTGAGCATTGTAGAACAAGTAAACCGTACCCGCATGAATTGAACACGAAGACTACTGTGACACCAATAACAAAAATCATACCACACCCAAGATGACATAACATTCACCACTGCTACATCATGATGTTTGTCCAAATGTAGACTCCGATAAGAGTGTGTGTGTGTCTATACCCCAAACTGCCTCGCATATATACACCTATTGATCTGAATCTGAACCATCACTCTATTTGCTTAAGATATATGTTGTGTGCCGACATAAAACGTCTACTCGATACTCACAGTAGCGTGTTAATATACAAATCCCAACAACTTTCCATCATACATTTAAAACCAACAATATACTATGCCTCGCTAGAACTCTCATACATCTTGTCCTAACTGTTTGACTTGTGTTTAAATGCACTCCACACGCAAATCTATTAAATAGAGTTTATCACTCATATATCATACGAAGTATATACCTGCCAATTGAGTACTGAAATACTCTAGCGAATGTCAGACATCTACGAAATATCACGGGTGATCTTTCAATAAACAAATTAATACACTTTCCCATAAGTTAATCATAAATAGTAGTATCCCACGTAATACGAAACTGCCTAGCACTATCTCATTACGCTCCGTACTCTCACACTGCGCCACCCCGAATGTGTCTTACGCGCACCCTAGTACAAATTAATAGCATGAGTTAATAGTAATTGAGTAGTGTATGTCACAATTGAAGAAACAGCTCTCAGCTAAGTGTTATCGTAGACTGTGTACTTCATAGTAACTGTATGTACTCGCTCTTATCATATGTACCAGAGAAAGTACTGTCTATTAGTCGCGCAGCACAGTGTCAGTTCTGCGTTGAGATACTCATATTTAGTCTTGTACTTGAAATGTATGATAAGTAAGGAAAGGAGTGCTTTAGTGTGTGTGTATACTCTATGACATGAATAGATAAGGATATGAGGTGTATAGTGTTGCACTGCTAAATCCACTCGTACGATCAAGCACAGTCAGTATGATGTACCGGTGTTAAGACCTCACATATTTCGCGCACCGCTCGAGAGCCTCTCACGATGAGAGAAGAATAGAGGTAGTGTACTCACTAGCTGTGTTGATCTTAGAGAGACGAGAAGGGTCTCTGAATTGTTGTCACGCGGTGTATGATCGCGTGGATGATGAGCAGCTAGTAAGCTTGATATCACGGATGGGAAGGTGTATGACAAATAGCTATCATGGTATGAATGTATAATGTGTTGTTTGTCGTCTAGATGCTCGCTCTTGAAAGAAAGATGATATTTGAGGCATGAGATATGGCTCTATAGTTGACTCGTGATACTGCTAGGTGCTAGTAGTTGTTCGTGTATCTCTTGTGTCAAATGTCCATTTGCTCGATTCGCATTCTGTGTTGAATACTTTCGTGTGTCTCATCCTGAAGATTAGATATAAGCCGTGGTGGATCAGATCTAACGTTCTGCTCGCGACGGATACTGAGTGAAGTTCTTAGCGCTCGCTAGAAATTCGCGCGCGCTGTTGAGCTCCGCTGAGACTCATAGAGAGTATGTGACGCACGTCTTATGTTCAGAGAAGGACGAGACGTGTAATGTCGGTGTAGATGCGCGAATGAGAGTGGGAATATGTGTTGTGCAGATCTCCGTGTGCAGTCTAAGACTATCGTCTTAGAGTGTGGTGGTTGCATGAGCTATATACAATCGCGTTGTAAGCAACATGCCATTCACCGACGCTCTAGATGTGTGGACGAGATCAGTAGAGACTAGAAACTGTCACCTATGCAATAGAGCCATGTAGTAAGCGCGCATTGTATACTGGAGTTAGTGAACTGTCGTGTATGATGTGTGGATGTGCGAATTGGATAGTCGTGTCTAGAGAGATTGAGAATAAGTTGATGCGGGGGGGGGGGTGGGTGGGGGGGGGGGGGGGGAGCTCTTAAAGCTGCTCAGTGAGGGGGTGGGGGGGGGGGGTGATGGAGGGAGACGGATGCCACGACCTGGTGGCGTGGATGAGGGGGGGAATGGGGGGGCAGATGTGGGATGAAAGTAAATCTGGAACAGCGCATTGGGGGGGGACCAGGAAAAACATAGAAGTGTTAGAGAAAGGAAGAAAAAAATTTTTTTTTTGGGTGTTTGCCAGTGTTTCTGAGATCATTACGTCGAGGGGTGGTGTGGGGGGGGCGTAAGCGGAGAGTGCAAATTACGTCAGTGCGCGGCAAAGGGAGGGTAGGAGGGGATCTCCGCCAGATGGAGGACCAAATGTGGGGGGGGGGTTTCATAGACCGTGGGGGGATGCCAGGCTTAAAGGAACAGAGCACAGTCGGGGCGGGGGTGTGGTGAGGGTGAGAGATGGAGTCGCTCTGGGGATACGAGAGGAGATATTATCGCTGAGCGGGTGGAGTGGGGGGTGGGGTTAGATACGGGGGAGGAGGGGAGGGGGGGGGGGGGGGGGAGGGTACTGATGGGGGGGGAGAGTCGGGGGGAGATGGGTGTGTGGGGGGGGGGGGGAGGGTGCAAATAAAATGACGAGAGATCTCGGTGAGGGAAAAAATGGGGAGGGGGGGGGGAGGAGGGACGTGAGTGGATTAAGAGAGAGTAGAATCGTTACAAAATTAACACGCACAAAGTAAGACGTACCGTCACATAATGGTTTACCTGAGTTTTGCTCTTCAGTTAGGGAAAGAAAAGGCATCGAGGAAGGGACTGGTCAATCCCAACTGTCGATGCTGACCTAGTATAAATGAAGTCTCTAACAACGTCACAGTATTGCCATGGGACACATTCTAATATGAATTGTCCATCACTTACTTCCATATGCGCAGGATTGGTTATGTGTAACACTGGATAACTTTCATCTTCGTCCTTCACTGACTTAAAAGATTTTGTTGCATGTTCTGATCTTTCGTTGTGTAGAATTTATGATGGAGGACACATTAAGTTGTTTGTTCAGTTGTAATCTGACCAGGCATTTTAATGCTCCACTGGTTGTTGCGTGTCCCTGTTCCAGGCAGTATCTTATAGTGTAGTACTGTACTATGTGATATCTTGACAGTCGAGTCTAACAACACACCTGAACGATTTAAATTTTTGTGCGAGTGACGGAAGCTTAGAGCCATGAAGAGAAAACAAGTATGTGCACAATTATGGCAGATGCACCGTGTGAATTCAACCCTGTGGAAAAACTGAGAGACAAAACTACGAAGATCAGCACAGCTAATGACAGCTCTCACAACTACCAACCAGGTCTTATCTTCCAGTACCGATGGGAGCGCGTGATGTAAATGGTTACCCACATTGCGCTAGGCGGTTCAGTTCTCTGTTCAAGGTTCAAGCCCCGGCAGGTGGGCATTTGAAGAAAAGTGTCATCGACCTGGGATTTTGGATTTCCTCTGAAATCTAACCTGAACAGGCTCCGAGAGATAAGCCCTGCTGATGGATGGGAAGGAGCGAAGCTCCTGACCGGGTTGGAAGGAAAGTCCACAGGCTCCCCGCCTCGCAGTTGACTATGTGCATTGGGCGAAGGCGATTGACAGCCACCAAGTACCGCTGGAATCTATCCAGGTACACCAACGAATACTTTCTTGTCCAATCTTACTGAAGATGTGTGATGAAATCGTCTCGTGCTGGAATAGTTGAAAAGATAAGGTTGACAGAATATCACCCTTTTCTTTACACCACTGGGTGGTCTGAATCGTCTGACTTATGTGTGTCGTCCTACATTATGTCAGCAAATTCTGTGTAAGCTCTGCATAGCTAGGTAGAATGAAATTTCAGCAGTGTGGCATGAGCAGACAACTCCATAATTATTACGTTATCGAGTAAGTAACCCGCCAAAAAAAAAAAATCACGGGAAATTATTGGTTGTATTTTTTTGCTTTTTCTTTTTAACTGTGATGTTATGATGAGTATTGAAACTAGTTTTTTCTTCCTGTAGTATTCGTTCCTTTCCATTCCATTCAACTTCACTGGATCTTTGTAAAACAATTGCGAATGCCTTTTGTGCGTGTCTTTTAATGGGGTATTCACTAGATTATGCTTTCACTGTCAGTGCGCACCGCTTCTGTATTTATTTTTCGAAAATGACCATGGGAAGATTGCAAGGCACGCATCGTTCTTTAATGGGTGTTCACTATGTTTTTCATTGTGCATTGCGCAGCCTTCTTGATTTAATTTCTTGAGAGAAGAAGGGCTGACGGGATTAGTCCTATATATATAATGTAGATCTATATATGGGTGGTTTGTGTTTATCGGTGGTATTTAATTCCTTGTGTGGAGCGATTTGGGGGGGGGTAGCTGTAAGAAGGGTACGTGTGGGGGGGTTTGGGGCTGTTGGGGTATCTGGTTTTGGGGTCCTCATTATCTAAGGAATTGAGGTGTTTGATGTTTTATTTGTTGATGTGTTACATGGTGGGGACTGGTTATCTGATTTTCTGCGAGGTAGGCTTGGTTGTTTGATTTTTTGTTCACTGGCTGAGTTTGTGCTTTTCTTTTTCGATTGTGTATGGGTATGATGGTTTGATTATTGAGTTTTGTAATTGCCCATTCTTGTATGCCATTAGTTATTTTTTGTATGTTTTTTGTATTTGTTCAACCACAAGGAGTCGTTCTCTTGTCTTTATGGAGGTTTCTACGAGATTAAGTAGCTTTTGACGATGCTTTTTTGTACACTGAGAATCACCGTTGGCGATTATTTTTTTTTTGTGGGGGGTAGGTGTCTTTACTAATCTTTATTAATTTTGGCAAGGGGCAGTCGGCCTTATGATTTTATTATTTTTCTTTTTCCAATTTTTTGATTTCTTTTTTTGATTTGCGCAACTTTATACACTATATTTCCTAAGTTATTCGCTTTTATTCTTTGTGGTAGGCTTCCCATGATACTTCTTTAGGAGTTATGATTCTTTGATTTCCTATTTTTCCACTTGTGTCTTATAAAATTGCATCCTTTATTTTTTTCTTTACTGGTTGTTTTGGTTTTTTTTTTTATTCGTTTTCTTTTTTTTTAGTTTTGTTTTTTCATACCTCTTTATGAGTAGTTCGGATTGTCCAATTGGGGGTGTTGTAGGGGATTTGGGATATGTTTTGTGAGTGTAGAGGGGTCCTGGTCCCTTTTTTTGATTTAATGCAAGAGAGATGCATCTATAAATATGTGTCTGTGATGTGATAGCGGTATCACGTTCCTCCCCCCTTTGTTCTCTTTCTTTGTCAGGGTAGGATGAATGAATGGATTGTAGGGTTTGGTGACTTCAGTTTGAGCTTTTGTCCTTTTTCTTTGATGTGACGTTAGTCCGATGGTTGGTTTCAATCTATACCTTGTGTGGCTACTTTAGTTATCAAGGCCTCGCGTTTATTAGTTTTCACTGTCCTGATGTCCGCGTTGTCATCAGTTTTTGTTTGTCTTGTTTTCGTACACCTCCGATGTGATGTGTTAACTTCTTTCTCCATTTTTCTATTCTCCTTGTGTTTCTTGTCTAATTGTTTTTTTTGTTTACGGTGAGTTCCGTATGTAATATCTTGGTCTAAGTCTTGTGGCGGGGGGTCTATTCTCCATGTGTTTTCTTGTTCGTTTAGTCTCCAAGTCTTCTTTCTCCATGTGTTTCTTCGTCAGCTGCGTTTATTTCTTGTGTTGGTCTTTCTGAAAGTGGGGGGAGGGTGTGTTTATGGGGTGTTGGGTGGGTAGTAGAGGGTGTCATGTTGTTTGTTTCAGTATAACCGGTCTTTGTTGTCCGAAGATTAGTCTTGTTGATTGTAGCTGGCCAAAGTTTTTCCTTTCCCATCGTGGTTTAGCAGTGAGTAGGGTGTCACTGGAGGATCCTGGGGTTCAAATCTGCGCTTGGAGTGCCTGTTGAGGATCTGTCTTTCTGGGTGTAGTTTTTTATGTGTGAGTGTGTTTTCAGATCGAGCTTATACAATTATACATACCTCCAAAAACACGTGTTTTGCGTTTTATTACTCTTGACATGTGTCAAATCTACGTTTATCTTCATGGATCATTCCAACTTCTTCCCCCTCTCCCTTTTTCCTGACTAATGGGGCCGTGATCCTCCGGATTGGACACAGTGGTTAGAGCGCGATGCCTCTCGCGGTTAAAATTTTCTTTTCGTCGTTCACTCTCTGATAACCACACCTATCTTCTAGTATTAAAAAGTGACCAGTCCGTCTCAGGCTTTCTCTTCGTCCACCACACAGGCGTTTTCTCTTATCTGGGTTGGAGTGATGGCCATTTTGCTATCACCCAGCTCCTCATGGCGCATACAGTTTTGGGAGAAGTGTTCTAATGGTCAGTTTGTCCGCCCACATGGACGTGACACAATCTGTCTATCCTTCTGTCTTAGATTCTTCCCTTTTTCGTTTCGTCCTGAATAAAAAAACAGAGGACGTTTGGTTTGCGTTGTGGTGTCTGTATTGACACCGGAGCAGCGGATATCTGTGCCTTTCGGCCGACACATCCGACTTCAGCACGGCATTTTTTGGGGGACCGGGGTTTGGCCTTCCGTACGTTACGATACCCCTACTCTGCTCAGCCAGGACTGCAGTGATGCTAGACCTGTTTCCAGGACCACCACGTGGAGGTGGGAGTAGGGTTCATAGGTAACAGCTCTGTATTCGCTGACACCCTGACGCAAGCAGTCAAGTTATGTGTCGCTGACACTGCCCTCTTTTACTTGCTGCCTCTTTGAGTCGTCTCTGTTCTCCTATTTTCAGTTTGTTGGCATCGATTGGTATTGCGTCTGCAGGGCCCGTTCTCAGGACTGTAAATAATTATCATTTGATCTTCTTTCTCGGTAATTAAATTATATAATTCTTTACGAAAGTCATTGTCCTAGTCCTGTGCTCGTTCCTGTCGCAACAGAAAATTATTTTCTTGCACGTTCTGGCAATTATATATATTGTCGTGCGACTTTTAGCCCCTTTTTGCACCATGCTGCCCCGGACGCTTAATATATAGCACCCAATCTCTTTTTCTCCACCAAAGTTGGAGAGTTATTACTGTAATATAATATAATAGAAATAATCAACATGGTAACGTGCGTCAAAAATCTACAAATATATTTTATTGTCATTATTTTGTAATTTGTTGCTTAAATGTTTTCCCGTATGATACGAACCAATAAACTACGTTCCTTGGTGCGGAAAACAAATCCAGCTCATTAACTTATTTCCCATCAAAGTTGCAGGTGTGACAACATTACGAAAAAGTGGTTGTCGCTTATGGACCAATGTGTATCTCAAATTGCCACGATCCATGAAATATTGCGCGCCTTTTCTTGCTAATATTCTAATCAGTTATTCAACCTTCAACGTAAATGAAAAACAGTTTTTAAAATAGGTACCTGGGACATGTTACATAACCTTGCGGCAGATGATGCAGTCTGATTTAGTGGAAACGTAGAACTAAGGAATAAAAATTTTCTTTGTGTTTGGACTTGGATGATAGAGAAATATTTCCGTTCAAACCTTCTGATTTTACAAAATCAAAAAAATATATCATTTTTTTATAATTACTCCGAAGAAATATTATGCCAGTTTAACATTCTGATGGGTTAGAAGATTAGGATAAGATTTTGTTTTCAGATTCTCAAGAATTAATTATGATACAACTGCCGCTATTAGGAAAGTGGCATCGGCATCTATATTTTTTCAATTTTCTGATGGTTAATACATTCGTATCATTAGGCATACCTCGGAGATATTGCGGGATCTATTGTTCCCAGACCACTCGCAATTATCAAGTGACACCATTATCCGCTATGAAAACGGGTCTCACATATTTTTGGCTTCCCACGTGAACATATAAAAGCCTTAAATCTTGTTTATGTTTCATATAAGTGCCACATAAAGGGTCTAGGTCTAAAAAAAGACACTATGTTACTGTAAAATTTAAAATTACTGTATTTGTCTAAAATTGCTTATTCTTCTTCATCTGAGCCTTCAGCGAATCGTCGAATCTTTTTTGATGGGTGAAGAGTCAAAATCTGTTCGCGAAGAAGAAGAAGGGGCCCGCTTCTAATAAAAAAAACAAATACATGAATAATTTCGAAATAAACCAGGGTAATAACTGCGAAGCGCCAATCAAGGCGAGGGTACCGTATAATGCCTGTATTTTGGTTTTCAAATATTCTTTTATTTTTATGTTCATATGTACTTATAAGAGGGGAAAAAGCAGCATTCTATAAAATTGAGAATCTATTTTATGCTAACAACTCTTTGTAGTGGGAAGTTATGAAGGAGAGGTTCTTCAGTTGCCTAAACACGTGGAAGTGAGTTCTGTGGAAGTCAACATAGTAAACAAGAGGGCAAAAACACTAGGAGAGACCATTAGCGACGTGGTGTTTTACAGAAGAATGTATAAAACCATAAGCATGGACAGTTTAACATGAGTTAAATGACGGTTGTCTCCCGAATAGTAAGGCCGCATCCATCGTGCACAGGAATGATCTGTAGATTTCGTTAGGTTTTAGAAGGAAAGTGGCCGGAAGATGAACAGTTGACACTATATCTTACCAGGGCCTCTCGATTTTTAAAAGCATACACGACCATTTTAGTAAGCGAATATTGTTATCATAAAAGAACTTAATTAGTTCAATTTCTGTTTACTTTAGCTCGTGTATCTCGCCTTGTCTTCCCCATCGTTATTTGAGGAAGGTTACTCCGTGTGTATCATATTTTAATGCAACGCATATAATTTTGGACTAGACAAACATCTAAATTGACGGTGACCTGTAAATGCTGAAAATGACGCTCCAATAGTAGGAAGCAGTGACCAGTCAGATAACTTACATGCTAACTCAGAAAGAGTCAGACACTATAAATTAAATATCCGTACATTTTGGACGGGTACACATATCTAGTGAAGAGTAGATTCTCTACTCAATATATCCGGACTCTGGATGTTACTCATTTGATTCTGGGACAATTATTTCTTATTAAATGCTTTATATACTTACTTATGTAGCCCTTGATCTAGCTTTTTATGTTTGGGTCTTCCTCCCTCCCTCTCTTTGGCATGTTTTATCTGCCATTCTTCATTTCTCGCCATTATGTTCTTGCAGTGGGCAGGGGAGTCTACTGTGCTTTTTATTTTATTGAATGTCATAGTTGGTTTCCACCTAAGTGCTTCTACCAGACTATCTAGCTATCCATTGGTATTTATTGTTCTCTAGAGAGTAAAGTTACCGGAGTTCGAAAAACTCATGGTAGCCGTTAAGCTCCAGTTCTACCCAGCTGTTAATCTATGGTTACAATCATGACCCTGTCTTTTGAGTTAAGGAAGCAAAAGCAACGCTGCGAGGGGATAGTTAGCATGGTCGCACCTCACCTGTATTAATGGCTTACACCTAAGTATATGTGAAGTCTCGATTTACTTGACGTCCACTAACAGGCAGTTATCTTGCTCCTTTTGGCACTCTACCTTTACCTAAAGCAGGTTGCACGTCTTTAAAAAAAAATGTATGGCATAACTATACGACACCAGGAAAGTGGTAGATACCGTTTGTTTTAATGCGAGTTAAGTTGTCGGTGCGAAAAAGTATAATTGTAAAGAAAATACATAAAGTTCGTAATAGTTAGTGTAAAATCTAGAATTCATAATTAAGCACTAGTTCCAACTCTTCATGATCCGCTATTATGTAACGCCGTACTCAGTCGTCAGTAGATACTGTACATTTTAATGCAATCATCATTTATGTTAAAATTTGGTAAATTTAAAACTTTTACTTTTGGTATTCCGAACTTCGCATACTGGTAATCTCGTTTGACCTCTGAACTCTTAACTTCCCATACTTAGTCGTTTCCTCTTCTACCGTGGGGGTCTAGAGGTTTAGCCAGAGAAGAGCGCGATACTATCCTATCGGCGGTCTCCTCCTGGCCTGGATATCCCAATCTAGTCCTTGGTCCTGCAGAGATTGTCGAACGTTGTCCTCCCAGTGACACTCGGTCGTTATGGAGGTTCTTGGATCCCTGCGTCTTGGTTTCCCATACTTGTCTTGGTAATCCGATCTTCTCCATTCTGGCAGACATGGCCTAAATGTGGACTTTCCTTATCGGGTTGGGTGGCTGGGTTTTGAGGACCCCCCCAACTGAACTCGAATATTATTATTTACTCTTAATCATTCATTGTTTTTACGGGACCCTGAAAGGGGAGTAAAGAATAGTAACACTGTACTTATACAGGCATGGTCGTAATAAGCGACTAAGAAGGATTGGGCATGGGGCTGGTTACCGCATCCCTAAAAAAAATTTTTGTTACCACAAGACGTCATGGTGCCATAATAGTCACCATCATCTTCTCCAATTTCCCTTTCGCTCCCTTAGGAGCACGCGGAACAAAAACTGCAGGTTGTGTTACATTACAGGAATCCCTGCACCAAGCATTCCATCATGTTGTTGTAGTTTCTGTAGCACTGTGTTTTACATGAAGATGTTACAAGCACCATGGCATAACAACATGTATTAATCGTTTCTGAAACAAACATAAGGGTTGCGTAGGCCAATTCTTTTGTCTACTGTTGCAGGATCCCCCGGGTCATGCACGGGGACTCCTTACCTACACAAATAAAGGTGTTTTTTTGGAAAGGTCACGCAACTATTTCTTAGGTGCTTTTTTTGAAAGGTCACGCAACCTATTTTCTAAGCAGTGAGAGCGGTTTTCCTTATCGCGGCGCAGGTTATGGGTTCTCTGGATCGCAACCTGGTAGCATCTCGCTAATTCCAGTCTGCTCAGCTGTTAATGGGTTCCTGACTCTGCTGTTGAGTTCGGGGAAGGCAAATGCAGCAAGGAAGGGAAACTGGCATACAACTTTATACAAGCTGGGACTTCGTCTTGGAAAGCTCCAAATACTTCGCTCCCCTGCGGCAGTTAATGTGGATATGGAACTATTTTGTACCCGTTTTGGCAGAGATTGTACAGATGATGATGATTGTGTAGATATCTACTTTCTGATATGGTTTTGGTTTTTGAATTGTTTAAATTCAAGCATTTTATACACAGTGTATGTTCACTCAAAGATAAATCGACAATATATTCTACATTCTAAACTGGTTTGATTTATTTGAGTTATTTTGTTTTATGTTTTAAATTGGCATTAAAAATTTAATGTAATATTTTTATGGGTGGGCAACGATTAAAGGTATGTGGGAAGGTTGGTATGCGAAATAATATATGTATATGTTTTCATTCTAAAAGTGGTTGGGTTATTGTCATGTTTATATTCAACATTCTATTGTAGTGTGGTCCTTGAATCGTTTAGTTCTGTATTCTCCAATAATGCGCTTCTTGATCATGTTTATATTCGCATTATGATGTAAAGGGAGCAACTGAAATTTTTATATTGTGGTTTTTCTAATTTATGTGATTCTTGAATTTTGTGTATTCTGTCATTCTTACAGTGCTAATTTGGTTCTTGAATCGAAT
>JAMPIV010021159.1:0-76235 GCA_024509875.1 Oreohelix idahoensis | reverse complement strand
ATCCAATTGTAGCTCAGCTAGGCGTCGGAGTCTCTGCTCTAGGATTCTAGAGTAGATTTTACCAGGGACACTAAGAAGGGATATGCCTCTATGGTTTCCACATTGTCGATTGTCACCCTTTTTGAAAATTTCTGTCAATCACACTACTTCATTTTCATTTTTCTTGTTGTTAATTTGAGTTTTCTCTTCTTTTAATGAAAAAAGTCAATACAATTTATTCGCACGCATCCTTCAATCTTGAAAGAATGTCTGCAGATTACGTTTATATTCCTAAATTACAGCCACCTTTACTAAATCTGAACATTTAGTCAGTGCTAAAACGTTTTTCAATAGTGACCCTATGGCAGCGGTCGGTGACCCAGAAGTTGTGGGGATGTACATGAGAACCACTGAGCTCTCTAAAGATCTACTTTGATCAAATCATGCATGTTTTCTTCTTCTTCTTCTTCTTCTTCGTTCGCCCTGAAAAGGACGGTGGTTGCGTCGTGTCTGTTTACAACGTAGCTGTGATATCTGCACCTTTCGGTCGACACATCCGACTTCTGCACGGCATTTTTTAGGACCGGGTTTGCCTTCCCATTGCGATCCGTGCTCGCTCAGCCAGCCTGCACTGCTGCAGACTGTTTCCAGGACCACCACGTGGAGGTGGAGCACGGTCTTGACCTGCTCTGGTTCGCTGGTCTTGACGCAGGCAGTCAAGCTATGAGTCGCTGACTGCGGTCTCTATTGCTGCGTCTTGAGGTCCCATGCATGTTTTCAGGTTTAAAGAGTATTTAGAATTTGGAACAAATGCATCATTATTGTAACTTTTATCTCTGATGGGCGATATGCTTCCTGCAATTCTATCGACAGAGTGGAGGGGGGGGGGGGGGGGGGGGGGGGGGGGGGGGGGGGGGGGGGGGGGGGGGGGGGGGGGGGGGGGGGGGGGGAGGGGGGGGGGGGGGGGGGGGGGGGGGGGGGGGGGGGGGGGGGGGGGAGGGGGGGAGGGGGGGATGTGGGGGGGGGGGGGGTGGGGTGGGGGGGGGGGGGGGTGGGGGGGGGGGGGGGGGGGGGGGGGGGGGGAATTCCAACTAAATTATATTTGACCGAATGTAAACTTCACTTGAAACAAGAGATAGCTTCCTGTCTTCTACAGTTCCCGAATACAGTAAATTATAATAAGTTAGCTTGCCAGTTTTCACTGGGAATGTTGTGAAAGTACTTTTAAACCTGGGAACACCGGACTTCTACGTGTTGGAAGAAAGGGGCTTGTCCACAGTTTATCTAGGTGACAATGATTTACTGGGATCTACTGGTAGATCAAGATGGACCGGTTGCGAGCCCTGCTCTAATGGATTCTCCCGCGGAATTGCTTTTTTTCCCAATAACCGTCAGTTTGTGTGATATTCTCAAATCAGACCGCACTGTCTTTTATATTTGGACATCGCCCTAATATAACCGATATACCCTGTATCTATGTTGAATGAGGCCCGCCTCGCTAACACGAGGCAAAATTTTAACCAAAAAAAATTATATTATCCCAGTAAGAATAAGACAATGCGACTCCGCATATCCATCTTCGTTCACTCTCAGACGTCAAGTTGTATATTGTCACAGCGTTATTTCGCAGTGCATCTTATGTCATGTGTTCGTTGAAAACCAATCGGAAAGGCCGAGGTTAGCCGAACTGGTGGGTCATGTGACTACCGGAAGTCGGGGGGAAAAAGGGCGCAGAATTAGTCAGTGAGAACCTAGCCTTCGTCCAGGAAGGACGTTATTTCCCTTACTCCAGCGAGATCGTTGTGTGGTTTATATTGTAGACTGTAAACTCAGTGTCTCCCATATTTTTCGGACTTGGTGATAATTACGTTGTTAAGTCTAGAGCAGTGTAGGGTCTAGATCGTATTATCTACAGGCCGTAGTTTAATAAGATGTCGATGATTTGAGTGTGTCATTGTCATAGTTTTGCCGCTCAGGTGAGCGATATTCATAGCAGTGATTTTGGTATAATTCGTACCTTCGTGTATGAAGGTGATAGTTTAAGCTGCTAAGGCAAGTTTACAGTGATTTTCTCATTATTGTATTTGATGGCCGTGTGCGGCCTTATTGTGTGTGTAGATTATTAAAGGGAAGTACCTAATGAAGGTGTTTATTACTTTTGTCAGCCATTGTTGTGTGGTCATACTCTTAGAAGGGCGAGCCTATATTTGTTATTATAAATCCACACCGCAGTGGTGTAACCCGTGGAGTGTTCTCCATGATAAGTGGTTCCTGACATGTATGTTCAAAGAAAGCAGTGGTCAGCTTGAGGCTGTTGATATCTCCGTAGAGTATTTCCATGAATGGTACTGGTGATGGCCATATACGCTTTCTCTGTTCCATAGATGTTGAGCACCTTTGAAGCAGATGTTCAGCAGTCATTTTATCGGTGCCACAATTACGCTCATCGGTAGTTCCTATCTTTAAGTTGTTGAATAGATAGTATCCCAATCTGTTGCGACCTTTGCATAGTCTGAAGATTACCAGTTGTTCACTTTTGCTGAGCTGGTAATACGCATTATTTCTTCTTCTTCTTCTTCGTCCGTCCTGAAAAGGACGTTGGTTGCGTTGTGTCCGTTTACAGCAAAGCTGCGATATCTGCACCTTTCGGCCGACACATCCTACTTCAGCAAGGCATTTTTGGGACCGGGTTTGCCTTCCCACTTCGATCCCTACTCTCTCAGCCAGACTGCAGTGATGCCGCCTGTTTCCAGGACCACCACTTGGAGGTGGAGTAGGGTCTTGGTCAGCTCTGGTTCGCTTACCCTGACGCAAGCAGTCTAGCTATGGGTCGCTGACTGCATTCTCTATTGCTGCATCTTTTGGTCCCCACGTAATACGCATGTAATACGCATCATTTGTGTGTGTGTGTGTGTGTGTGTGTGTGTGTGTGTGTGTGTGTGTGTGTGTGTGTGTGTGTGTGTGTGTGTGTGTGTGTGTGTGTGTGTGTGTGTGGGTGTGTGTGTGTGTGTGTGTGTGTGTGTGTGTGTGTGTGTGTGTGTGTGTGTGTGTGTGTGTGTGTGTGTGTGTGTGTGTGTGTGTGTGTGTGTGTGTGTGTGTGTGTGTGTGGCTGTGTGTGTGGCTTGGATGTTCTACTTCCCACTTGCTCTTGTATCTGCTCTTGATAAAACGCTTGGTCTCTTCATAAGTTATGCTTGCGTCACGTTGAGGTAGCTTTATCCTTCCGTTGCCAATCTGTCAGCCTCTTCACGTCCGGGGATGTTGTAGTGAGATTGGATCCAGTGTATCACAACTCTTTTTCATTACGACTCCACATGACCACTGAACATTGCTTTCTCCAGGCCCACGTCTGTGCCCTCAAACTGACATCTAGCAGCAGTGTTTCGAACCCGGAAGTAAAAAGGTCGTCCCATGGCAGATACTACCATAAGGGAGTGAAGTGTTAGAGACTTCACAATACTAAGTCCAGCATCGAGAGGTGGGGTGACCAGTTTCTTTCCTCGCTGCCTTTTCCTTCCCTAACTCAAAGAGCAGTCAGGTACCCTGTTACAGCTGGGTAGACTGGGTCGTGTCGGCACCGTGATTAGGTTCAAATCCAGGCACTTTTACCGAGAGAGACCAGTGTTCTAACCACTCGGTCAATCGGACGCGATGGACATTGTACATTGTTTAAAACGTATAAAAGAATATTATGTTTACATAAAGCGAAACGTATAGTAAATCTGAATACGTGTACTTTATATGAAACGTACAAAAATAGTGTATTTATTATATAAAAAGTATGGTAATCTCCAAAAAGAACGTCGTCAATCGTTCCGCACAGAATATTCAATTGGAGTTATTTCTCTTTAGCAGTGTTTCGTGGACATGTCGTGTGCAAGCATCAAAAGTTATTAGTAGGGCTAGGATTCTTCTTCTTCTTCCGTCCTTAGCCAAAGACCGACCAAGCAGTCAGAGGCCATCACGCCTTGTGGCGTCTTAAGGGCAACAGCAGATTGATTTTCTCTGTTGTAGTTTCCCATCACGCCTAGCGGCGTCTTTAGGGCAACAACAAATAGATCCATCTGCCGTTGTTTCCGTAATCGGTGTGACAAGCCAACGAGTGATCAGCCCATTGGGCAGGGCTAGGATTAATGACCTAAAAATTGCTTGAAATTGACTTATTAAAAAAAATTTATGACCCAAACCCCCCCCCCCCCCCCCGCCCCCAACGCCCTATAAATTAATGAAATGACTAAAAGCACACCGTTCTTGTTAAGATTTTTTTATAAAATAAAATTTTGCTTCGTTTTGGCGATGCGAGCACTGTTTAACAGGGTCAATCGGTTACATTAGGGTGCATGTCCAAATATAAAAGATCTTGTGGTCTGGTTAATAGATTCTCAAAAGAGAATAACTTTCTATTGCCTGCCAACAAAGCTTTAAACACTGGAAAACTCCTTTCTACTACTACTGACATCACAGGAGCATACTTGAAATAAACTACGTCAGTTTTTTCTAAGTCCGCTGAAAATTCACCAATTCAAGTGTGAAATTAAGCATAGCTTTTCATATCCCACATTTTTGTTTCAGAACTTGCGCAATTATCTTTGTACAGTATTTCCCACGTCTCCATGCACACTAAGTCACTCACTATTTTCTTCATCACATCTATCTGATAAAAAAACTACAAAAAATGCTGTACAATAACCGAAAAATCTCAAAAATGCCCTAACATGCCAAAAATGCAAAATAATGTCTTAACAAAGGCTCTTAAATCAACTTAGCTTTTTAATTAAACACGTTTATATTCAACTAAGCAACGTTTTGGTTAAGCCAAAATAATAAAAATAAAAAAGATGCAAAATTATCAAAACCCTAGCCCTAGTAATTAGGAACTGTCACACTATTTGAGGTGCAAAACGTAGAGACAGTTATAAACAAAATTAATTTTTTTTTAAAAGGGGAATCACTGATGGACTGCCTGACGGACAATGGACAGACTGCTAATTTGACGGACCGACTTTCGTACATCAGTGTGTAAGTCGGTCCATCAAATTAGCTGTCTATTCCTTTGTAAAAATTTATTTTGTTAATAACTGTCTCTGCGTTTTTGCACCTCAAATAGTGTGACAGTCCCTAATTACAATCGATACTTGCAAACTACGATACATGTCCACGAAACACATCTAAAGCTTGAAACACTGCCTGCTAAAGGCAACTAACTCCAAGTGAATATTCTTTCCATAACGATCGGCAACGTTCTTTTGGGGATTACTCAAATAATAAAGCTGTTTACGTGTACATTACTTCTTTTCATGTTTCTGAATTTTGCATTACAATGTACAGTAGAACTCCATTTATCCGAACCCCAATTATCCGAACATCCAATTATCCGAACACTTTTTCCAGAAAAAAAAAAAAATCAGATGCCACAGTCACGTTAGACTACAATTCTGAATCTTTTGATGCGGCAAACTTCAAATGTGTGCGAACAATTTGTAGACAATGAGATGGGCTAATGGACGGTCGCTTACGTACAGGAAGTCAGTTAGATCATAAAGTCAGTTAATATCTGGTTTACCAATCCAAAGTACGTGTGCGTTCTAGGTAGAACACTGGCTAAACAGACAGTTCAACTTAAAATAATTGTGTCTGCTACTACAGCAGAATAATTTTGGTGTACAAGTATTTCTCTGTGCGATATGGCACCTTCCAGTAGGCCTAAAGTATATAAAAGGAACAGCAATGTTTTGTCAATTGAAACGAAAACAGAAATTATCAAGAGACTAGGACAAGGTGAAACTGTGTCTTCACTTGCGAGGATTTTCAATGTTGGGAAAGCTACCGTCTCTGACATCAAAAGTAACAAGGATAAAATTATGAGTTTTGCATCGAAATTTGATAGTGAAAATGGGTCGAAGAAACGTAAAACCATGAGAAATGCGAAAGATGTGAACTTGGAAGAGGCTTTGTATATATGGTTTGTGCAAAGAAGAAGCAAAGGGGAACCTATCTCTGGTTCTCTGTTGTGTGAAAAGGCACTTCAGTTCAACAATCAACTTGACGGTCCTCCTGACTTTAAGGCTAGCCAGGGATGGTTAAGAAACTTTAAATCTCGTCATGGCATACGAGAATTGGAGATTCAAGGGGAATCTTTATCTAGCGATGCAACTGCCGCTAAAAATTTTAAAGAAACTTTCTTGGCTTTTTTGGAAGAAGAAGGTTATTCACTCGATGATGTGTATAATGCCGATGAGACTGGCTTATACTGGAAATCATTGCCTCAAAAATCACTTGCATCTCAGCGCGAAGCAGCTGCCCCTGGGTTTAAAAAGTGCAAAGAGAGAGTAACAATTTTGGTAGCCGCGAATGCCAGTGGAAGTCATCGTTTACCGGTGCTAATGATCGGCAAAGCCAAAAAAACCACGTTGTTTAAAGAATGTGACATGTCTCCCATTGTGTTACAAAGCACAGAAGAGTGCTTGGATGAATAGTGAAATATTTCTTGATTGGTATACAAATCAGTTCATCCCAAATGTGAAGAGGTTGAGAGAACAAGAAAAGAAAACTGGAAAAGTAATTCTTCTACTGGACAATGCACCATCTCATCCAGAGACGGATACATTGAATGCAGTTGATGCAAATTTTAAAGTAATTTTTCTGCCTCCCAATGTAACAGCACTGATTCAACCAATGGATCAGGGTGTTATAGCAAAGCTTAAAAAGATGTACAAGAAGGAAGTCCTGCGTCGTTTATTGTTGGCTGAAGATGAAGAAAGTGTGGTGGCGTTTTCCAAAAAGCTTAATCTCAAAGACTGCTGCTATATGTTAGCTGATGCTTGGACCACACTGTCACAAGATAATCTCAACAAGGCTTGGAGTAGATTGCTTGGGAAAAAAGGAGGAAATGAAACTACTGCAGTGGACACAAATGATGATTGTATAAATGAAGTTGTGGAACTGTTTCAAGCAATGCCCGGATTTTCGGACTGTGACAAAGATGATGCACACATGTGGCTAGAAGATGATAATGATTCTGGTTTTCAGTTTTTGAATGACGAAGAAATTTTGTCTTTTGTGCAAGAAGAAAACCAAATACATGTAGTGACCGATGATGAAGACTCCTCAGAAGTACACGATGTACTTGTAGATTATGAAGAAAAACCAAAACGTCGACCAAGTCCTGAAGAGGCCTTTATAGCACTAGAAACAGCGATGGCTTGGTACGAGCAAGAAGATGACAGCTGTCCTACACAGCTTCTGCTGTTGAAGAGAATGCGGGACTTAGCAGCCAAAAGGAGACTATTCAGTTTGGTGCAAAAGAGGATTCCTCATTATTTTAAATAGTGGGCTACATCTGTGCAAGTACATGTATACGTAAGTTGCGCCTGGTTTTGAATCGTTTGTAATGTTATTTTGAAAACATTTCTCTTTCTTAACAAAAATAATTAATACAAGTAGTACATGCACTGCAGTGTAATAAAAGATTTTGGTGATACAGTGATCTAATACAGTGTGGGTATTATTATTACAGTACAAGTAAATATGTTTTATAGTGTATTTTCCTTGTGATGGTTAATTATTTTTAGAAATATGTGTACATGTACTCGATACATTATGTAATCCAATTATCCGAACATTTGATTATCCGAACGATGCTCGGTCCCATGGGGTTCGGATAAATGGAGTTCTACTGTAATACGTGTTTGTGTTTTCAATAGTCTCAACTAGGTCGCAACACAGAATCAGCGCAGTTGAAGCTGGAGTCGAGGGTTTTATCGATTATTATGTTATGAATATACACACAAGAAAGGCGGAGAGAGGTAAACAGAAGATAACGTCTGCTTCTTCTTTATCTTCATTCACCCTCAGACGTCAACTTGAATATGTTCAGAGAAAGCAGTAGTCAACCTGAGGCATTTGGTATCTCCGAAGAGTTTTTTCCAAGAATGTTACTGGTGATGATCATATGCGCTTTCTCTGTTCCTCATATGTTCGGCACCTTTGAAGTAGATGTTCAGCAGTCATTTTATCGGTGCCACAGAGAACGAGCGAAAGAAAAAGCGAGCTAACTTTATGTTAAACAATTAAAAATCTGACACTTAGGCTTATTTGATTCCGCTCTTCCTGTCTCAGCTTGTACTGTATCCATTCGTTCTCAGCCACTCCGTGCTTACACATGATGATGCACACACGAGAGCTCAGATGAGGAACAGGTTATTTCATATTTCACATTGTTAGGCCCTCTCTCATTGTTTTGGAAAGTGGGTAAAAATATTTTAACGTAATGAAAGGCATGTATTTAAAAAAAGGGTCGAGGCGAGGCCACGCAGCCGTTCACAAATTACGTACCGGAAACGCAAAAAAACGCGGAGATCGGTGGCTGTGGTAAAGTGGGATGTTATAAATATTTATAGGGGACTTAGTGTACTGACTGAGATCAGCTGTGAAGGTATCTGTATCTAATAAGTGTGGTGTATTACAGATGACCTTACTTTGCTACCACATTTATACCTCAGTCAGACGTATTCTGGAATATTGTGATGACTACGTTGAATGTCTAGGGTTATGATAATGATGAAGTGTATGTTCACAACAACCAACAGACAGATAAACAATTTAATTTAATCCACAACACTTTACAACACTGTGACAGTCACATACATATAACACTCTATAAGGCTATCTTAATAAGTCAAGGGTAACTTAAAAATATGTATTAATTCCTTTCAATAATAGATATCCTGATTCAACTACAAAGTGAACCAGGAATCGCAATCAAATGTAATCACAAGTTGTATGTACACAATTTATAGATAGGATCTTTGTATTGACATATATTATTATTGCAATATGTATGTAAGCTGTGATGTAGGACTATGAGGTAATACTGGCTTTTCAAGCTAAGTTGTTGTTTGTCATCATGACTTCAAGTGTTAGTTTCTGGTGGAAATAATATTGGTAAGGTTCACAGTTTCTTTTTATTTGAAACAACTAAATGTCCCTCTTGATTTAAGGTAAAGTCACTTTTAGAGGGGGGTATACACAAGATTGAGCTGCTCTGGCCACGAACTCTTAACTTCTGTGTGGGCGGCAGGAAACAGTCTCCACTGCTCGCTTGCTTCACCGTTTCCTTGAGAAACAATACTGGTCGCTATCTTGACCAAGGAGTATGCTACCAGCCTCTGGATTCAGCAAAACTCAGACCAATGGCTGCTTCAATACGTTAGTACCCCGGTCCCTGAAACAAGAAGGTTGTACCTCCTACTTCAGAACTAATTTATAATCTATTTCCACACTGAAGCACAATACATAACAAACACTGAGTTCAGCGCTGTAGGCCAACTGTTAGCTTCTCATGTAACAACATACACCAGTATTCCTCTCCCTAATGGTTACAACGCCTCTGCAATTCCAGCATTATTTCCTTCTATTCAATAAGATAGCTGTCATAGTACTATTTGGCAATCCCATGTAGTTATACTCCTCTCCGACAAGTTTTGTTCAGGTTGGAGCAATATCTAGACTTTGCCTCATGTTTGTTACTGAACCACACACATACAGACATAAATTATCAATTCACATTCAATTTTCATCTAAAAGAGATCAACTATGTCTAGCTTACCACAATTCAAGGAAATATTAAACAAATACGTTGACTGGCGATGAGTTATGGCACAATTCCGATCTGCCTCTGTCCCAGGCTTTCATTAGAAAAATATGAACTGGATCTCAACGCACTTGCTTTTACTAAGTTTAACTTCAAAAAGTGGCACTGAACAGACGCTCCTAATTGACTATATCAACTGGTCTAGCCAATAAGACCATGTTTACAAAAGCATTTGAAAAAATTTACCCTTCCTACGTTCCCCTTAACAACCAAAATAGTATTTGCAGCCGACTAATCATGTTTCGCCTTACATATAATTCTAACCAATCAAATCGGATTTAACGTAGTGGCCTCATTCCCCTAAAGCAGTATCCAAACATGAGCAAATATGATCTGGTGCTGTCAGACACCACCCCTATAATATTTTGGCTATAATTTGTTAATTACTAGACTATGTGCATAACACTTAACATATTCTTTGTCAGCAAGTTCTAAGGCACCCAAATATATAAATTTAATGGGGCTAAGTGGCTCCGTCTAAAATATGTATTCTAGGATAGTCGTGTATTGGTTTTTTTATTTTTTATTGTTTTAGAACCGCCACCTGTCCTGCCTTTTCGACTGTTCTGTCAATATAAAGTCAGGATTTCAAACATAAAACAGTAGAATGTCATGTTTCCTAATAAGCATTAAACATGTTTTTTTAAAACCTTACCTCGTATTGGTAGTGTTTTTTGTCACTGTTTATTTGAAAAAAAAAGCAAGCCTGCCTGCCTTTTGCGTGGGGTGGCATTAATTTTATATCGCGAGACGGTGGTAGTATTGCCTGTGTTCCTCCGTGCATCTCTCTATCTCTCTCTTCTAAGTCCGTCTGTCTTTTCATTACGCAGTGTATATAATGACATTAATGCTAGTATTTTATCTGGGTCATTAAGCAGTGTGCGTATCTCAAGGTTTTCTAAGAAACACAGTACCGGTTTTATTTTTTTGAAACGCGTGTAGTTGATGCAGTAGGCTTTACTAGTAAACGTGAAAGCGTTACAATTATGCAGACGAAGTAGAAAAAGGGGATTTTTGTACGCCATTGTGACAGCACTGGTCTTTTACCATTCTTCTTTCCTTTTATTGAATTAATTCGTTAGGCTTTACATTTACTTTTTAATTTAGATATGTGGATTTAGAATGTTTCACGACAAATTCTCCCCACTTAAAACAGACGTTATATGTCAGTCTATAATTCTATATACACATAGAGAAATTTACTATTATTCCTGGGGCTTACGGTGATTTTCATCACACGGATGGCGGCTTAGAAAATCCGCTCCCAGGTTAGTTTTTCCAGAAATATATTCTATGCTGAACTCGAATGGCTGTAAAAGTAAGGACCATCTGAGTAACCTTGAATTTTCATGCCTAGCCTGCGCTAGAAACGACAAGGGTTTGTGATCCGTTTGCAACTTGAATGCCTTCCCATACAGATAAATATTGAATTTCTGGATCGCCCATATTACTGCAAGACATTCTTTTTCGCTAGTGGAATAATTGGTTTCAGCTTTATTCAACTTTCTACTAGCATATGTCACTGGGGTTAATTCCCCATTCAGTGCATCTGATTTCTGTAACAGGGTCGCGCCCAACCCGATATTACTGGCATCCGTTCTCACAATGAATTCTTGACTTGTTTCTCTAAATTCTTGGGGTCAGGGGTCATGTTTCCCTGATGGACTGTGTGTCCCAAGAATTCTAATTCTTTACATCCAACGCAACATTTGGTTGGTCGGGCTGTTAAATTCGCTTCTCTAAGTCGATTAAACAACATATTCAGAGAGTCAATGTGTTCCTCAAATGTTTCTGTTGCTATAAGGATATCATCCATGAAATTTGTGATGCATGGATTATTCAGGGGATCCAACAATTTTCTCATCATTCTAGAGAAGACACTAGGCGCATTCTTCAATCCAAATGGCAATCTGTTAAACTCATAATGTCCCTCTGAGGTACTAAAAGCTAGGTATGGTCTAACCTCAGGCTTTACTGGAATCTGATAGTATCCTTTGCTCAGATCCACTTTTGAGAAATATTTAGCTTTATTTAGCCTGGCAAACAACTGATTTGTATGCGGCAATGGATCCACCTGACTGTCATGAAATATTCTAATCCACATATATAAATTATTAGGTAAATATAAAGCCTAACAAATAAAATTAATAAAGAGAAGAGCAATGGGAAAATGACAGTGCTGTCACAAGGAATGTACTCGAAATCCCCCTTGTTTTCTGCTTCGTCTGCAAATTGTAACGCTTTCACGTTGATAGTAAAGCTTACTGTATTATTACCCGCCTTCTTCAATGAAACGTGTGCTGTATTTCTTGGAAAAGCATTGAGACGTACTGCGTAATGACCTAAATTAACCCTAACATTAATTATACTGCGTTACCAAAACGAACGAACAGATGGACTAAAGGGATAAAAAGAGAAGGGAGAGGCAGAAAGCCGAACACTAAACCCGCTTCGCGCGATACACAATTACTACCATCACGCGTGTAAGTCTACATGCACTAATTTTTTTTTTCAGACGGACAGTGATAAAATACACTACCCTTTCCCAGAGTTAGGTTTATAAATCATAACAGACTCTTATTAGAAAAGACAACATTATATGGGTTTACGTTTGAACACATAACAGTACCCAGACAGCACATCTTCTAAACAGGAGATAGAAGAAATTGCATATTTTGAACGCAGCCACGTAGCTCCTTTAAATTAGTATTTTTGGGTTCCTTAGGGTTTGCTGACAAATAATATGTAAAACGTTACGCAAATAGTCCAGGAATTAATAAATTATACCAAAAATAAAATATTGGGGGTGCCTGACAGCATAAAATCATTTCTGCTCATAAAATTTTTTTTTATAACGTGTTTGAAAAAACCTTACGTTACATAAATAGCCTACCATGTAAACTCCAAATTGATTGGAGCGCAACAAATGAAAGCCTAACCACGATTGGTCGGGCTATAAATACTATCTTGGTTGTTGGGGGAGACGGGAAAAGATAACATTTTTTTTCAAACACTTGTCGAAACGTGGCTCATTGGCCAGTCTCGCTGATATACACACTTGGGAGCGTTAGTTCGAGACCACTAATTCAAATAAGCTTGATAAAGCGACAGTACGTTGAAGCTAGCTCACATTTTTGCTAAAATAAAAGCCTGGAACATAGGCAGAACGGAATTTGTGCCAGTTTGTGCCAGAATTCATTGCTAATCAACGTATCTGTGTTTATTTCCATGAAATTGTGGTAAGCTTGAACCATTCAGTATCTTTTAATGAAAAATTGAATGTGAATTGTTGATTTATGCCTGTATATATATGTGTAGTTCAGTGGCAAACGTGAGGTAAAGCCTATAATGCTCCAGCCTGAACAGAGGGTGTCGGAGAGAAGTAAAACGGCATGGAATGGCCAAGTAGTACACTGACACCTGGATGATGGACTAGAAAGAAATAATGCTGGAAGTGCAGAGGCGTAGTAACCATTAAGAAGGGTAATACTGGAATAAAGTATTTCAAATGAAGCTGACTGTTGGCCTAACGCTCTGAACGCAATGTTTGTGCTGTATTGTGATCAGTGTAAAAGAGAATATAAATTAGTTATGAAGTAGAAGGTACATCCTTCTTGATTTCAGGGACAGTGGTCTTGATGGTAGTGAGCAGCATCTGGTCAGAGATTTGCTGAATCCAGAGTCGGACAGCATACTCCTTGGTCTTTTTAGCTATCAGTGAGGTGTCTCCTGAGCCCAGAGGAGAATTCGAGCAGAGGAGTCCTTTCCTGCCGCCATCACGCCAGATAAGCGAATTGGCCAGCTGAGCTCAACATTATGTCCCCTCATCTTGAAATAACTTTATAAAAATTAACATTCAGAGGGGAATTTACTTGTCTTAAAATCAGGAACTGTGAACATCTCCAATAATAGTCCCTAAAAGACAAACTATTGAAGTCATGATGACCAATACCAACAGAGCTTGAACAAAACAAAACCAGTATTACCTCATTTTACTACTACACAACTGACACACATAGAACATTTGTAATAATATATGTCACTACAATATTCATATTAAATACATTCTGTACATAACTTGTAATTTAAATTGATTGTGATTCCTGGTTCCCTTGTAGTTGAATCAGGACACATATTCATTCATGCCAGTAATGAATACATATTGTTATTTGAAACGTTACTAGTGACTTCTTTAAGATATTCTCATAGAGTGTTATATGTATGTGAGTGTCACAGTGTTGTCAAGAGTAGTGGATTAAATTAAATTGTTTATCTGTCTGTTGTTGTGACTTACACTTCACCATACACATACCCTAGACACATAACGTAGTCACCACACTATTCCAGAATAATTCTGACTGAGATATATAGATATGTGGCAGCAAGTAAGGTTATATATATAATATACTACTCTTATTAGATATATATATACCTTCACAGCTGATCTCAGTCAGTACACTAAGTCCCTTATAAATATCTATAACATCCCACTTCACCACATATATTGGGGTCTCGCTCTTGGGATTTTGAATCTTTCACTATTAAAAATATTGGGGGGTAATTCACTTCAGGGAATATAAGAATTAAAAGGTATCCTTGGGTGGAATTAAATAAGGTTGAGCTCACGGTGCCTGTTTTGTCCATTAGAGATTGAATTGTTGGTTAGACATTGTATTAAGTTACCTGATAGACAATGGCGGACCTGGCCAAATTTCGATCTGCTGCGGTTCAGACTGCAAAAGAGTTAGGATTAGATGGGCAAGTTATGGTTGCCTATGTTACTACGGAATGTGACAAATTTATTGAACGCGAAGAAAGAAGGTTTGAAGCCGAAAGAAAGTTAGAGGCTGACAGGGAAATTAAGAAGTTACAATTTGAAGCTGAGGCTGAGACTAAGAGGTTGCAAGCTGAGGCTGAGACTAAGAGGTTGCAGATTGAGGCTGAGGCTAAGAAATTGGAGGCAGAAAGAGAAGACAAACGATTGGCTGCAGAAAGGGAAGAGAAGAAATTGGCTGCAGAAAGGGAAGAGAAGAAATTGGCTGCAGAAAGGGAAGAGAAGAAATTGGCTGCAGAAAGAGAAGAGAAGAGATTAGCTGCAGAGAGGGAAGCAGAAAAGGAGGAGAAAAGATTACAAAGGGAACATGAATTACGACTAAGGGAGTTTGAGTTTCAAGGCCATGCTCCTGAAAATGGTGCCAGTCCCTTTGCCTCTGATGCTACGGTTACTCAAGGAGCCTCAATCTCAGCTATGAATTTTCATTTAGATCATTTTGTTGAGAAAGACGATGATATTGAGAGCTATATAAATAGGTACGAACTATTAGCTACCACGTATGGGTTGGAGAGAGAAAGGTGGAGCTTAAAGTTATCTCAGGGACTTCGTGGGGCAGCTTATGAAGTTTTTGCAAAAATGAGCAGAGGTGATCAGGAAAATTATGACATGCTAAAGCAGGCTCTTTTGTTAAGGTATGAAAAGAATGCAGAGTTTTACAGGAAAAAATTTAGGAATGCTAAACTACTGTCAGGTGAAACCTATCACCAGTTCTCTGCACGAATAGAGACATACTTGGAGAAATGGACTTCTCTGGGGAAAACCCAAGATCTTAAGGAAATGGTCCTTATAGAGCAACTAAGAGAGTCCATGGCTCCAGACCTGAGAAAGTTTCTCATGGAACAAGGTGCAGAGAGGCTGGATGAGTTGCTAAATGTTGCTGAAAGGTATCAAGCAGCTCAAGCAGAGGTAACAGGTAATAAAAAGAAACAGGTGGATAACTTTAGGGCACCACAGAACTTTAATAAATTTGATCCTAAGGATCAAAATAAAGGTAAGCACCAATTTGATAGGCCACGGTATGAAAATAAAAATAAATTCCCACAATTCGATGAAAGGAAATATGATGAAAGAAAATCTTTCAACCAAGGAAAAAGGTGGTGTAAAAATTGTCAGATGGACAATCATGACACTGACCGTTGTAGAAGGAAACCTGTGTATATGGCAACCCTTCAGGTCAGGTCGACCTCAAGACAGGAGGAGGATATTATGTTAGATACCACTCCAGAAGAGATGAGGAAGGCACAGGCTGGGGATAAAACACTCAAGCCTTGTTTCAGAAAATTGTCAACTTGTCATACAACTCCAGGCAAGGGAGACTTTTACATGAAAAACAAGTTGATGTATAGGAAGACTGGAGCTAGATCCAATGGTCACGGACAGCTGGTTCTTCCAAAGAGATATAGGACAGAATTAATAAGGAGCCTACATGTGAAACCAGATGGGGACCATGAGAAGATAGGTACCATCATTCAAAAGGTGGCTCACAATTATTATTGGCCCAAAGCAAGATGGGACATTGAAAATTTTGTAGAAAGGTGTAGCATAGCACATGAGGGAACACCCACAAGTGGGAACATGGATCAGGACCTGGACATGCCACGGGGCAAAATCAGGCCTGACAATAAAAGGAAAAATAGATTTGATAAAGTGGACCAAATGGAATGGGAAGCCCCTTTTCACGGACAAGCTTCACTTAACTGTTTTTCAATGGCCACTATGCGGAGAGTGCAAAAAGATGTCTTACCCCAGGATAAGCCGAAAATCCCTCAATCGGACTTAAACCAACTGGAGGAAGAAGATGTAGAGAGGAAATCTCTCATCAAGAATTTTAAGAGGGGAGACAGCCCCAAAAGAAAAAATTGGTAGCGGTCGTTTTGTGAATGATAACCCTGGGAGGAAAAATCATCACTATAAAGCTTCGAGTGGAAGAGACCATACCGGTGCATGGACAAATAGGTCCACACAATTAAAGGTCCACATGTAGCTTTGTTAAGAACGTGGACTGATGAAAAGGCAGAGGAAAACATTACATCTTCATACCAATATGTGAATGAGCTGACCACTCGGTTGAAAACTGGCTGGAAACTTGCCAATGAAAATTTGAAACAAGCCAGGAAGAAACATGCTGCCTATTATAACAGGAAGGCGAAAGACAGAAATTTGGCTGTGGGAGAGAAGGTACTGCTTCTTTTGCCCGGGAGTCAGAATAAGTTACAAATTGGATGGCAGGGTCCATATACAGTTCTAGAGAAGGTGTCTAGAACAAATTATAAGATAGATAAGAAGGGGAAAGAAAAAATCTATCATGTGAATCTCCTGAAGAAATATTTGGAAAGAGAACATCAGGAAGAGACACACTTGTTGACCTTGTCCATCGCCATGGAGATGAAAAAGGAACCACTTTCATCATTTGAATATCCATTACACCCCTGTGAGACAGCAGCACAGGTGAAAATCAGTACACATTTAACGAAAACTCAGAAAGAGAGAGTGCAACAGGTTCTAAATAATCATGCAGAGGTGTTAACAGACCGACCAGGACATACAAACCTATTGGAATATGATATGAAACTCATAGACTCCACACCTGTCTGTATGAAACCATATTCGATTCCGTTTGCTAAGGAAAAAGCTTTGAAGGAAGAGATAGACTATCTATTGAAGGAAGGAATTATTTCGCACAGTGAGTCTTCGTATAGTTCCGGTGTTGTACTTTTAAGGAAGCCCTCTGGAGAACATAGACTCTGTATAGATTACAGGAGACTGAATGCTATTACAGAAGGACAGGTGGATCCATTGCCGGATACAAATCAGCTGTTTGCCAGACTAAATAAAGCTAAATATTTCTCAAAAGTGGATCTGAGTAAAGGATACTATCAGATTCCAGTAAAGCCTGAGGTTAGACCATACCTAGCTTTTAGTACCTCAGAAGGACACTATGAGTTTAATAGATTGCCATTTGGATTGAAGAATGCGCCTAGTGTCTTCTCTAGAATGATGAGAAAATTATTGGATCCTCTGAATAATCCCTGTATAACAAATTTTATGGATGATATCCTTATAGCAACAGAAACATTTGAGGAACACATTGACTCTCTGAACATGCTGTTTGATCGACTTAGGGAGGCAAATTTAACAGCCCGACCAACCAAATGTTGCGTTGGATGTAAAGAATTGGAATTTTTGGGACACACAGTTTATCAGGGAAACATGACCCCTGACCCAAAGAATTTAGAGAAACTACAGAAAGCCCCGAGACCACAAACCAAGAAGGACGTGAGATCCTTTGTCTCATTATGTGGTTTCTACCAGAAGTATATCAAAAACTTTAATTCCATATGTGCACCTTTAACGGAATTGACACGTAAAGGACTTCCAGATCGCATTACATGGACACCACAATGTGAAATGGCTTACCAAGAATTGAAGGAAAAGCTCACAAGTAAACCCATTTTGAAATTACCTGACTTAAGTCAAGAATTCATAGTAAGGACGGATGCAAGTAATATTGGGCTAGGTGCAACTTTACTACAGAAATCAGATGCATTGGATGGGGAATTAAGCCCAGTGGCATATGCTAGCAGAAAGTTGAATAAAGCTGAAATCAACTACTCAACTAGCGAAAAAGAATGTCTTGCAGTAATATGGGCAATAAAGAAATTCAATATTTATCTATATGGGAAGGCATTTAAGTTGCAAACTGACCACAAACCTTTATCGTTTTTAGCACAGGCTAAGCATGAGAACTCTAGGTTACTCCGATGGTCTTTGCTTCTGGCTCCATATAATTTTAGCATTGAATATATATCTGGAAAAACAAATCTGGGAGCGGATTTTTTAAGCCGCCATCCGTGTGATGAGAATCACCGTAAACCCCAGAAATAATAATAAATTTCTCTATGTGTATATAGAATAAAGGACTGACATATAATGTCTGTTTTAAGAGGGGAAGTGTCATGAAATATTCTAATCCACATATATAAATTATTAGGTAAATATAAAGCCTAACAAATAAAATTAATAAAGAGAAGAGCAATGGGAAAATGACAGTGCTGTCACAAGGAATGTACTCGAAATCCCCCTTGTTTTCTGCTTCGTCTGCAAATTGTAACGCTTTCACGTTGATAGTAAAGCTTACTGTATTATTACCCGCCTTCTTCAATGAAACGTGTGCTGTATTTCTTGGAAAAGCATTGAGACGTACTGCGTAATGACCTAAATTAACCCTAACATTAATTATACTGCGTTACCAAAACGAACGAACAGATGGACTAAAGGGATAAAAAAGAGAAGGGAGAGGCAGAAAGCCGAACACTAAACCCGCTTCGCGCGATACACAATTACTACCATCACGCGTGTAAGTCTACATGCACTAATTTTTTTTTCAGACGGACAGTGATAAAATACACTACCCTTTCCCAGAGTTAGGTTTATAAATCATAACAGACTCTTATTAGAAAAGACAACATTATATGGGTTTACGTTTGAACACATAACAGTACCCAGACAGCACATCTTCTAAACAGGAGATAGAAGAAATTGCATATTTTGAACGCAGCCACGTAGCTCCTTTAAATTAGTATTTTTGGGTTCCTTAGGGTTTGCTGACAAATAATATGTAAAACGTTACGCAAATAGTCCAGGAATTAATAAATTATACCAAAATAAAATATTGGGGGTGCCTGACAGCATAAAATCATTTCTGCTCATAAAATTTTTTTTATAACGTGTTTGAAAAAACCTTACGTTACATAAATAGCCTACCATGTAAACTCCAAATTGATTGGAGCGCAACAAATGAAAGCCTAACCACGATTGGTCGGGCTATAAATACTATCTTGGTTGTTGGGGGAGACGGGAAAAGATAACATTTTTTTCAAACACTTGTCGAAACGTGGCTCATTGGCCAGTCTCGCTGATATACACACTTGGGAGCGTTAGTTCGAGACCACTAATTCAAATAAGCTTGATAAAGCGACAGTACGTTGAAGCTAGCTCACATTTTTGCTAAAATAAAAGCCTGGAACATAGGCAGAACGGAATTTGTGCCAGTTTGTGCCAGAATTCATTGCTAATCAACGTATCTGTGTTTATTTCCATGAAATTGTGGTAAGCTTGAACCATTCAGTATCTTTTAATGAAAAATTGAATGTGAATTGTTGATTTATGCCTGTATATATATGTGTAGTTCAGTGGCAAACGTGAGGTAAAGCCTATAATGCTCCAGCCTGAACAGAGGGTGTCGGAGAGAAGTAAAACGGCATGGAATGGCCAAGTAGTACACTGACACCTGGATGATGGACTAGAAAGAAATAATGCTGGAAGTGCAGAGGCGTAGTAACCATTAAGAAGGGTAATACTGGAATAAAGTATTTCAAATGAAGCTGACTGTTGGCCTAACGCTCTGAACGCAATGTTTGTGCTGTATTGTGATCAGTGTAAAAGAGAATATAAATTAGTTATGAAGTAGAAGGTACATCCTTCTTGATTTCAGGGACAGTGGTCTTGATGGTAGTGAGCAGCATCTGGTCAGAGATTTGCTGAATCCAGAGTCGGACAGCATACTCCTTGGTCTTTTTAGCTATCAGTGAGGTGTCTCCTGAGCCCAGAGGAGAATTCGAGCAGAGGAGTCCTTTCCTGCCGCCATCACGCCAGATAAGCGAATTGGCCAGCTGAGCTCAACATTATGTCCCCTCATCTTGAAATAACTTTATAAAAATTAACATTCAGAGGGGAATTTACTTGTCTTAAAATCAGGAACTGTGAACATCTCCAATAATAGTCCCTAAAAGACAAACTATTGAAGTCATGATGACCAATACCAACAGAGCTTGAACAAAACAAAACCAGTATTACCTCATTTTACTACTACACAACTGACACACATAGAACATTTGTAATAATATATGTCACTACAATATTCATATTAAATACATTCTGTACATAACTTGTAATTTAAATTGATTGTGATTCCTGGTTCCCTTGTAGTTGAATCAGGACACATATTCATTCATGCCAGTAATGAATACATATTGTTATTTGAAACGTTACTAGTGACTTCTTTAAGATATTCTCATAGAGTGTTATATGTATGTGAGTGTCACAGTGTTGTCAAGAGTAGTGGATTAAATTAAATTGTTTATCTGTCTGTTGTTGTGACTTACACTTCACCATACACATACCCTAGACACAAAACGTAGTCACCACACTATTCCAGAATAATTCTGACTGAGATATATAGATATGTGGCAGCAAGTAAGGTTATATATATAATATACTACTCTTATTAGATATATATATACCTTCACAGCTGATCTCAGTCAGTACACTAAAATCCATCCCACTTCATAATAGCATATCTAATCTAACTTCCCACTGTTCCCATTCCCCAGAATGTAATCTATACAGAGTCTATGTTCTCCAGAGGTTTTCCTTAAGAGCACCACACTGGAACTATACGAAGATTCACTGTGTGAAATTATTCCTTCCTTCAACAAATAGTCTATCTCTTCCTTCAAGGCTTTCTCCTTAGCAAAAGGAATCGAATAGGCTTTCATACAGACAGGTGTGGGGTCTATCAGTTTCATATCATATTCCAATAAGTTTGTATGCCCCGGTCGGTCCGTTAACACCTCTGTATAATCATCTAGAACCTGTTGCACTCTCTCCTTCTGATTTTTCGTTAAATGAGTACTGATTTTCACCTGTGCCGCTGTCTCACAGGGATGTAATGGATATTCAAAGGATGAAAGTGGTTCCTTTTTCATTCCATTGCAATGGACAAGGTCAACAAGTGTGTCTCTTCCTGATTTTCTCTTTCCAAATATTTCTTCAGGAGATTCACATGATAGATTTTTTCTTTCCCCTTCTTATCTATCTTATAATTTGTTCTAGACACCTTCTCTAGAACTGTATATGGACCTTGCCATCCAATTTGTAACTTATTCTGACTACCGGGTAGAAGAAGCAGTACCTTCTCTCCCACAGCCAAATCTCTGTCTTTAGCTTTCCTGTTGTAGTAGGCAGCATGTTTTTTCCTGGCTTGTCTCAAATTTTCATTGGCAAGTTTCCAGCCAGTTTTTAAACGAGTGGTCAGCTCATTCACATATTGGTATGAGGATGTAATATTTTCCTCTGTCTTTTCATCAGTCCACATTCTTAACAGAGCTACATATGGACTTTTAAATTCACAAACTTATTTTTCCTGGCACATGTCAGGTCCTTTGCACTCGAAGCTCTGTAGTGATGATTTTTCTTCCCAGAATCATCCTGCACAAAACGACCGCTACCAATTTTTCTCGTGGGGCTCTCTCCCCACTTAGAATTCTTGATGAGAGATTTCCTCTCTACATCTTCTTCCTCCAGTTTACATAAGTCCGATTGAGGGATTTTCGGCTTATCCTGGGGTAAGACATCTTTTTGCACTCGCTGCATAGTGGCCATTGTAAAACAGTCAATTGAAGCTTGTCCGTGAAAAGGGGCTTCCCATTTCACTCGGTCCACTTTATTAAATTTATTTTTCTTTTCAGTGTCAGGCCTACGTTTGCCCCGTGGCGTGTAGAGGTCCTGATCACTATTCCCACTTGTGGGTGTTCCCTCATGTGCTATGCCACATCTCTCTACAAAATTTTCAATGTCCCACCTTGCCTTGGGCCAATAATAATTCTGAGCTACCTTTTGAATGATGGTACCTATTTTCTCATGGTCCCCATCTTTTCCCACATGTAAGCTCCTTATTAAGTCTGTCCTATACCTTTTAGGAAGTACCAGCTGTCCCTGACCTTTGGATCTAGTTCCAGTCTTCCGGTATATTAGTTTGTTCTTCATATAGAAGTCTCCTTTTCCTGGAGGTGTGTGACAATTGGACAATTTTCTAAAACAAGGCTTGAGGGTCTTATCCCCAGCCTGTGCCTTCCTCATCTCTTCTGGGGTGGTATTTAACATAATATCCTCCTCCTTTCTTGAGGTCGACCTGACCTGAAGGGTGGCCATTACTATAGGGTTCCTTCTGCAACGGTCAGTATCATGATTGTCCATCCGACAATTTTTACACCACCTCCTTTTTTGGTTGAAAGATCTTCTTTCATCAAATTTCCTTTCATCGAATTGTGGGGTTTTATTTTTATTGTCGTACCGTGGCCTATCAAACTGGTGCTTACCTTTGTTCTGATCTCTAGGATCAAATTTATTAAAGTTCTGTGGTGCCTTAAAATTATCTACCTGTTTCTTTTTATTACATGTTACCTCTGCTTGAGCTGCTTGATACCTTTCAGCAACATTTAGTAACTCACCCAGCCTCTCTGCACCTTGTTCCATGAGAAACTTTCTCAGGTCTGGAGCCATGGACTCTCTTAGTTGTTCTATAAGGATTATTTCCTTAAGATCTTGGGTTTTCCCCAGAGAAGTCCATTTCTCCAAGTATGTCTCTAACCGTGCAGAGAACTGGTGATAGGTTTCACCTGACAGTAGTTTAGCATTCCTAAATTTTTTCCTATAAAATTCTGCATTCTTTTCATATCTTAACAAAAGAGCCTGCTTTACCATGTCATAATTTTCCTGATCACCTCTGCTCATTTTTGCAAAAACTTCATAAGCTGCCCCACGAAGCCCTTGTGATAACTTTAAGCTCCACCTTTCTCTCTCTAACCCATACGTGGTAGCTAACAGTTCATATCTATTTAGATAGCTCTCGATATCATCTTCTTTCTCAACAAAATGATCTAAATGAAAGTTCATAGCTGAGATTGAGGCTCCCTGACTAGCAGAGGCATCAGAGGTAAAGGGACTGGCACCATTTTCAGGAGCATGGCCTTGAAACTCAAACTCCCTTAGTCGTAACTCATGTTCCCTTTGTAATCTCTTATCTTCTGCTTCCCTTTCTGCCGCTAATCTCTTGTCTTCCCTTTCGGCAGTCTGCCTTCTTTCCTCTGCTTCCAATTGTAACTTCTTAGCCTCAGCCTCCAATGCCCTAGCCTCTTTGTCAGCCTCAATCTGCAACCTCTTAATTTCTTTTTCAGCCTCTAACTTTCTTTCAGCTTCTTTTTCTAATCTTTCAGATTCTAATTTTCTTTCTGCTTCAAATTTTCTTTCTTCACGTTCAATAAATTTGTCACATTCAGTAGTGACATAAGCAATCATAACTTGCCCGTCCATTCCTAACTCTTTAGCAGCCTGCACAGCAGCAGATCGAAATTTTGCTAGGTCCGCCATTTTCTAACAGGCAAATGTAAACAATTCAATCTATAAGTAATTATCTAAGGACAACCACAGGCACTGAGAGCTCAACCTTATTTATTTTCCACCCAAGAATACCTTTTTAATTTTTTATTAATCCCTGAAGTGAATTACCCCCAATATATATAATAGGGAAGGATTAAAAATCCCGGACAGGACCCCAGTATATGTGGTAAAGTGGGATGTTATAAATATTTATAGGGGACTTAGTGTACTGACTGAGATCAGCTGTGAAGGTATCTGTATCTAATAAGTGTGGTGTATTACAGATGACCTTACTTTGCTACCACATTTATACCTCAGTCAGACGTATTCTGGAATATTGTGATGACTACGTTGAATGTCTAGGGTTATGATAATGATGAAGTATATGTTCACAACAACCAACAGACAGATAAACAATTTAATTTAATCCACAACACTTTACAACACTGTGACACTCACATACATATAACACTCTATAAGGCTATCTTAATAAGTCAAGGGTAACTTTTAAAAATACAGTAGAACTCCATTTATCCGAACCCCATGGGACCAAGCATCGTTCGGATAATCAAATGTTCGGATAATTGGATTACATAATGTATCGAGTACATGTACACATATTTCTAAAAATAATTAACAATCACAAGGAAAATACACTATAAAACATATTTACTTGTACTGTAATAATAATACCCACACTGTATTAGATCACTGTATCACCAAATTCTTTCATTACACTGCAGTGCATGTACTACTTGTATTAATTATTTTTGTTAAGAAAGATAAATGTTTTTAAAATAACATTACAAAAGATTCAAAACCAGGCGCAACTTACGTATACATGTACTTGCACAGATGTAGCCCACTATTTAAAATAATGAGGAATCCTCTTTTGCACCAAACTGGATAGTCTGCTTTTGGTTGCTAAGTCCCGCATTCTCTTCAACAGCAGAAGCTGTGTAGGACAGCTGTCATCTTCTTGCTCGTACCAAGCCATCGCTGTTTCTAGTGCTATAAAGGCCTCTTCAGGACTTGGTCGACGTTTTGGGTTTTCTTCATAATCTACAAGTACATCATGTACTTCTGAGGAGTCTTCATCATCGGTCACTACATGTATTTGGTTTTCTTCTTGCACAAAAGACAAAATTTCTTCGTCATTCAAAAACTGAAAACCAGAATCATTATCATCTTCTAGCCACATGTGTGCATCATCTTTGTCACAGTCCGAAAATCCGGGCATTGCTTGAAACAGTTCCACAACTTCATTTATACAATCATCATTTGTGTCCACTGCAGTAGTTTCATTTCCTCCCTTTTTCCCAAGCAATCTATTCCAAGCCTTGTTGAGATTATCTTGTGACAGGGTGGTCCAAGCATCAGCTAACATATAGCAGCAGTCTTTGAGATTAAGCTTTTTGGAAAACGCCACCACACTTTCTTCATCTTCAGCCAACAATAAACGACGCAGGACTTCCTTCTTGTACATCTTTTTAAGCTTTGCTATAACACCCTGATCTATTGGTTGAATCAGTGCTGTTACATTGGGATGCAGAAAAATTATTTTAAAATTTGCATCAACTGCATTCAATGTATCCGTCTCTGGATGAGATGGTGCATTGTCCAGTAGAAGAATTACTTTTCCAGTTTTCTTTTCTTGTTCTTTCAACCTCTTCACATTTGGGATGAACTGATTTGTATACCAATCAAGAAATATTTCACTATTCATCCAAGCACTCTTCTGTGCTTTGTAGCACAATGGGAGACATGTCACATTCTTTAAACAACGTGGTTTTTTGGCTTTGCCGATCATTAGCACCGGTAAACGATGACTTCCACTGGCATTCGCGGCTACCAAAATTGTTACTCTCTCTTTGCACTTTTTAAACCCAGGGGCAGCTGCTTCGCGCTGAGATGCAAGTGATTTTTGAGGCAATGATTTCTAGTATAAGCCAGTCTCATCAGCATTATACACATCATCGAGTAAATAACCTTCTTCTTCCAAAAAAGCCAAGAATGTTTCTTTAAAATTTTCAGCGGCAGTTGCATCGCTAGATAAAGATTCCCCTTGAATCTCCAATTCTCGAATGCTATGACGAGATTTAAAGTTTCTTAACCATCCCTGGCTAGCCTTAAAGTCAGGAGGACCGTCAAGTTTATTGTTGAACTGAAGTGCCTTTTCACACAATAGAGAGCCAGAGATAGGTTCCCCTTTGCTTCTTCTTTGCACAAACCATATATACAAAGCCTCTTCCAATTTCAAATCTTTCGCATTTCTCATGGTTTTATGTTTCTTCGACCCATTTTTACTATCCAATTTCGATGCAAAACTCATAATTTTATCCTTGTTACTTTTGATGTCAGAGACGGTAGCTTTCCCAACATTGAAAATCCTCGCAAATGAAGACACAGTTTCACCTTTTCCTAGTCTCTTGATAATTTTTGTTTTCGTTTCAATTGACAAAACATTGCTGTTCCTTTTATATGCTTTAGACCTACTGGAAAATGCCAGATCGCACAGAGAAATACGTGTACACCAAAATTATTCTGCTGTAGTAGCAGACACAATTATTTTAAGTTGAACTGTCTGTTTAGCCAGTGTTCTGCCTAGAACGCACACGTACACTGGATTGGTAAACCAGATATTAACTGACTTTATGATCTAACTGACTTCCTGTACGTAAGCGACCGTCCATTAGCCCATCTCATTGTCTACAAATTGTTCGCACACATTTGAAGCTTGCCGCATCAAAAGATTCAGAACTGTAGTCTAACGTGACTGGTGGCGTCATATTTTTTTTTTCTGGAAAAAGTGTTCGGATAATTGGATGTTCGGATAATTGGGGTTCGGATAAATGGAGTTCTACTGTATGTATTAATTCCTTTCAATAATAGATATCCTGATTCAACTACAAAGTGAACCAGGAATCACAATCAAATGTAATCACAAGTTGTATGTACACAATTTATAGATAGGATCTTTGTATTGACATATATTATTATTGCAATATGTGTGTAAGCTGTGATGTAGGACTATGAGGTAATACTGGCTTTTCAAGCTAAGTTGTTGTTTGTCATCATGACTTCAAGTGTTTGTTTCTGGTGGAAATAATATTGGTAAGGTTCACAGTTTCTTTTTATTTGAAACAACTAAATGTCCCTCTTGATTTAAGGTAAAGTCACTTTTAGAGGGGGGTATACACAAGATTGAGCTGCTCTGGCCACGAACTCTTAACTTCTGTGTGGGCGGCAGGAAACAGTCTCCACTGCTCGCTTGCTTCACCGTTTCCTTGAGAAACAATACTGGTCGCTATCTTGACCAAGGAGTATGCTACCAGCCTCTGGATTCAGCAAAACTCAGACCAATGGCTGCTTCAATACGTTAGTACCCCGGTCCCTGAAACAAGAAGGTTGTACCTCCTACTTCAGAACTAATTTATAATCTATTTCCACACTGAAGCACAATACATAACAAACACTGAGTTCAGCGCTGTAGGCCAACTGTTAGCTTCTCATGTAACAACATACACCAGTATTCCTCTCCCTAATGGTTACAACGCCTCTGCAATTCCAGCATTATTTCCTTCTATTCAATAAGATAGGTGTCATAGTACTATTTGGCAATCCCATGTAGTTATACTCCTCTCCGACAAGTTTTGTTCAGGTTGGAGCAATATCTAGACTTTGCCTCATGTTTGTTACTGAACCACACACATACAGACATAAATTATCAATTCACATGCAATTTTCATCTAAAAGAGATCAACTATGTCTAGCTTACCACAATTCAAGGAAATATTAAACAAATACGTTGACTGGCGATGAGTTATGGCACAATTCCGATCTGCCTCTGTCCCAGGCTTTCATTAGAAAAATATGAACTGGATCTCAACGCACTTGCTTTTACTAAGTTTAATTTCAAAAAGTGGCACTGAGCAGACGCTCCTAATTGACTATATCAACTGGTCTAGCCAATAAGACCATGTTTACAAAAGCATTTGAAAAAAATTACCTTTCCTACGTTCCTCTTAACAACCAAAATAGTATTTGCAGCCGACTAATCATGTTTCGCCTTACATATAATTCTAACCAATCAAATCGGATTTAACGTAGTGGCCTCATTCCCCTAAAGCAGTATCCAAACATGAGCAAATATGATCTGGTGCTGTCAGACACCACCCCTATAATATTTTGGCTATAATTTGTTAATTACTAGACTATGTGCATAACACTTAACATATTCTTTGTCAGCAAGTTCTAAGGCACCCAAATATATAAATTTAATGGGGCTAAGTGGCTCCGTCCAAAATATGTATTCTAGGATAGTCGTGTATTGGTTTTTTTTATTTTTTTATTGTTTTAGAACCGCCACCTGTCCTGCCTTTTCGACTGTTCTGTCAGTATAAAGTCAGGATTTCAAACATAAAACAGTAGAATGTCATGTTTCCTAATAACCTTTAAACATGTTTTTTTAAAACCTTACCTCGTATTGGTAGTGTTTTTTGTCACTGTTTATTTGAAAAAAAAGCAAGCCTGCCTGCCTTTTGCGTGGGGTGGCATTAATTTTATATCGCGAGACGGTGGTAGTATTGCCTGTGTTCCTCCGTGCATCTCTCTATCTCTCTCTTCTAAGTCCGTCTGTCTTTTCATTACGCAGTGTATATAATGACATTAATGCTAGTATTTTATCTGGGTCATTAAGCAGTGTGCGTATCTCAAGGTTTTCTAAGAAACACAGTACCGGTTTTATTTTTTTGAAACGCGTGTAGTTGATGCAGTAGCTTTACTAGTAAACGTGAAAGCGTTACAATTATGCAGACGAAGTAGAAAAAGGGGATTTTTGTACGCCATTGTGACAGCACTGGTCTTTTACCTTTCTTCTTTCCTTTTATTGAATTAATTTGTTAGGCTTTACATTTACTTTTTAATTTAGATATGTGGATTTAGAATGTTTCACGACAGTGGCCGAGATGTTCTGCTTTGTTGGTGGGGGATGGCGTTCTGACTGCAGCAGGTGGGTTTTTGTTACGCACATTACTTGGCTGAAAATGTCAAATACTGCGTTACGTACTTGTAATTTGTGAACGGCCCCCATCCTGTATTGTGAGATGAGGCATAAAGGCCCCTCGTCACGTACAGCCTGCACACATGTATACCTAAGCGAATTAAAATAGAGAAATAGTGACGTCTGGATACTCATATTTATAATAGGCCTATTATATAATCATCAAGAGCTGTGCAAAGATTAACAGTTTCTATATATCATTAATGATGTATACAATAACTCAATATAGAGGGATATACCGGTATATATATATATATATATATATATATATATATATATATATATATATATATATATATATATATATATATATATATATATATATATATATATATATATATATATATAATCAGGGAGAGAGAAAATAACACATTATATTATTTCTCCTCGTTATTAAGCATTCTTCGTTCAGTTAGCCAAAGCTTGCGCATTATCCTTATTCTGAAAGGTTGTCCGGTGTGTATAAAACAGACTCCTGGTTCAGTTCCTATTTAAAAAAAAACATGCCTATATTAATGTCTGCCTGCACGTCACCGAATTTCTCACGAAATGCTTTAATTTTGGAGCATCCTCGCGGTACAAAAACAATTTTTAAAAAGGAGACGGGAGAGAGAATGTATTGTACTTACATATGAGACAGAGAGAAAGCATCCGTGTAAATTTAAGAAAAGGTCAATGAAGATGACGTCAACCTATGATTTATAGCATGTTCAAGACATGTTATATCTGAATGTAGGAGGACAAGAAGATGAACAAGAAGGAGAAGACGAAGCAGGAGGAAAAGGAGGAAGAGGTTAAGAAGAGAATGTGAAGAAGAAGAAGGAACAGGAGAAGAAGAAATATGAGAAGAAGAAGATGAAGGAGCAGAAGAAAAAGAAGGAGGAGAAGATGAAGAAGATAAAGACGAAGAAGAAGGAAGAGGAGAAGAAGAAGAAACAGATAAAGAAAAAGCAGCAGCAGCATAATGCGAACAGGATTTTTAAAACTTCATACAGACTAACTTACCTAAATCTACCCCTTAGCTTATCGTCCGATATCCAATAAATGTACGGTTATAAACAACATAGTCGTGCAGAGGCCACAAGAAAACATGTGTAAATGTGTTAACACTGTGTGCTACCTCGGTAGAATTTCCACACCACGGGACTTACTGTCGTGATCTCATGGCTAGGCAGATAAAACCGTGTCTAATGCAACGGTTACATTACTAGTGCATACTTCGTTGGTTAGCGTGTTGTGAGAGTTTTCACTTCTTAGGGAAAAGTAGAATTACACAATTAATGTAGAAACACAAATAATTGCATACTGTATTTTCTAATTCTCATATATAGGTCTACTTTAAAGAATTAATTTAAAGGCAGGAGACAGTATAGAGGTAATAAAACAGCGTAAATTTATATTATCCAATAATAATTAAAATTAAGTATGTTTAAAAAAAAATAGTAATTGAAAAAAAGGAAAAACAAATAAATAAAAATAAATAAGTAAATAAACATCAAATACAAACAAACAAACAACAAAATCCACACCACTGGACTTTTCGCAATACTGTCGTGATCTCTATGGCTAGGCAGATAAAACCATGTCTAAGTTACGTTACTAGCGCAAAGATAGCGATGTAGGGAACTGGCCACACCACCTCCTAAAAAGTTGGACTTAGTATGGTGAAGCCTCTAACACTTCACTCCCCTCACGGCAGTTTCTGATACTGGACTTTCTTTACCTTCACATGATGTTTAATATCAACAAAACAATGGCAGAACAATGGTACGCCGTTAATCAGCTCGACAGAAGAGAGCAAGAAATATCCACCAGACTCCGGACAGATCTCATCAGACTCCGGACAGACCTCATCAGACTCCGGACATACCTCAACACAGTGAGGTTTGAGATACCATGTGTGGAGTAATCTAAAGATAGAAATGACTGAACTACCGTCGATCATATCTGTGGCACTGATAAAAAGACTACTCAATATTCCCAACTAACATAATTACTGATGTGTGTTACGTCGGTCGGTCTCACTCAAAAATAGTAACTCGCGCCAGAAAAAAAAGTGCGCAACGCACGGTGTGCAACTTGCGCGGCGTTGGTGTTATATAAAACAAATTCTTTGGTTTTATTTATTTTTTTAATTCTGTCACAAAATTAGTAGCTCTCGACAAAGAAACAGTTGGTGTGTGTGCATGAGTCCATAACATACCAAAGTTAATTGTATTTGAACGGTTTGACACATAATGATCTATGTCGCCCTCACCCGATGTACAAATCATGAAAACTTGAACGTTTTATCAGGGAACACTCTTTGAAAACAATCCACGCACTTTCACACGAAATGTTGTCATCAAAGAACTTTTAAATTGAATCTAAAATAACATAATTCTCGCCGTGTGTACGTTGGTCACAGCTGAGGAATGCAACCGTGTTAAAAAATTGTATTGTTTTCATTATATATACTCTCCCGAAAATAGTTACAATCAATAAAGAAAGGCGTTCAAATGACGGTGTTCATGAGCAGTTTGATTACACTGTATAATGGAAAGAAACCAAAAACCAATATACTTCTATCTGCTCATCTGAGTACGGAAACAGCACACTATAATTAAAAACCCGTCAAGTTTGACGGGTTATTGTTAATCCTATATATAAAATCCCAGCTTTTTTTGTCAGTGAAACGCTAAGGGAAGCAACTTTGGTTGAAAGTTAGACATTAATTGTATTGTTTTCCTTATATGTACTCTCCCGACCATAGTAACAATTACCAAAGAAGAATGTGCAAATGACGATATGCACAAAAATATATTTATAGAATGTATGATCCCGAATACACACATTGGGATCCTCGCTGCTGCTACGTAGTTCGTGTACTGTGGTGATGCACTGTGGTTTAAAAAAAAATACTTTTGAATAAGTAAAATTGCCGTTAGGTATTGGTGCTTTTAAATGTAATTCCCGTCTTTTGACGGGCTTTTACACTAGTCTACTACAGAAGTGCCCCGTATATAAGCAACAGAGAAAGTATGTACGACCGAAGCCTGGGTAAATCTAAGAAAAAGTCCATGGAGATGTCTCCAACTTTAGATTTAAAGCATAATTACGTTGACGTCTGAATGTATTTCGTCAAATATTTGCCATTTCTGTTCCCCTTTTACAGAAGAACCGAAACATTCAGTACCTCCCGAAAAAGTCTGGCATCATTAGAAAAATGTATTCTATTTGTTTCTAATTGATTATTTTATTTTGAGATTTATCACGGAATTTGAATCGACCTCTTGTCCACTCCGGGAGTATTTAGTTACATTTTTGTGTGTACTAAATTACGTGCATTTTCTAGTGGTCAGCACCTTTCCTTTCCCCACTTTCTCTCAGGTATTAGCCATTTTCTAATCAATTTTACACTCCCTTTGGTGATAATTCGTCATGTTTGCTTTAAGCTTCTCGGCTTTGCTAAGATTAGGCACAGGTAAAAAAACCCAGATGACCCGGTCAGTTTTCGCATAGTGACCGAGCGTTTTGTTTACCTCAAGCGTGCTGGGCGACAAATCATCCGCTTGCGGACAGAGTACAGACACGCACTTGTTGTAATAAGCTTCCGGCAGTATTATTACGAAGATATTACTTGAGATAAAAGTAAGAAGTCATTTGTAATCACTGACGAGAATATTCGGAGGTTTCACGACCATATTTGGGAGACATGACTGCTGGAGTTCGCTTGGTTATATAACTGTCTTCTAAATATTAGGCATTGCCTTATAGCTGAACAACATATAATAGACTACCACATGAAAATTAAATAAAGTATTCTCGGAAGCCTGCTTTGATGACTGAAACACTTTAATAAGGTGAACATCAGACTGGTAGAACATCACATATGAAATGACATCGAACGTCACTTCAAATCAAACGTTGGGATTTGGAATATGAGAAAACGCACTGGCGATATTATAACAAAAACCACAATATCGGTCTGTGCGGTGAGCACGCGTAAGACTGGCAATTAATTTAAATAAATGTCTTTGGCCACTCGAGCCTTAGTTCATGGACCAATTAACTCAGCAGGATAAATGTCTGCTCTAATCTAAATTCCCGGTTATAACAGAGCCGTGGTTTATCTGGAGAAAACATATCTCGAGATATACTTGTAAAATATGCTTAATAAGCCATCACATATTAATGTCGTACGGCTCCAACCTGAGCGTACCAATAAATATCAAGCTTCGCTGGAAATCATACGTTGTAATATACAAATGAAAACGCATTCCATCAATTTGAATAAAGTGACAAGGGCCACACGCATTCTTGACAAAAGGAGAAAACTCCTCTTCACTCAGAGGCGAAAACCACAACTGTTCGCTCGGAGGCGAAAGTCACATCATGAACCTTTGTTCATCCGGGGTCGTCCAGATTACACGAATACCGTGAACAATCTTTATTTCTCGTGTTCAAACTCGCATGTCGCTATAATTTCTGAACAGTTGTATCACCCTGATTGTTTGTAGTTGTTGAGGATTGTTGCATGGTTTGCGAGCATTTTGGTTTTATCTTAATTTGGATGGTCGCACCCTGCAACACCTCAACTAGTCAGAATTCAAAAGGTACGCGTAAAGCGTTGGATGACACATGAAGCCTAGAAACAAGCACAGTCTTAGTGTAGCCTTCGGGCATATGGCAGTGTTTAGAATTATGTGGCAGAGCCACTAGCCAATGTATATAACCGTCAATGTGTGGGCTTTTAAAGCTGATATAAAAATATGTAGATAAGGACCGGTGAGTCATAATTGTGTAAAGCTGTAGGGATGAAACGCAAGGATTTACATACGAGATATTCGGGAATTACGAACGCGAAGTTAATGTATAACGCCGATGAAAGCGACATGGCTAGTGTAGCATGGCGAATGATGCCAAATTGAGAATATTATACAGGCAAAGTTCTGACGTGAATGTTAGGTATTGATCCTAAGCAATAATGTAATAATTAGCAGAGATGCATTGACGCTGCTTAAATTTGGTAATGTGCCATATATTTGGATAAGGATAATGGACAATCATTATGATGGTTAAAAATGAACGCACAATGCCTTGTGCATGATAGACTACAAACAGTGATGTATCAAGTTTCTTTCAATGTGGAAAACATGTTAATGGAGAAACTCATACTGTATTGTTATTGGAGCTATTTAAATATACGTGAAGTCGCCCACACGAGGCTTATTCGATGACGAAGTTTATAAAGTTACAGTTCAGACTGTTTTATTAATTTGACTGTTAACATTCAAAATGTAAAACTCTGCCATACTAATGAGAATTCAAAGAAATAATAGAACTCAACGAAATATTTAATAAGATATGAGGTTTATTGCTAAACGCTCACTCTAATATGCAAGAAACTCAAAGTGAACCTACTGTTGCAGCGGAATATAATAGTCAGCGAAAGACAGAAGAAGAACACTATTTCATACGAATTTAGCCCATAAAAGAAAGTCTGCAACAGTAGTACACATCAACATTCGTTCATACCAACAATCTCAAGTGAATACATACTTATAGTTGAGAGGGTGTTCCGCAGTGCAAAAACTTCGATACCAAAACCCAAAATATTCAAGCTACTTCACACCGCAAAACAGTCCTCAACAGTAACCTTTTCTGTAACACTCCTATGATGAAATTTTTTGAATAAACTCATCCTGCCACACGCATGTTTGACATTATTGGCGAGCTTTCGGAATGTAGGCATAACAACATTTCCGTTTGTAGCCTTGCCTAATATTAAACAACATGTGTCATGAACGAAAGGGGGAATATAACTTGACACTTTTGCAGTTTAGAGCACTGTGAAAATTCACCTCGTCGTGAAAGCAGCCAGACCTGCCCGAGTTAAGAAAAAAAATCAGAATTAATTTATCGGACCGGACTTGTTGGAGACTCTTGAGGACTTAAAAGCGCAGGAAAACTCTACTATTATTAGCAAGGAAAGCCGGAATCTGAGGAATCTGAAACACGAAGTCAAAGTGGGAACTTATTATAAAGTAACAACCACATACCACGTGTAAGAGGCTTCTTCAACAAGTTTCCTTAACTATTTCTCTGAGCCAGAAGTCAGTCAGTGATCCCAAAAACATTTTGGGGTAAGTTGTACATTTATAATTCTATATCTTGCATTCTTAACACATGAAATAATATGTATATATTGACATGAGAATATTAATATGTGAAAATTGCTAGTGGATGTCCAAGTCATACGAGGCTGGCAACCTCAGCATATAGAATGATGATTTCATGAACTACCATTGCAATGGATGGTGACAGCTTTATGTGAGTTTCTTATAGCGAACGAAAAGCAGAGGTAGTCCCAAGTTCCATATGAAGCAGGGAGTGAATGATGAGAGAAATTATGTACTTACGTTGTATATTGTTAGCCTTTTCAACCAATGTAAAGTTAAACATAAATCTATTAAATTTAAAAGTAAAGAAAGTTTTCGCTCAATGGGATTAAGATTAATTATCAGCGAGGGTAAAATTCTGAGATAGATAGGAAGAGGAAGAGGGGACACATAAGTATGTGTCGAAAAACGCAATACTCAAGAGGGTATCTGTTCTCTTTTTTTGTGACACTAGTTGGTGGTACCAGTTGAGAGAACTATCTCTGGAACAAGTGAGGGTATAAGTGGCCTGAAGTCGACGCTAGTCACGATCATCAGACAGGTCTTAGAGTTGCGGGACCAGCTTGGTAGTTCTATCTTGGAACGTGCTAAAACTTTTAAACTTCACCAGTAACAAGTGTGATCCAGTCATCTATCTGCAAAGAACCAAACATCAGCTGGAGCGGAACCTCATTCGCAGCTAAGTAGAAACATAAAAGCTGCCAAGTGAACTTTTAACCAATACTCCATAACATAACTCGATGATGATTATTGTTTGTTAAAGGATTATTCATTTTTTGAAACTGTTAACTGTAATTGATTATTAAATTTGTTACTTGTATAAAGACACATCTAAAGTAGATTTAATCATTGTGAATGTTCTCCGTATGTATCAGACAATTTCTTAAATACACTTAAACAGAGCTATATAATAATAAGAGGAATTTCGCTGAATTAACTCAGCTGGGGGCTTGAATGAGCTAACGAATTATAAGAAAAAACTATCCGTCACAAAAGTTGACGGCAGATACTAGAGTTAACATTTGCTCAGCCTCATGCCAAGAGTAATCGTGTGCGAAGGTAGACACCTTTGAAGACCCACATTATTACTCTTGAGTTTTGGCCCCTGTTGGACCACTACTGCAGAGCTAAAGGGAGGCAAACCGTGACAAGATTAATATTGATTCATACACAGAGAAACATGGTACTTCACCTGAAATGGTGCCTGGAGGTTGAAGTAAATCAAGATGAGCACATTTATTAAAAACAAATTGTTCCTATAATTCCAGACTTTTCGGACAACCTGTTGACATGATTTTGATTATGGTTGGATAGTCTGCTGCAAAACAATTACTTCTGTGTTCCTTTGTCCAATAACACAATTAGCCGTCGAATTTAGTTTACGTTAGATTGCCTCAACGATCGATGGATTGAAAAACTGAACGATAAATATTTCATCATTCAGCTTGACGAAGCAACAGAAATAAATAACATTACTCGTGGAATATGATACGCGATGGACATTGATGTTGAAGGTTAAGAAAAAAATATTAACGTTTTGCTGTTTTGTAAGAATGCTACGGCTGGTTGTAAAGCTGATGACCTGTTTGAAATAATTGATTTATTGATTGATGAAAGTAGAATTAACTGGTAGAAGCTAGTGGCGTATCCTGGTAATGCGAGCTAGGCGTGCTGCTACTTAAAATGAATATGTACGCCAACTATTTAACTTTTTCCCCTCTTAATTTAAAAACCAACTATATTCAATTACGCAACGTTAGTTATTAGGGGTATATGTCAACTATCTCCGAAATACTAATTAACTTACAACTTGAAACTCATTGTCACTGTAATAATCTGCATTCCCGGCAACTAACAAATATTAATCACAAAAAACACTGGACGGACACAACCGATTTTTACAACTCGAGAGCTGCAGGACCACCGCACGCATGTTCGTATTGTATTTACGTATCTGGCCATGACCCCGATCCAATCAAACCAGTGTCCAGACGTGAATCAGAAAGGTGCCGCACGCATTGTGACAGAATTACCCGAGAAACTTCGGGCGATTGCTACTAACCAATTAAAAACTGCACTATAAAAAGCGTCTGGGGAAACTGAAACAAGATTATACTCGTAGATTCTATGCGGGAAAGTCCGTTATCCTGGTGCGTGCGGTCCGAAAGCAGAACATTAGAAGATAAATATTTTATAGAATAATAAATTAAATTTTTATTTTCCTTCGGGCATAGGTGTGCGCAGCACGCACAGCACACATAGAGAATACGCCACTGGTAGAAGCGTGTAGATGTGTGTATACTGATAAAGCTCGCTCGATGCTGGGTCGTTGAGGAGGATGATTGTTAAATACTTTATATTCATTGATGTCAGATATATACTGGTCACAAAAAGTAGGGGATATTTTAAGATGGTATGTACAAAAGAGTGGATTTCGTATTTTAATGGTTGTACGGACATATCGAGCACGCTCTTCTCCACTCTCACGTGCAATATCATATTGACCTGGTGACTCGTGATGAGTAAGCCAATCCCAAGAACAGAGGTGGGGCCCATCCGTAAAGTTCACACATTATTCTTTTTCACAAAAATGCGTGTATCTCGGGTTTGATGAACACTACTCACCATGGACAGGTATAAAAAGACTCTGCAACAGATAAAATTTCTTTTCTTCGTCATGGAACGTTTGACAGAACAGCAGAGATGGATAGGCATAGGCATGTTGCAAACCGGAAGTCAGCAAGTGGATGCTGCTCAGAACCTCAATGTTTCACAGTCAGTTGTCAGCAGACTGTGGAACAAGTATCAAAATTTCCGCACAGTGGCTGATCTGCCTCGGACTGGCCGCCCAAGAGTCACTACACGCCGCCAAGATCAACTTCTTGTTACTCAGGCCCTCAGAACTCGGACTCTAAATGCTACTAGACTTCAGCAACACCTTCAACAGACCACTGGGATCCGGATCTCAACTCAGACAGTACGAAACCGTTTGCACCAAGTGCAACTGGCCTCACGCAGACCGTTTGTAGCTTTGCCCATGTCACCACAACACAGGCGAGCAAGAATGGATTAGTGCCAACGTCATCATCGGTGGACCAATCAACAGTGGGCATCAGTGATGTTTTCTGATGAGTCCAGTTTCGTTTTGAATTTCCATGATCGTCGAATACGTGTCTGGCGACGGCGAGGTGAGCGTTACTAGCCTCCTGCAACTGTTGCACACAACCGTTATGGAGGTGTGTTACGGTATATGATATTAACGCCGTCTGCTAAAGGTTATCAGACGTGCAATTGTAAAGGTTAAGGCATTTAATATATTGCGATAGATGTTTCAATTATTGAACGCTCCATACACGATCGATTATGACGTGTATAGCGTTGTTTGGGTCACAGTCGGTAACTAAGAAACGCTACCCTTTGTTACTTGACCGCCAAGCTGAATAGCTGCGTTTTTCTAACCTTCCAATTCAATGGCATGATATAGCCATATATATGCATTTTTTGATGGACCAGGGTCAGTCCTAGAACTCTATATGAGAGGAAAATTTATGGAGGTTAGTAATTAACTAGAATCCTCAGAAGGATGAGAATAATCGTCAAATTCATATGAAATATTCAGACTCGCAGTCTCACTGTCGGCAGGTAGCCATGTCTATCTGCTCGTGCATATAGCTGTGATGTTCTGACGACAATACTGCATTGTATCCTTAAACGGACATTGACACATAACCAGCAGTCTACGTTATTGATTAATTTATGCATGACTTATATGGACTTATGCTCTACTCCTATTTGAAATGATCATCCTGTGTGTACAACTGTGAATTAAATGTATGGACTCAATGAAATGACTTATCAAATCAATCGTATTCCAAGGTTCAAGTATTGTTCGGAATCTTCCACCCCCGCATTCGCTTAATCTTCCATCGAAGGCACGATGCACTATCACTGAATGAAAAAAACTAACATATCAAAGAAAAAACAATGGCCAGAAATTTATAATTGTTTTATTCATATCACATGGAACATTGTTCAGAGCAAACCACCATGCAACAGTGGTGCCCGGTATGTGGGGACGAAAAACAACCAAAAACCAAAAATTTTTTCATGACTTGCGAATGAATTATTTACTTTCGATAAACAATCACGTGATTTCATAAATATGACGTGGCACGCGTAACTACGAAGGTCAACCTGACGTCACAACATCGTGCGTACATGCTAACGCTCAAGGGACAAAGTCAGCGCATTCCAGTTTTGATGAAAAATACAAGATCACAATAGACCAAACGATGGAAAAGTCGTTATCTGCCAACGAGGAGCAAGCAGTTCTAGACACTGGTCTAGTCCGTTGGTGAAGATCGCATCGGGCGATGCGTGAAAAGATAAGTCTAAATTTGTGACTGTTGTCATTGAGATAACACAGTACTAAGTCCATTTCGTCTGTACAGGCATGTCTATTCTATTTTTCATGTATCTATGTTATATCTGTTTTCACCATTTGTGTTGTTCCTGCTTCGTGGGATGGTTGGGAGGAGAATAGAAACCAATTTTCATGGCTCCCTGGATGTCCAAATTGGTTTTAATCGCACTATAGGGCCGTCAGTTAATGGCACTTAACGAAGGATCCATCGACGACTTTCCGATGATTTCATCCGTTCGTATCTGCTATTAATTAACCTTGCATGTTAGATGTCTAGTCTAGTAATAACCAGTGTATTATAGTGTATTCAGTTCCAATTTTTATTCATTTCTGTAATTTGTTCGTAACTATTGCGTATTTTCTCCATCTTGCTATAATTTATTTGAATTGTTAATATATGTCCGTTCATGAGTCCTATGACGTCATTACTTTTTGCAGTCAATTTTCTTTTTTGTAGTCTGTCATAGATTGAGTTCAATCTCGCCTCAGGTCAATCCGTGACCTTCCTTCTTGCTTACGGTACTTCCGCTTGTTCTACTTAGTTTGTAAATTCATTTTTAATTGTGAAAATGTCTTGTTTGCGTCTTAACATTGTTTGTACCCTTTAGTTGCATCATTGTTTTGTTTGTCCTCATGATATATATTAAATACTACATTAATAATATGATATTATATGCAATAATACACTTGTAATTTAATTTAATTAATTTTTTCTGATATTTAAGGTTAATATGGGACATTGCATAATTATGCAGTGATAGTCCAAGAAAGTAGCACTACAATTTATAAGAGATGCCTAGGGCATAATAATATAATATATATATTGACCAAATAAAATAATCTTATAGTCTACCTTTGAGGTAATAGACCCATTGTATATTATTTAATATACTTTTCTGGTACTAAGAGAGTGACTTAGTACATTGAACAATATAATTACTAGGAATCATACCCAACATTATTGGATATTAAGATTAATTGTGTGAAGTAATTACATAATAGTTAACAGATATCATAACTATTTATGATATAGTATTATTTAGATACAATATTGTTACAAAATATTGTCTATTAGTTGAACTTAGACATTAAGTTCAGTACTATTGTGATTATTTATATTGAATATTTCTAAGTTGAGTAAGTATAATAATTACTCTGAAGCTACTATTGACTATTTTAATCAGTAATTATCAATAATTACTTACAGATAAAAGTCAAAATGCTTACTATAGACCATTTCGTTAAAATTGGTAGGGAATATGGTTATAAATCTCAAGAACTTCGTCAGTTTGCTGAGGCAGAACTGGAAAAACATGAAAGAAAAGAAGCAGAGAAAAAAGCTGCATTAAAGAAAGAGGAAGAGGAACAAAAGGCTGCATTAAAGAAAGAGGAAGAGGAACAAAAGACTGCATTAAAGAAAGAGGAAGCAGAACGTGAGATGAAGCAAATTGACAAGGAAAATAGATTGAGAGAGATTGCTCAACGTGAAAGAGAAGAGCAAAGAGCAATCGCCAGACAGGAAGAAGAGAATAAATTGAAACGAGAGGAAATTATTTTACAACAAGAAATGGAATTGGCGCGTATTAAATTGGAGACAGCAAGATTACAAGCACAAAGTGCTGATGCAAACCAGAATAATAACGCACAAAATGGATCATCATCCAGCCAAACTAAACATTTCTACAACTTTAAATTACCCACTCTCAACTTGAACGTGGACGACCTTTCATCGTTCCTGTCACGTTTTGAACAGACTTGCAAAACAAATCATTTGCCTGAAGAGTCATGGGTACTCAAGTTAAATGAATTCTTGGTTGGAGAACCATTGACGGCTTCTCAAAAATGCTGACCCATCAATAGCAAATAACTACGGTGCTATTAAGTCCTTGCTTTTACGAAGGTTTCACCTGGACGAGGAACACTGTAGGTTGAAATTTAAGGGAATTTTACCTGAATCTCCAAAAGATTTTGCAGGATTCATTGCGAACATACGCAATACATTTAATAGATGGGTTGAACTGGCAGAAGTCAACAAATCATACGACAAATTAGTTGATTTACTACTACGGGATAAGGTATTATCTTCGGTTAGCCAGCCATTTTTTGCATATCTGCAGGAGCGTAAACCAGGTACTATGGACGAGTTAGAAAAAATTTCTTTAAACTACTGTTCGGCACATCCGAATGCAACCATTTCTAACTCCTCATTAAGAGAACCTCTACCTGTGGCGTCTAATATGGCCTACAATCATAATAACAAACAAAGACATCACAGTGTAGACAGAAGCAGGTTCCAAAGAAATCACAATGTTAACTTTCAGAAGGGACATAATAATGATTTCAACAATAAAAATGAGTTCAACAGAGGTAGATCACGAGATAGAAATTATTCACCTCAAACAAACTACCACAATGGTCAACATAACACTAATTATAATCGATCACATACTCCCAATAATAATAGTAACTGGAATGGTAATAATCATGGCTCGAGACATCGAGATAATAGTTACTATAGAGGACGACGAGATAATTCTAACAATTATACTCGGAATCGATCTCATTCTCGGGGATCATCTCATTACAACCATAATACAGGGGCGGCAGTTACAAATAATACTACCCCTATAGCTCAGGTCCCACTTGACAATAATACAACACAGTCTTCTGCTGCATGTTTTGCTATTAATTATAATGTGGCAAATAGTTGCCAACAATGCAATCTTATTTTTCAGAAGGCGAAAGAAACAGTGCTTAACTGCGGACATATTACACCAGAGGTAGGTCTTGCAGTCAACGATGGAACAGGCCTACTAATTTTTAACAGGGGATTAGTTAATGGATCCGTCGTCTCAGTGCTGAGGGATTCAGGATCCACAACGATTGGTGTACGACAGTCGCTGGTACATCCTAGCTGTGCAACGGGGGAATATGTCCGTTGCATGACTTTTGGGGGAACTATTGAGTTTTACCCCACAGCTATTATTCATGTTAACACACCTTTTTTCACAGGGAACGTAAAAGTATGTATGCTAAAAAAGCCTATAGCTGATCTGATGGTTGGTCGTATACACGGCAGTAAAGATTGTACTCCAGATGAGATTATAGAATGGGAGAAACATAACCTATGCACTGGAAACGCCGTGACGACTAGAGCGCAGACTCAACTCATGGAGAAAGTTGATGATAATAAAATGGATGCAGACAACCAAGACGAATTTGTAGTCAATTCACCTATTGACAGGGAAACATTTGCAACCAAACAAAAAGAGGATAAATCTTTAAAAAAAAATTTTTAAGCTGGTTGATAAAGTTGACAATCTATCCTCAGGTAATAATAAAAAACATTGTTTTGTTATTAAAAATGACATATTGATTAGATGTTTTAATGACAAATCACAAATGAAACAACAAGTTATGGTCCCGTATACTTTTAGACGGTACATTCTTCAACATGCACATGACTCACATTGTGCTGGACATATGGGATATACTCGAACACGATCTCGAGTACTGTCTTCATTCTTTTGGCCAGGAGCGTCAAGAGATATTTCGCAGTATGTACGTTCCTGTACTACATGCCAAGAAGTGAAAGCACGTGGAGCTTTTCACACGGCGCCTATTCAGGCTTGCGATATCTCAGTAAGACCGTTTGACAAGATGGCCATAGATATTATTGGTCCATTGCTACCATTGGTCAGAGGACATAGATTCGTCCTTACGTGCATTGATTTGTGCACACGATGGCCAGAAGCTATCCCATTAAAGACCACCACTACCACAGATGTAGCTGATGCACTACATTTCATCTTTTCTAGAATAGGGTTTCCTAGAAAACTTTTATCAGACCATGGGTCACAGTTTATATCTGACACCATGAAGGAAGTCATGAAAACTTGGAACATTGATAGGAATTTAAGTAGTATTTATCATCCTATGAGTAATGGTGCGGTTGAAAGACTTAACCGTACACTTAAACAACTACTACATAAGGTTACTGCTAAGCACCCTCATGACTGGGACAGAGCACTCCCAGCTGTTCTATTTGCTTATCGGGAGGTACCGCATGAACAAACTGGCTTCTCTCCCTTTGAATTAGTTTTTGGTGCTCCCCCAAGAGGTCCTATGGGACTATAAAAGACTTATTAATTGACGCGGAGATGACTCAGGACACTCAGTCATCTTACGAGTACGTGATTAATCTTCGGAAGAACATTATTGAGTCTTGCCAGTTGGCAACAGCTTCTTCTGAGGCTGCAAAAGCTAAGGCTCGATCTCTACAAAATAGGTCTCGACGATTACGCCAATTATTCCCAGGCGACGAGGCTTATGTGTGTCACGAAGTGGTTTTAAGTTTATAGAGTGTGCCTGAATGAAAGCAAGACCCTAGTATGAGAAAGTCTGAGAAGATAGAATTTAGATGGAAAATAACATGCCTGTGGACAGGTGAGACTATTGGCTCAAGAGATAGACCCAGGATTTGAATCTCCCCCTGCCGCTTCGTGACTAAAAAAAATGGCTATAGTCTCCCCACCTCTGACTGCCTTGAAACACAAGGAGATAAGGTGTATAATTACGACCACAAACACCACTATACAGACAACATAGAGTAAGTATAGTAAAGAATAGAAGCTGATCCCGTAAATAATATATGTATATATTTATTTACATACAAGAAAACATAAAATGGCATCATACGTCATCAAGTCAGTCAATAGCGTGCACTGTTGCACGGCCTGGAAAACAAGTAACAATTAAATTGAGAGACACTCAACCAAAAAAACCCCAAATCACATTCACTCTTCCTGTCACCCTGCTGAGGAACAATAAAAATGGTTAGTGATTTAAATCAAATCTAATTTGGTGGGGCTGTCAACTTTTAGCCTCCACTCTCTAACACTAATAAATTTTATACTGTCTCAGTCCTGGTGACTCTTCCTCAATGAACGGCTACACAGCTTTCTACTAGTTAGGCGATAGGCGCCGATAACTACACCACACGAAATGCTAAATATAATAGACTTGGTTTTTCGAACGCAGACTCAGTGTCTATCCGTCCAATGGATACTGAACAGACCCTACTGGTCCTGTCTATTTTCTCCCTCCTTCTCTATCTTCCTCTCTTGATCTCAGTGTCTCTCTAACACTCGAGGGCTGATGATGCGGCATCTCCGTTACGCTCTTCTCTTGATTTCTATCAGGACCTAGGTATGGTAACCCTGTCACCTGTTCCTGATTTTGGTGATGACGATGTTCGGATATCAAGCATGAGGGACTTGATTAACTGTAGACAAAACTTCTCTGCTGCTGAATAGCTTCCCTCTTTTAACCCGCTCCGGAGTTAGAGGAAAAAACACAGTCTTGATTTCAGGCTGTACAAAATGAAACTAGTCTCCCGGCCACCTGCCGTTGCTAGAGACTATAATAGCGATGCTCTCGGCTGTATGATAAATAAACCTCGGTCCAGCTGAAGCATAGGGACTTCACTGCCAGAGACCATAGGGTAATTTTCTTTTGCTCCTGACGATACTCGAGTACTCTGACCCTGAGATATGTCTTTTGCCGTGGATAATTTTATTTGACAAAATTATGCTCCCCACTGTTTCCGCCGTGACTCGCTGAAATTAAAAGAAACAGCGACTCATGTACACCCACTCTAAAATCGCTTATCTCTAACATATACGATACCTAAAATAATTCTATACACGTGTCTCGTCAATCTCACTCCTTCTTCTATTCCCCTTCTCTCGTTCTTCACATAATACATGAAATACTATTATCCCACGTGGCACTAAAATCACACTCATCCTCCCCTCCTTCTACTAAAATCTGCCAGGTAAAACAAACAATAGCCCAGACCCGTCTGACATGTTACATGGCCGTTACGCATGGCCGATCACGTGTTCAAACTTGACAAACATAGGGAAATCCTTTTACCCATTAACACAGGAGTTTCCCCGGCTTACTCCTATTTAATTAAATCTCGCTATAGGAATAGTTTCCTCCCCTAAGCAGTATAATTCATTTACAACGTAAATCTGAACCCTCCGACAATATTTCTCACATTTTTAAGGCTCAGAAAAATTAACGAACACACCAGGGATTTCCCCATAAATTTACATTAGAAAATATACAGGAATAAATGGTGGTTTTACATAACATCCTACAAATATGGCACACGTGTTTCTCACAACTTCACACACTCCTATCTATTGCCAAAATCATAGAAAGAATAAGCACACTGTTGCATTACGTCGTTCTTCAAAAATAGTAATTAATGGCGCTATCGTTTATTTTAAAACTGAAAAGTTAATCTTTACCTAAGGGCGAATTTCTCAAAGAACCCTCTAATGAATAAAACGATAATACGATAAAATCTTACATACCAATTCATCGCTGGTTTTTCCCACAGTGGAGAACGATAAATTACGTAGTCTGCCGGCTGGCACTTATTTTTTCATAGAGACCGAATCCCCGTTTTCTGTCCCATATATACAAGAGCAACCGCCCACGCGGATTTCCCTTCCTACGCAAATCCCGGACCAATGGGAGCGCTAGAAAAATTAGTACTATCAACCCACGCAAACCCCGCGTGCTTCCGGCCGCGTGTTTCCGGCCTCGTCATATCGCGTGCCGGAAATGGCGATTATTTCCGTAAACAACGAACTTTACGGGAATCGCGAAAAATCAGAAGAAAGTAAAACTGATGCTAGAATAAAATAAACCTACCATCATAAACGAACCTATTTAATTTATCTACTCAAAAAAAATACCAAACACGATATATATTCAAATGAGAAGAAATAAAATGGTGGAAAAGCGTGCCCGAAAATAGCGATTTCCGTAAACAACGGAAAATCGCGTGATCAGAAGAAAATAAAACTGGTGAAAATTCAAAATAGAACCACAGAATCGGGCCTGTTAAAAGTCAGAATTACAGTGTAGCGTCACAATGTGTTACTTCCTCACAATAACAATAAATTATTGATATCTTGGAATGGTCCTTACAAAGTCATTGATAAAATTTCCGACGTTGATTACGTCTTAGATATCAAGGGACACAAAAAGATATTTCATATTAACATGCTCAAGCAATTTCATACACGTCCTGAACACTTACAGTCAATTTTTCATGAACTAGATGACAACACAGTATCTACTTGTTATTATTCTAACTTATCTGTCATCCAGGAAGAAGAATCTTCTTTTCCTGAGGTACAGTTACCGTTACCGGTACCAGTAGTTCAACCTACTGAATCTTGGCGGGATGTAACCATCTCTTCAACGGTTACACCGCAACAGCGTCTACAGATTGCTAATCTATTACAATCTTATCCAGATGTATTGACCGACGTCCCGGGTCGCACATCGGCTATCAGTCATGACATTACTCTCAATGATGATACACCTATTCGTGTACATCCCTATTCTGTTCCTTTACATTTCCTTGCTAAAACTACTAAGGAACTTGAACAGATGTTGTCTCTGGGAATCATTGAGACTAGTAATTCGCCATTCTCTTCTCCATTAGTGATTGTCCGGAAGAAGGACAATAACATCAGACTATGTGTTGATTATAGAAAATTAAATGCTAAGACTATAGTTGACAGCGAACCACATCCACTTATCGACGACTTACTGCCACGTCTATCCAACGCAACTATATTTAGTAAGATAGACTTAACTAAAGGTTATTGGCAGATACCACTGACCGAAAAGGCTAAGTACTACACCGCATTTTCCACTCCACAAGGTCTATACCAGTGGAATGTGATGCCTTTTGGGCTTGTTAATGCGCCAGCTACCTTCATTCGCCTGATGCGACAAATTTTATCAGGTAGACCAGACGTTATTACATATATTGACGACATATGCTTGTTTAGTTCGTCGTTTGAGGAACATGTTTTGGGACTTAGATATGTTTTCGACACTCTAAGGAATTATCATCTAACTGCTAAACCTACAAAGGTGCAGATCGCGTGTAATGAGATAACCTTTTTGGGACATATCATTGGATCTGGATATATCCGAACGTTACCTAGTACAGTCTCCAAAATTCTAAACATAGCAGTTCCTCAGACGAAGAAACAGGTCAGGAGTTTGTTAGGACTTGTTCAATATTACAGTAGATTCATACCAAACTTGTCATCCATCACGGCTGTATTGTCTTCATTGTTAAAAAAAGACATGCCGGTGAAGGTGACATGGACTGGTACATGCAATGAAACTTTCAACAAAATTATAAATTTGTTCTCGCATGAACCAATTTTAAGACTTCCCGATGCTTCCAAAAGATTTTTCTTACGAACAGATGCTAGTAACTACGGCATTGGTGCATGCCTGCTCCAGAACCATGATGGCATTCTACATCCTACCTTATACATTTCAAGAAAGCTAAAGCCTGCAGAAACAAAGTATTCAACAGTTGACAAGGAACTGTTATCCGTTATATGGGCAATAACTAAACTTGAAAAGTTCTTACTTGGTGCTCCCTTCACCATACAGACGGACCAACGTGCTGTAGCATCGTTGCGTCGATCTAACCATAAAAGCCAAAAAACTCGCCAGATATGCAATCATCCTACAGCCATTTGAATTCTCCATTGAACATATTCCTGGCACTGAAAACATTGTGGCGGATGCGTTGTCACGTAATCCTATTGACGACGAATAATCAACATTAACATTCCTAAAACATATCAACTATAAGGGAACTAACCTTACCTTCAATTTAAACTTTATAAACACTGTATGCATCACAGAATTGAACTAAAAGACAATCGGGGTATACATGTTGACATTGGAACTTCGTCTAACGTCCATACACGATATATGAATATTCGTTGAACAATCATGGAACAATATCTGACGACAAGTCGAACTTATTATCCTATGTGCACTTAATTCTTGGATGCTGGGATAAATGACATTTCTTTCCAACGTAAACGTTTGAACATTTTTGCCTAAAAGAATTCATCAGGATCAAGACTACGGATGGATCATCATATCCTATACTAATTAATTAGTTAACTTAACTTCTTAATTGAATTATTATCAATAAAATGAAATGTGAGAAAAAAATGAAATGAAGAAAACAAAAAAAAAAAAAAAAAAAGAGAACGAAATATAAAAAGAAGAAATTATGAAAAGAGAAAATAAATCTCACACAAGTATTAGATTAATATTTTTTTTTTTAATGTACCTATACGTTATTTAGTTAGTTAAATTAGATAGTTATTATTCACTAACACTTAACACACACAATTAAGTTAAACTTATATTCGAATTTCTTTCTATTTCTTCTCACTTATTTTGTTTTTTCTTCTCTCATAACATCGCGTTACATTAGAATCTTAATAATTTATCTCTTAATTTAATTAATTAATTTAATTTTAATTAGTCAAATTAATTCCTATATGACATACTAATACGACAGACCTTACTTTAATTTAATTCTATCATTCACTGTTAACATTGGACATTTTATTTAGTTGATATAATAATATGTATAATTGATATATAATGTGATTAATGTTAGATGACTATGACAAATAGTTAGTTGACATGACCGCAACACGGTTCTACTCAGAACATCGTCGGCCATATGTCACGATTGTGTTAAAATTTTTTTTTGAAAAATTGTTAAGTCGGATAGATCTTGAAAAAAAATCTATCGATTTTTTTTTTTCCCCGGTGTACAGGGAATTGTTACGGTATATGATATTAACGCCGTCTGCTAAAGGTTATCAGACGTGCAATTGTAAAGGTTAAGGCATTTAATATATTGCGATAGATGTTTCAATAATTGAACGCTCCATACACGATCGATTATGACGTGTATAGCGTTGTTTGGGTCACAGTCGGTAACTAAGAAACGCTACCCTTTGTTACTTGACCGCCAAGCTGAATAGCTGCGTTTTTCTAACCTTCCAATTCAATGGCATGATATAGCCATTTATATATGCATTTTTTTGATGGACCAGGGTCAGTCCTAGAACTCTATATGAGAGGAAAATTTATGGAGGTTAGTAATTAACTAGAATCCTCAGAAGGATGAGAATAATCGTCAAATTCATATGAAATATTCAGACTCGCAGTCTCACTGTCGGCAGGTAGCCATGTCTATCTGCTCGTGCATATAGCTGTGATGTTCTGACGACAATACTGCATTGTATCCTTAAACGGACATTGACACATAACCAGCAGTCTACGTTATTGATTAATTTATGCATGACTTATATGGACTTATGCTCTACTCCTATTTGAAATGATCATCCTGTGTGTACAACTGTGAATTAAATGTATGGACTCAATGAAATGACTTATCAAATCAATCGTATTCCAAGGTTCAAGTATTGTTCGGAATCTTCCACCCCCGCATTCGCTTAATCTTCCATCGAAGGCACGATGCACTATCACTGAATGAAAAAACTAACATATCAAAGAAAAAACAATGGCCAGAAATTTATAATTGTTTTATTCATATCACATGGAACATTGTTCAGAGCAAACCACCATGCAACAAGGTGGCAGTGTAATGGTGTGGGCAGGCATCTGTATGAATGACAGGACCGACCTTCACATATGCCAGGTCAATATCACAGGGCTCTACTACCGTGACAACATCATCGAGCCTATTGTTGTGCCATTTGCTCAACGGCACGGACCAGATTTCATCTTCCAGGATGACAATGCACGTCCTCACCGTGCTCGCGTCGTCCAAGATCACCTTCAGATGCAGCATATCCGAACGTTACCGTGGCCGCCGATGTCCCCCGACCTGTCTCCTATTGAGCATTTGTGGGACCTCCTGAATAGACGCGTCCAACAACGTCCATCCGCTCCATTGACTCTTCAGCAGTTAGCCCAGGCCCTTCAGCAGAAGTGGCAGAGAATTCCTCAAGACAACATCAGAAGGCTTATTTGCAGTATGAGACGTCGTTGCAATGCATGTTTAGCGGCAAACGGGGGCCCTACACGTTTTTAGAAATATTGGAATATTTTTGTGAAAATGAATTACCTACCCCACCTTGGTTGCCAGTGCGACTAAAATCATGTGAGTAAAGCCATAACACTTCTTATACCGCAAATGTCTTGTTATGATGCTCAAGTTTACTTGTACGAAGGAATAAATGAACTAATTTGAAATATATTGTCTTTGGATAACTTTTAAATTCAATATCCCCTACTTTTTGTGACAGGTATATGTTTAAAGCTCTCTTATGTTCGCCTTTGATTTTCAGTCGTGAATATGAGCACAGCAATGATATTTTTTGTAACGTTATTTGCCTACGACCATGCACCAATATTGAACGGGGCATGGCGCGGTATGACGCAGTGATTTGTTTAGATACCTGAGGCAGATTCAGATATCCATCGTCTTGTATAGACCTGATATTTTTCGTGTGCTTGTCCTAAGTCTAGGAAAGACATGGTTATAAAGAAATTATAATCATCTAAAGGTGAAGATGATATTCTTGATGAGCGATAACAAGAATCGTTTTATTACAAATATCTAGCCAGAAACGGTTCGTTTGAAGTATCTAGCCTCCGATACTTAGTCTTCTATTACGTTACGGCAGAGCTTCAGCCTTGACCAGTCGTGTCGGATGTTAGTGCGTCCTGTTAACGCCAAAAGTTATTTAAATCGTGATTACACGAAAAAGCGGCCCCATTCACAAAGTGTAAGTAGCCAGTTTTCCTTTCTTAATAACGTACATTATTGCCATAACCATGACGTCACGGGCCGCTTTTTCGTATATATATGCTCAAAGATATAACATGGCCATTTTTGTAAACCCATGCGTCTTACTAGTCTTACTAACACGTTGCCGTAGAGCTTCCGCTAACCTTCATGTGGCAGCGGCTAGTGCGGTCGGTCAACGTCCATGTTGATTGTTATCTACTATGTACATTTTGCCATGACCATACTGCTGATGATTGTTTGAATTACTGATGTCCAAGTATCGTCTTCAATAAATATTGTTTTGTCACTAACTTTTCACAATGAGTCCAGCATCTATTTATCGCCAGTTTGGTCATACTGTCTTGACCCATTCAACATTATTACCGAGCTTCATTGTCATCACCATAAGCCAAAGTAACGGCCCACATGTATTCGCGTGATCAGAAGTACGTCGGCCACATTAACAGGTCCGACTGATTAGCCTATTTCAATGACTACACAAGAGACGAAGAAAAAACACTGGTACCGTAACAATGATAATCACTGGTTTGGAACAAAGCTGTACTGTGGACGTATTGCATTATCCACAGGGAAGCTCTTGCCTCGACATATCTGTGCTTTATTAAATTGGACGGTTAAACAATCATGCAAGTAGAGACATTCATCAAAACTAGACCTTTGACGTTAAGAGTTTTGCACTGATATGGCAGCTGACCAAACGGCTTTGCTGTTATTAATGTAACTCTCGCTGGCAGTCCACAGGCAATATTCTGTCTTGTGTGTGAACTGAAAAATGAACTGTGTGCTTATTTGGTGGACGAAATCCCTGCAAATACTAAGAACTTCACTGTCAATCTGTTACATAATTTTGGCGCTCTCTTTTCCTCTCCGGCAGTATTGAACTACGTTTGTTGTGCGTACTGAATTAGGTGCATTATTCTTTTGTTAGCACTCTCTTTTTCCTTACTGTCATTGTTCACATTTCACGCTTCGATGCATGACAGGGCCAGATAAGTGTATCGCCCATCCCTGAGAGATTAACTGAGTCCATAAAACGTGATAACACCACATTGACTCCAGGTAAATGCGAGTACGAAGTGTTTGCTTAAGTTGCACAATTACTTCCGACTTGACAGGAAAAATGTAAGAAGTTGTAACGTAAACATTATCAAGAAGTGTCGGATGTAGCAACTCCATATACGGAGGATGACTGTTTGAAATTTTCAAACGCATGAGTCATACAGAATACTGCATGAGGAAAAGTTTTCATAATTTGAACTTTGAATGCATTGGCTGACATTTGACGCGCCAATAAACAACAACGCGCGTGGAAGATTTGTCAGAGCGCCATGCAGGAAGCGTGGGCTGAGAGCTACGATATAACGTAGAACATCTAGCGTATGACACTGCATTCCAGAAGTTGTCACAAGTAGACATTTAGGACCTTGCCAGAGGACAAAATAGAGTCAAGATTCTGAATTATCAGGAACGGAAAAACGTATTAGAGTATCTTTTATCCACTGGAAAAAAAAACTCGCCAATATTAATACGGAACCGGACTCCCACAGAAAACTACCCACAAGTCACAGGGGAATTCTAGAATGAGAAATAATATCCCAGACTTGTGTACGAGGCATCTGCGTTAAGTTGCCAAGACTATTTACCTGAGCAAGACGTCTAAGATTTGCTTAGTTACTAGAGTGAGCTGTACACATTTTTATACTTTGAATTTTACTGGTTTATACTAGTTAGGGATATTAAAGATTCATACGAGGCTGGCAACCTCAGCATGGGAAAAGGATACATTCTTGAATCACCACAGCAGGCGCTGTTGATTGCTTCATGCTAGTTCTCACGGAAAAACCAAAAGCAGATGTAATCACAGACTCAAAGTGGAAAAAGGAATAGGATGATGATTACATCATATGTGTATTATCATTTGTAATGAGTTGTATGTATGCTTAAAGTTGTTCCTTCAGGCACAAGCCACTTTCCGCTGTCCAGTTGACATTTTTTCATTACATTAACTAAAAGAATGGTGATTTTGTTATCACATTCCCTGAGTTATATGATATACACTCAGGGGAAGTACAAATTCTGATTTTTTAAAATCGGTGACGGACAGCGGGGAAAGGCGCCTGATCTAAATCAGGAAAACAAATACTTAGCAGCGGAATGTGTTCTTTTATTCCCTCTAAAGATGCTGGTACGGATTGGAGAGACCATTTGAGGTTCTACCCATGTTACCAGCTGTACTAGTCTGTGGTTCGAAGATTAAGATCGATACGTGAAACCTACATCCCACGGGTAGTGATGATCCCTGCCTTGACCAGAAGCAGTTACCTCCAGAATCCTTTGGAAACGTGCCCTTGCCACGAAGTGATGGAACCAGCAGCACCAACATTTCAGCAATTTGGAAGCTAAGTTATAAGTTTAGCAGGCCACTTCAAAAGACTTTATTTTCATCTCCCAAACCGAGATCTATAATGAAGCATAATTTCTCATAATTACCATTTCATATTTATTTACATTTGTTTCAAAGTAATTGAGCATTAGATTTGATTTTGACAAATTCATAGTTGAATTAATCATTACAGGAAGAAAGGCATGTGTATGATCCAGAACCTCTAGTATACATTCATTAATATATATATACATATCGATATCGAGCTAATAAAAGGAATTTTGCGGAATTAAATCAGCTGGGAGCTTGAACGAGCAAAATCATTTATATCCATCTTCACAAAAGGCGGCGGGTCAGATATAAAGTTAACGTGCTAAGAATCGTTAAGCATTGTTTTTGACTTCTGAAATATCTTGTGGACAATCCCTCGAGGTAGAAGCATCATTATCCTTCTATCTACAACTCTGCAAAGAGTAATCTTGTGCGAAGGTAGACACCTTTGAAGACCCACATTAGATACTCTAAGTTTTGGCCACAGTTGGATCACTACTGCAGAGCAAGGGGAGGCAACCCGTGACACAGTCATATTTTTAAGGACTCTAATATTGTTTATAATCCTTTTTTTGTTATATGTAGCTACATAACTTTCATAAAGGTAAATTACGTTTAACTAGTAATTTTCAGAAAATGGTAATGGAGAAGTTGAAGGCAGGGTTGAATCAAAAAAGTTTCCTTACTTGATACTGAAAATTGGAGTCAGACATAGAAATCTGCTCTCACCAACAATCTACCTTACGAATTTAAACTGGGTGGACAAACAAAAAAAGGGAGGATAAAATGAATAGAAAAGGAAAAAAAAAACGGAAAAAAACTCTCATACATTACTCGTCAGACCTTCAAGGAACACAAGCCTTCAATAAAATTCATGCCAAGTCCTCCTGTGCTGTGCCATGCGTTCAAGATCTTTACTTTGCACTACTCATCCATTTCATAGCTAGACAAACATCTAGATGATTTTAATTTAAGTGTACTATCTCAAGTACTTATTGAGGTGAAAGAATTAAATAACTCAATCAAATGACCTAGTCCCCGCGTTGTTCCAGAGGTTTTCTGAGATTAAAGAAAGAATAGGCTTATTGTTCCGTCAGGTATGTCGTGAGAAGCGAATAATATGGCGTTGTGCTCGGGATTGGCAACCTCATAATGTAACATAAATTGCTAAAAAAAAAAAAAAAAAAAAATTACCACCGTAATAGCAAACTAGAGCTTTGGTTGCAGGTTTCCTTAAGGGGACTAGTTGAAGTGAGGGCTTCATGTTCCATGAGAATTAAAAAGGGAAATAATAGTTATGAAATTACATAGGTAGTATTTTTAATAACAGATGGAAGAATTAACAGATTTTAAAAAAAAAAGATATTTGAATATAAAAATCGCAGCTGTCATTTTCCAGCTAGTACCAAACATTGATAACGAAACAAAACGCAAATGAACTATTCCACGAAGGAATCATGGAAGATTTAGGAAAATAGGCGTTTGAATTAGACAAATTATGATACATTTTAGAATTCCTTGTTCTGATTCGTGACCTGCTTAGTACAAACTGCAATGTGCTTTTAAATTTGTGTAACCAGAGGCAAACTAACTGTGATCTGAGGCCCCCGGACAATAAGAGTCACTGGCATCTAACCACCCATGTGGCATAGACTACTGGTTCTGCCCCTTAAAGCTATGGAGTACCCGATTGCCCGGCCGTTCAACCTAGTTCAACCCTGCCCCTGTTTAAAGCCCTGTCCTATGTGTATTGTTAAACGGAAGTGAATACAGGTAAATTACCAACATCATGGCCACAACGCCGTATCCTTCAAGACCACTTGTTTATGCACGACAAAACAAAAACTCTGACTAAATACCAACATGCAGCAGATAAACTTATCAAGTCTGCTGATACAAATTTCATTTGCAAGGAAAATGCCAAAACAACTTTTGATAAGACATGCTCATAGTTGATACCTAGTTTCAACCGCAATAATTCACGCTGTTATCTCGTCTGCGTCCATTAGCCATGTCCCAATAAGTAACGTTTTATAAGCAGTGTGATAACCCTTGTAGCAGGAAATGTAATCATTCCCAACACTTAAAAGTTTTCTGATAATGTCTAAACAAGAAATCACTGAACAGATCTTTAGGGTTTTCCAATTATGTAGGTCTGCTGTAGGATTATGCTAGGCTTGATGACACAACTTGGAAGCATCTGTCGTCGTTTCCAGTTACTCATCACAATTGCGAATCGAATTGTATGTACAGAAACAGTGGGACTTAAAATAAACAAGAGAAACTGGTTGAGCCACATATGAGTCTTTCTTCCTCGTTCGCCTTCAGACTTCCACATTAATGACTCCAATTAAGGCAGTAGTCAGCGCAAGGTTTCTGACACCTCCAATCAGTTTTTCGTGGAGTATAGTAGGTTGTTGCCATATGCTACTCTGTTCATTGCTGTATGTTGGGCAGGACTGTGGGAGGTGTTCGGCTGTCATCAGGCTGGTGCCGCAGATGCAGAGATCTGTTGTACAAATTCTGCAGGTGTAGTATAGATGGTGACCTGGTCTTGCCTAGATAACTGTTATGCATCATTTTTAAAATGGCCTGGGTGCTCTCTTTCCCATATAATAAGCACCTCCAGTCATGATTGACTGTGGGAATGATGCGCCCTTGAGGTGATAGTCCTCAGCTGCTTTTTCTTTTCCTGGTGTTCCTTTTATTGTGTTCTTTTGTCTTTTGCTTGTTGTAAAAGCTTCTTTTCACGCAATCTGAGGTGCGACGCATGGAACACCACTTGGTGCTATCGGCAGCTTCATCCTCCCAGGCAGGGTCGGATTTAGGCATAAGCTAAATAAGCTACAGCTTAGGGCTTCACGGTCTGAAGGGGCCTTTCTTGCCAAGTTCAGTTGTTACACAGCCTTAATGTTATTTGCCAAATAGGGCCTCACTATGTCTAAATCCGGCCCTCCTACAATGTTGCTAGATTTATGTCCAGCGCCTTCATGTCTGTCTCGTACACATCTCTGAACCTCAGTCGCCTGAGTTGCCTGGTCGTTATTTTGCTATCTGCCAGTTGTCAGTACAAAATACGTTTGGAGAAACGACCATCTTCACATTATGCATAATTAAAATTCAAATTATTATTCACAGTAAATTTCAATGTCGCAAAAACGTTTGTGGAAATACGCTATTTTGTAACTAAGGGTTTTAATTTTGTTTTAAATTTATATACGCATTGGGAATTTTGTTTTCGGAAAGAAATGAACGTTTGTCGTAGGTGATTTGCTGTTTAATGTGGTAATCGAACCAGAAATTGTTTAAAACCACTCCATTACGACACAACAAGGGTAATAACTTCGACAAACTCAAGAGCAACGTCTCTGTCTGATTGAGTCCCTTACAAATAGCTTGTCTGTAAAAACGTCGCATTGCATGTGTACCATACAAGTGTATGTGTGAATTTTTGTAGTTTGTGTCTTCTTGTGGCAAAGTACATGCCTTTCAACTTAGATAGAAGTCCCTCTGCTACATTAGAGCCCAACTGCCATTCAAATACAGAGACATGCTAATTTAAGTTGCAATACTGGTAAATTCAAAGCCATGAAAAGAGCTACCGATGTTTTCAGCTGACATGGTTAAGCCGTGAAGGGGCAAGTACTGAAATGGACTGATTCCACACCAAAGCGAGCTACCATCTACGACGCAGCTTTATTACTTTTTTATGTATGAAATATAAAGTGAGTTAAGTAGACTCCGCTTTACTTCTAAGGTCACCGTCTTATCTTTATCATGATTCAAGCTGCATGCATCATAATTTCACAGTTATTACATTTCCTTCTTCCCCCCCCCCCCCCCCGCCGCCACCCCCCCCCCCCCCCCCACCACCCCCCCCCCCCCCCCCCCCACCCCCCCCCCCCTTACAAAAAAATTTGCTTTTACTTATTTCAAATTATATTTGTTTGTGCTTTTATGCGGTAGCGAAGTGGTTAGTGCACTAGCTTCCTAGCTTGGTGGTCCATGGTTCAATCCCCAGTTGAGGTGGGATTTTTTTAGACCGCAAACGGCTCCGGGGTCGACCCAGCCTCATGAATTGGGGAAGGTTAAGGCGGCCGGCGTGATGCTGACCACCCTAGTGTGCCGATGGTCAAGACAATATGGGCCTAACACCGTATTCCCAATGTGCCTCAATGGGCGTGTAACGTAATCCTTTTTTACGCTTTTTATGAAATTTGCCAGCGGATTTTTTTTTCTCATTTGAAAATTAATTGTAAATAGAATTAGCGACAATGGATGCTCTAATCCACTAATCCTTAAGTTAAAAGCTGAGTATGTTAATTTTTGTACCACAGAGGCATAATTAATGAATGTATGCAAATTCTGTTCATCCATTAAAAGTTAATGCTGTATACAAACATCCAACCTTGCTACTCATACGAGCTTAAAAATAAATTTATCTCTTCGTGCACTCTTCTGCTGCTGTTGGGATCTCCGAGCTTTGCAAATCAATGCCTCTAGTTTACCCTTTAGTTGCACTGTTACATGCTTCCCCAGAAAGCTATGGATAAACCAGGGAAGTGAGATAAGAAAACCTTCAAATGACACGAAGGAAGGAAAATTAAAAGAGAACAAGCACAGAGTACTAATGAACATAAGAAGGGTTGACCATCTAAACCCCAATGATGGGGACGGACTTTTAAAAAAATGACAAATGGAAGGGGACGAACGGAATAAAGAAAAAGATAGGCACATAGTGACGAAAGGGTGGACATTGCAGCACCAGGGATTGACACGAGGGTTGAGCTTCATCCCAATCAACTGTCTCCATGGTCACATACAAACGGGTACACGACTTGGGGATAGATTCTGCAGACACCTCTACGACACTTCTCGGTTGGGATTCACACCTGTAGCCATCCACTTCAATGGCCCTGGCAACCATGGTGCCACTGACATGCAGGTGACAGCCATCAGAACCTGTTCCTCGGACGCCAACAGTCGGCTCCGCCTTGAACAACGCCTCATCCATCTTATGGGCTGCCATAAACCTCATGGTTTTGAACACCCAGCATTATTTTGTCTGAGGCTTCCTTTTCTATCTAGTCCTATTTGTATCATGATTGCGATCACCCTTGAACGTTAAATAAAATAATAATAATATTACTTTTTCTTCATCTTCTTTCTCCTTATTTATTCCGCTCCGTTTAAAAAAAATTAATATTACTTTTTCCTCACTCAGTTTTCCATCCTTCAATCAATCAATACCCTTTAGCTCCCCGGGGAGCATAGGCCTTCAACAAACACATGCCAAGTCTTCCTGTCCCGTGCCATCCGCTAAAGTTCTATCCATGTTTTCCTCATCATTTTTACCTCTCTATCCAGCTCTCTTCTCCATGTGTTTTTTGGTCTACCTTGTCGCGAAATTCTTAGCACAATCTCTTCTCTCTCTCTCTCTGTTTTTCTGAATGCCTGATCGGACAATGACCTTCCTCGGAATTTTCCAGTTCAGTGTCGCATTGTTATTTACCTGAGAGGCTGATGACCCAGATAAGCCTGGGATTTCCAAGTGACCGGGTGAGCTCAGGCCAGTGCCCCAAAATATTCAGGATTTCCCCGGGGTACGACAACTTCAGAACATTCACCCGTGATCAGTAGGTTAGGAATTTCCTGACTTGGCTGAGTTCAATGACCGCTGTTAACGGAATATATGGAAGAATATATCGGATATATTTTACTCACATCTGCAAAAGCCCTGAACAGATAAGCCAGTTGCAGGAAATTTCTAGCGTGTAATCTGTCAAACCAGAGGACCAAAGAATTACTTATATAGCATATGCCGTCTCTGAGCCAAACTCAATATTGGAATCAAAGCGGCTCCCTGGTGGTGACGAAGGCAGGTGAACTCGCAGACGTGTAGTGAAACCTTGCAGTACTTGATACGAACTATTCCAGCAACTTGGCCAGGGGGAGAAAACTTGCAGTGATATTGTGACGTCATACAGCAGCAACACCATTCATGATAAGTGCTTGTTTAGAACGGACCAAACACTAAACCGAATACCATCACCAACCAAGATCTGCTTACTCGTAGCAAGCAAGAGGGCATGCATACCATCATAGCTGGCAGACGCTGGAGCTGGGTTGGTCATGTCCTCAGAAGAGACCCCGATGCCATCACAAGAACAGCTATGCTTTGGACCCCTGAAGGAAAGCGAAAGAGAGGCCGACCAAAAACAACTTGGCGGAGGACTGTGGAGGCTGAGATGCAAAGAATGAACCAGAGTTGGGGCACTGTACGAAGGATGGCCACCGACCGTGCAAAGTGGAATCAATTTGTTGTTGCCCTACAAGACGCCACTAGGCGTGATGGCCACTGACTGCTTTGACGGTCGGTGGTTAAGGATCGAAGAAGAGAAGAAGAAACACTAAACGATCTAAGGTCATACCAGCCAGTGATTAAAATTAGGACAGAAACCTCAGCCATCGTGAAGGGTACCCTAATAATTAACAACTTTTGTGTAGACTATTTTTATCTCCATTTACCCAGTGCTGTATACAAATAACTATATATATATATATATATATATATATATATATATATATAATATTTGTTTTTTCTTCCTTGTGTTTTTTTGTAACCAATTTAGCTTGGTCTAATATATATAAATTCATAGAAACGAATTTCACTGTTGTTTCTTTTCACTATATGTTCTGTATTGCTTGGTAATTAACTGTTTTTTTTTTTGTTTTTTTTTTTTGTTAATCATTATCTTAATTACCAGCTGGGGGTCTCATGAGCCATATCAGTACCTCAGGGGAAGGGTGGCTGAAGACCTAACATACTCTCCGGATCCTTGATGGGATCATTTTTGCTTCTTTGCTTAACTGAGAAAGTTTAAATTTTCAGTCCCCCAATCAAATTCACTGAAACCATTTTCTTCCTACAAGTGTCGGACTGTCACCTAAAGCGAGCCAAAAGACACCGTGGAAGAGATTGGTACTCTCTTTTATTTCTTCTATCTATCCTTTCTTCTACCTTGTCGCCACAAACTGGACTGCTTGTCCGGGATGAACTCATAGTATCTGTTTGTTCCCTAGACTACAAGTAATTTATTGCTAATATACATTTTACTTTTGGGTAACAAACTTGGGTTAATAGTTTGGTTATCAAGTAATCTTATACAGCTTCCCAGTACACTTTGCATGTAACTGGTTTGATCTTATATGCAGTATATTGCACAGATAGAATAGTACACAAAATATAACTGGTGACTGATCTTCTAGTGTATGGTCCAATTTATTAGTTAAGTTTGTATACAAGGTTTAACTGAGCTACTTAACTAAGAGCTATCCTGCAGGTTGAAATTGTTGTTGTTGCTAAATTTTGTTTTATTGTTGTGGCAGTAATACACTATATTATTAATATTAGACAGTATTACTTTTACCTGTATTGGTTTGTGAGTAGGTTTATTCAAGCTCATTCGACTTGATCCAATATTGCAATGGCAGAAACAGCAAAAGTAAGAGCTTTGTTAATTGAGAGTGGAAAAGAGGTGGGGCTTGCAGGAAAAGAGCTTGCAGACTATGTATCCTCAGAGATGAAGAGCATCAGAGAGGCAGAAGCAGAGAGGGACAGGGAAATCAGAGCGGCAGAAGGGGAGAAGGACCGTGAAATCAGCGGCAGAAGTGAAGGATCGTGAAATCAGGGCGGCAGACGAGAAGGATAAGGAACGACAACATGCCATGAAAATGAAGGAACTGGATGTGGAACTACTCTCAAAAAGCAAGGAAGCTGGGAGCAATTCTGAAACTTCATCTTCTCGCCCCTTCAATCTGGTAGTGCATCAGCTCTCCCTACACCACACCTGGGACCGATGGCCTTCCCTCTGGAGCCATTTTTGGAGGGAAAGGATACCATGGACAGCTTTTTGGACCGGTTCGAGAGGTTTGCTTCTTCATTCGGGCTGGACCGAAAGAGGTGGAATCTGAAACTCTCGCAAGGACTCAGCGGTGCTGGCTATGATGTGTTCTTAAAACTGGCTCCACATGAACAAGATGACTATGATTGTCTGAAGAAAGCTTTTTAGCTCGGTATGAATTGAATGCTGAAGCTTACCGGAAACGTTTCAGAAATTTCCGTAAGGAAAATGGAGAATCGTACACCCAGTATGCTGCTCGCCTGGAAGCTTATTTGCAGAAATGGCTCACTCTCGCGGCATTCGAGAAATCTTACGAAGGACTGCAAGAATTAATACTAATGGAGCAACTGAAAGAAATGATGAGCCCTGAGATGAGACGATTTCTGGTATAAAACGGGGCAGAAAGGTTAAATACCATAGTTACTTTATCAGAACGCTTTCAGAATGCACAGGCTGAGACTCTGACCTCCAGACGGAGATATACAGACTACCCGGCTCGGCAGACTGCGCCTAACAGCTCCAATGGTATTACGAGCTCAAAGCCACCCTACATGAAAACTCACCATGACAGACCCAACAATGGACAAACCCACAAGAACACGGAAAGGAAAACTTCCTATACAGCAAACACAGAGAGGGATGTGTGCCAACACTGTCTGTCGCCTAAACATAGTTCTCGTGATTGTAAGCGCCGACCCCTCCCCACGAATGCAGCTTGCATAACAACCAGATCTCACAGCCCTGAGCCCCCAAAGGATGACATAGATTCCTCGAAGCGACCAGCTGTCATTGAATCTGTTATGGTTAATGGGGAGAGAGCTCTCTGTTTGTATGACACTGGATTATCTTTTGACGCAATCGTCGCAGCTTCTCTTGTTAATTCTGACCAAATTACAGAGGAGACGATTGAAATGCAAGGACCCACCAAATCTGGTGCGCCCATGATTCTACCAGTGTGCAAGATTCAGGTTCAATCGCGGTATGTGACTGGAGAAATCAGAGCCGCTGTTCTAAAGGATCCCATCTACCCCCTGATTTTGGGCTGTAGATATGTGTTCCTAGGAGAACCAGCCCGGCCTCTGTCAGTTGCGGCCATACAGACCAGGCATCAATGCAGACAGAACCCTTAGTCTGGAACTCCGACCAACACCTTCCCAGAAGAGTTGAAGAAGGCACAAACAGCGGATAGCACTTTGTCGCCTTGTTTTAAAAAAACTTCCTAAGTCTCATACCCCGCCTCTCAAGGGAGAGATTTATAAGAAGAATGGTCTGTTGTACCACAAAGCAGGCAAAGGAGTGAGCGAACACTCACAGCTGATTGTCCCCTCATCCTATAGGACCCAAATATTAGAAATGGGCAATGCCTTACCTTTCAGCAGACACATGGGAATTGGAGCAACCATGCAGCGCATTTCTTGCCACTACTATTGGCCAGGGATGAATGCAGACATCAAACGGTATGTTCAGTCATGCACACAGTGCCAAAAGGTGGCTCCTAAGCACTGGGTAGCTCCTGTAACCTTAGGAGAAATGCCTGTAACAGGTACCCCGTTCGAAAGGGTGGCAGTCGACATTGTTGGGCCCCTGATTAGGACAAAGAAAAAGAATAGCTACATCTTGACGTTGGTCGACACATGCTCCATGTGGGCAGAAGCAGTCGCAATGCCTTCGTGCGACTCAACTCATGTAGCGGAAGCCCTCCTTACTATATTTACGAGGTTGGGGTTCCCTCTTCAGATCCTGACGGATAATGGATCACAATTTCGGGGACAATTAATGGAAGAAGTGTTTCGGATTTTCCAAACGCGACACATTCATACCTCTCCATATCACCCCAGAGCAACGGCCAAGTAGAACGGTTCAATGGAACCTTAATTTCCATACTGCGAAAGCTGGAGCAGGAGAACCCAAGTTCATGGGATTCCTACCTGCCAGCGGCACTGTTCGCCTACAGAGAGGTACCTCATCACTCGACAGGAATTCCACCAGCAACACTGCTGTTTGGGCGCCCAATAAAAGGTCCTCTAGAGGCACTTCTGAGATCCTGGACAGACGATAAAGCGGATGACAGAGTCATTACCGCGTCACATTATGTTGAGGAATTTAAGCAACGCCTCCAAACAGGTTGGACGTTGGCCACTGCAAATTTGCGCAAAGCCCATCAGAAACATGCGCAATATTATAACAGGACCGCTAAGGATCGAGAACTGAACATTGAGGATAAAGTTTTATTGCTCTTGCCAAGCAGCCATAATAACTTCAGATTGGTTGGAGAGGACCCTATGCTGTTGTCGAGAAAATCTCCCGCACCAACTACAAGATAGCAATTAAGGGTAAACAGAAAATTTACCACACCAATCTGCTGAAAAAGTACAATGAACGCGCATCAGTAGAGCCAGCCCATTTGATGGCCCTTGCAGTAGCCAGTGAAGTAGAGGATGAACCCAGTGTAGCAGTCGAATACCCTCTGTCCTTGAGTGAGACTCAGGCCGATGTGCAAATAAGTCACACTCTAACCCTGGAACAGCATGAGCAGGTGCAAACAATGTTGGAAAAGTATGCAGAAGTTCTCACGGACAGGCCAGGCCTAACCAGTTTAGTAGAGTTTGATATGAAGTTGACAGATGCAATGCCAGTCCGTGTGAAAAATTACCCTATACCCTATGCCAAGGCGGATGCATTGAGAGAAGAAATAGAAAAATTGCTCAGTGCAGGCATTATTTCTCCATCCGAATCACCCTATAGTGCTAGTGTTGTGCTCCTTCGAAAGCCTACCGGGGAACATAGATTGTGTATTGACTATAGGAGACTGAACGCAGTGTCGAAGTACCAAGCTGAACCTCTGCCAGATCTAAACTCGCTGTTCACCAAGCTAAATACAGCTCGTTATTTCTCTAAAATCGACCTTAGCAAGGGATACTATCAAATTCCTGTGAAGAAAGAGATCCGACCACTGCTGGCATTCAGCACCCCGGAAGGACACTTTGAATTTAATGTCCTCCCATTCGGATTACATAATGCGCCTAGCACCTTCACGAGAATGATGAGAAAACTTCTCGCACCCCTTCATAACCCTGCTATTACAAACTTCATGGACGATATCCTCATCGCCACAGACACCTTTGAGGAACACCTGAAGGCAATAGAGATGCTACTCCGAAGGCTTAAGGAGACAGGTTTAACCGCTCGCCCAACTAAATGCCAGATAGGTTTTGACCAACTGGGGTTTCTCGGCCACACCATTTCCCAAGATTACATGTTCCCAGAGGAACGTAAAGTTGACAAACTGCGCAATGCACCTCGCCCTATTACTAAAAAGGATGTCAGATCGTTCGTCGCGTTATGTGGATTTTACCAACGCTACATTAAGGATTTCAACACTATAAGCGCCCCACTGACGAACCTTACGAAAAAGAATACTCCGGAAAAAGTGATCTGGACCGCTGAGTGTGAGAATGCTTATAGTACCCTCAAGGAAAAACTCACAGAGAAACCTATTCTGCACCTACCGAACTTAAGCCGACCATTCATACTACGCACCGATGCTAGTCAGATTGGGATTGGTGCCACCTTGCAACAACCTGGGGAAGACAATGCGTCTACATTATTCCCCATAGCTTTCGCTAGCCGAAAGTTGAATGCTGCAGAAAGGAATTACTCCACTATTGAACGGGAATGCCTAGCTTTGGTATGGGGGATTCAGAAATATCAACCATACTTATATGGAAAGCCCTTCACCGTTCAATGCGACCATCAACCATTGATGTTCTTAGCAGCTTCCTAAAACCTGAATTCAAGGCTCATGAGATGGTCGATGTTAATGCAACCATATAACTTCAAGGTTGAATATATACCTGGGAAACTCAATGTCGGAGCAGACTTTCTCAGCCGTCACCCATGCGGTGGGGAAGAACAGGCAAGTCATCAGCGACCCAATAATCCTAACCTCCCTAAAAACTTCCAGGATGGTGAGGGAAATCAAACTAGGACGGAGAGGGATCGAGAAGAAGATGTCAGTCGAAACTAGTTCACCTTACGATAAACTTTCACAGGGGGCTATTGTCGCGAAATTCTTAGCACAATCTCTTCTCTCTCTCTCTCTCTCTCTCTCTCTCTCTCTCTCTCTCTCTCTCTCTCTCTCTCTCTCTCTCTGTTTTTCTGAATGCCTGATCGGACAATGACCTTCCTCGGAATTTTCCAGTTCAGTGTCGCATTGTTATTTACATGAGAGGCTAATGACCCAGATAAGCCTGGGATTTCCAAGTGACCGGGTGAGCTCAGGCCAGTGCCCCAAAATATTCAGGATTTCCCAGGGGTACGACAACTTCAGAACATTCACCCGTGATCAGTAGGTTAGGAATTTCCTGACTTGGCTGAGTTCAATGACCGCTGTTAACGGTATATATGGAAGAATATATCGGATATATTTTACTCATATCTGCAAAAGCCCTGAACAGACAAGCCAGTTGCAGGAAATTTCTAGCGTGTAATCTGTCAAACCAGAGGACCAAAGAATTACTTATATAGCATATGCCGTCTCTGAGCCAAACTCAATATTGGAATCAAAGCGGCTCCCTGGTGGTAACGAAGGCAGGTGAACTCGCAGACGTGTAGTGAAACCTTGCAGTACTTGCTACGAACTATTCCAGCAACTTGGCCAGGGGGAGAAAACTTGCAGTGATATTGTGACGTCATACAGCAGCAACTCCATTCATGATAAGTGCTTGTTTAGAACGGACCAAACACTAAACGATCTAAGGTCATACCAGTCAGTGATTAAAATTAGGACAGAAACCTCAGCCATCGTGAAGGGTACCCTAATAATTAACAACTTTTGTGTAGACTATTTTTATCTCCATTTACCCAGTGCTGTATACAAATAACTATATATATATATATATATATATATATATATATATATATATATATATATATATATATATATATATATATATATATATATATATAGATATATATATATATATATATATATATTTTTTCTTCCTTGTGTTTTTCTGTAACCAATTTAGCTTGGTCTAATATATATAAATTCATAGAAACGAATTTCACTGTTGTTTCTTTCTTTTCATTATATGTTCTGTATTGCTTGGTAGTTAACTGTTTTTTTTTTGTTTTTTTGTTAATCATTATCTTAATTACCAGCTGGGGGTCTCATGAGCCATATCAGTACCTCAGGGGAAGTGTGGCTGAAGACCTAACATACTATCAGGATCCTTGATGGGATTTGCTTCTTTGCTTAACTGAGTTTAAATTTCAGTCCCCTGAAACATTTCTTCCTACAAGTGTCGGACTGTCACCTAAAGCGAGCCAAAAGACACCGTGGAAGAGATTGGTACTCTCTTTTATTTCTTCTATCTATCCTTTCTTCTACCTTGTCGCCACAAACTGGACTGCTTGTCCGGGATGAACTCATAGTATCTGTTTGTTCCCTAGACTACTAGTAATTTATTGCTAATATACATTTTACTTTTGGGTAACAAACTTGGGTTAATAGTTTGGTTATCAAGTAATCTTATACAGCTTCCCAGTACACTTTGCATGTAACTGGTTTGATCTTATATGCAGTATATTGCACAGATAGAATAGTACACAAAATATAACTGGTGACTGATCTTCTAGTGTATGGTCCAATTTATTAGTTAAGTTTGTATATAAGGTTTAACTGAGCTACTTAACTAAGAGCTATCCTGCAGGTTGAAATTATTGTTGTTGCTAAATTTTGTTTTATTGTTGTGGCAGTAATACACTATATTATTAATATTAGACAGTATTACTTTTACCTGTATTGGTTTGTGAGTAGGTTTATTCAAGCTCATTCGACTTGATCCAATATTGCAATGGCAGAAACAGCAAAAGTAAGAGCTGTGTTAATTGAGAGTGGGAAAGAGGCGGGGCTTGCAGGAAAAGAGCTTGCAGACTATGTATCCTCAGAGATGAAGAGCATCAGAGAGGCAGAAGAAGAGAGGGACAGGGAAATCAGAGCGGCAGAAGCGGAGAAGGACCGTGAAATCAGAGCGGCAGAAGTGGAGAAGGATCGTGAAATCAGGGCGGCAGACGAGAAGGAAAAGGAACGACAACATGCCCTGAAAATGAAGGAACTGGATGTGGAACTACTCTCAAAAAGCAAGGAAGCTGGGAGCAATTCTGAAACTTCATCTTCTCCGCCCTCGCCCCTTCAATCTGATAGTGCATCAGCTCTCCCTACACCACACCTGGGACCAATGGCCTTCCCTCTGGAGCCATTTTTGGAGGGAAAGGGTACCATGGACAGCTTTTTGGACCGGTTCGAGAGGTTTGCTTCTTCGTTCGGGCTGGACCGAAAGAGGTGGAATCTGAAACTCTCGCAAAGACTCGGGGGTGCTGGCTATGATGTATTCTTAAAACTGGCTCCACATGAACAGGATGACTATGATTGTCTAAAGAAAGCCCTCTTAGCTCGGTATGAATTGAATGCTGAAGCTTACCGGAAACGTTTCAGAAATTTCCGTAAGGAAAATGGAGAATCGTACACCCAGTATGCTGCTCGCCTGGAAGCTTATTTGCAGAAATGGCTCACTCTCTCGTCATTCGAGAAATCTTACGAAGGACTGCAAGAATTAATACTAATGGAGCAACTGAAAGAAATGATGAGCCCTGAGATGAGACGATTTCTGGTAGAAAACGGGGCAGAAAGGTTAAATACCATAGTTACTTTATCAGAACGCTTTCAGAATGCACAGGCTGAGACTCTGACCTCCAGACGGAGATATACAGACTATCCGGCTCGGCAGACTGCGCCTAACAGCTCCAATGGTATTACGAGCTCAAAGCCACCCTACATGAAAACTCACCATGACAGACCCAACAATGGACAAACCCACAAGAACACGGAAAGGAAAACTTCCTATACAGCAAACACAGAGAGGGATGTGTGCCAACACTGTCTGTCGCCTAAACATAGTTCTCGTGATTGTAAGCGCCGACCCCTCCCCACGAATGCAGCTTGCATAACAACCAGATCTCACTGCTCTGAGCCCCCAAAGGATGACATAGATTCCTCGAAGCGACCAACTGTCATTGAATCTGTTATGGTTAATGAGGAGAAAGCTCTCTGTTTGTATGACACTGGATTATCTTTTGACGCAATCGTCGCAGCTTCTCTTGTTAATTCTGACCAAATTACAGAGGAGACGATTGAAATGCAAGGACCCACCAAATCTGGTGCGCCCATGATTCTACCAGTGTGCAAGATTCAGGTTCAATCGCGGTATGTGACTGGAAAAATCAGAGCCGCTGTTCTAAAGGATCCCATCTACCCCCTGATTTTGGGCTGTGGATATGTGTTCCTAGGAGAACCAGCCCGGCCTCTGTCAGTTGCGGCCGTACAGACCAGGGATCAATGCAGGCAGAACCCTGAGTCTGGAACTCCGACCAACATCTTCCCAGAAGAGTTGAAGAAGGCACAAACAGCAGATAGCACTTTGTCGCCTTGTTTTAAAAAACTTCCTAAGTCTCATACCCCGCCTCTCAAGGGAGAGATTTATAAGAAGAATGGTCTGTTGTACCACAGAGCAGGCAAAGGAGTGAGCGAACACTCACAGCTGATTGTCCCCTCATCCTATAGGACCCAAATATTAGAAATGGGCAATGCCTTACCTTTCAGCAGACACATGGGAATTGGAGCAACCATGCAGCGCATTTCTTGCCACTACTATTGGCCAGGGAAGAATGCAGACATCAAACGGTATGTTCAGTCATGCACACAGTGCCAAAAGGTGGCTCCTAAGCACTGGGTAGCTCCTGTAACCTTAGGAGAAATGCCTGTAACAGGTACCCCGTTCGAAAGGGTGGCAGTCGACATTGTTGGGCCCCTGATTAGGACAAAGAAAAAGAATAGCTACATCTTGACGTTGGTCGACACATGCTCCATGTGGGCAGAAGCAGTCGCAATGCCTTCGTGCGACTCAACTCATGTAGCGGAAGCCCTCCTTACTATATTTACGAGGTTGGGGTTCCCTCTTCAGATCCTGACGGATAATGGATCACAATTTCGGGGACAATTAATGGAAGAAGTGTTTTGGATTTTCCAAACGCGACACATTCATACCTCTCCATATCACCCCCAGAGCAACGGCCAAGTAGAACGGTTCAATGGAACCTTAATTTCCATACTGCGAAAGCTGGAGCAGGAGAACCCAAGTTCATGGGATTCCTACCTGCCAGCGGCACTGTTCGCCTACAGAGAGGTACCTCATCACTCGACAGGAATTCCACCAGCAACACTGCTGTTTGGGCGCCCAATAAAAGGTCCTCTAGAGGCACTTCTGAGATCCTGGACAGACGATAAAGCGGATGACAGAGTCATTACCGCGTCACATTATGTTGAGGAATTTAAGCAACGCCTCCAAACAGGTTGGACGTTGGCCACTGCAAATTTGCGCAAAGCCCATCAGAAACATGCGCAATATTATAACAGGACCGCTAAGGATCGAGAACTGAACATTGAGGATAAAGTTTTATTGCTCTTGCCAAGCAGCCATAATAACTTCAGATTGGTTGGAGAGGACCCTATGCTGTTGTCGAGAAAATCTCCCGCACCAACTACAAGATAGCAATTAAGGGTAAACAGAAAATTTACCACACCAATCTGCTGAAAAAGTACAATGAACGCGCATCAGTAGAGCCAGCCCATTTGATGGCCCTTGCAGTAGCCAGTGAAGTAGAGGATGAACCCAGTGTAGCAGTCGAACACCCTCTGTCCTTGAGTGAGACTCAGGCCGATGTGCAAATAAGTCACACTCTAACCCTGGAACAGCATGAGCAGGTGCAAACAATGTTGGAAAAGTATGCAGAAGTTCTCACAGACAGGCCAGGCCTAACCAGTTTAGTAGAGTTTGATATGAAGTTGACAGATGCAATGCCAGTCCGTGTGAAAAATTACCCTATACCCTATGCCAAGGCGGATGCATTGAGAGAAGAAATAGAAAAATTGCTCAGTGCAGGCATTATTTCTCCATCCGAATCACCCTATAGTGCTAGTGTTGTGCTCCTTCGAAAGCCTACCGGGGAACATAGATTGTGTATTGACTATAGGAGACTGAACGCAGTGTCGGAGTACCAAGCTGAACCTCTGCCAGATCAAAACTCGCTGTTCACCAAGCTAAATACAGCTCGTTATTTCTCTAAAATCGACCTTAGCAAGGGATACTATCAAATTCCTGTGAAGAAAGAGATCCGACCACTGCTGGCATTCAGCACCCCGGAAGGACACTTTGAATTTAATGTCCTCCCATTCGGATTACATAATGCGCCTAGCACCTTCACGAGAATGATGAGAAAACTTCTCGCACCCCTTCATAACCCTGCTATTACAAACTTCATGGACAATATCCTCATCGCCACAGACACCTTTGAGGAACACCTGAAGGCAATAGAGATGCTACTCCGAAGGCTTAAGGAGACAGGTTTAACCGCTCGCCCAACTAAATGCCAGATAGGTTTTGACCAACTGGGGTTTCTCGGCCACGCCATTTCCCAAGGGTACATGTTCCCAGAGGAACGTAATGTTGACAAACTGCGCAATGCACCTCGCCCTATTACTAAAAAGGATGTCAGATCGTTCGTCGCGTTATGTGGATTTTACCAACGCTACATTAAGGATTTCAACACTATAAGCGCCCCACTGACGAACCTTACGAAAAAGAATACTCCGGAAAAAGTGATCTGGACCGCTGAGTGTGAGAATGCTTATAGTACCCTCAAGGAAAAACTCACAGAGAAACCTATTCTGCACCTACCGAACTTAAGCCGACCATTCATACTACGCACCGATGCTAGTCAGATTGGGATTGGTGCCACCTTGCTACAACCTGGGGAAGACAATGCGTCTACATTATTCCCCATAGCTTTCGCTAGCCGAAAGTTGAATGCTGCAGAAAGGAATTACTCCACTATTGAACGGGAATGCCTAGCTTTGGTATGGGGGATTCAGAAATATCAACCATACTTATATAGAAAGCCCTTCACCGTTCATTGCGACCATCAACCATTGATGTTCTTAGCAGCTTCCTAAAACCTGAATTCAAGGCTCATGAGATGGTCGATGTTAATGCAACCATATAACTTCAAGGTTGAATATATACCTGGGAAACTCAATGTCGGAGCAGACTTTCTCAGCCGTCACCCATGCGGTGGGGAAGAACAGGCAAGTCATCAGCGACCCAATAATCCTAACCTCCCCAAAAACTTCCAGGATGGTGAGGGAAATCAAACTAGGACGGAGAGGGATCGAGAAGAAGATGTCAGTCGAAACTAGTTCACCTTACGATAAACTTTCACAGGGGGCTATTGTCGCAAAATTCTTAGCACAATCTATTTCTCTCTCTCTCTCTCTCTCTCTCTCTCTCTCTCTCTCTCTCTCTCTCTCTCTCTCTCTCTCTCTCTGTTTTTCTGAATGCCTGATCGGACAATGACCTTCCTCGGAATTTTCCAGTTCAGTGTCGCATTGTTATTTACCTGAGAGGCTAATGACCCAGATAAGCCTGGGATTTCCAAGTGACCGGGTGAGCTCAGGCCAGTGCCCCAAAATATTCAGGATTTCCCAGGGGTACGACAACTTCAGAACATTCACCCGTGATCAGTAGGTTTAGGAATTTCCTGACTTGGCTGAGTTCAATGACCGCTGTTAACGGTATATTTATGGAAGAATATATCGGATATATTTTACTCATATCTGCAAAAGCCCTGAACAGACAAGCCAGTTGCAGGAATTTCTAGCGTGTAAATCTGTCAGACCAGAGGACCAAAGAATTGCTTATACAGTATATGCCGTTTTTGAGCCAAATTCAATATTGGAATCAAAGCGGCTCCCTGGTGGTGACGAAGGCAGGTGAACTCGCAGTCGTGTAGTGAAACCTTGCAGTACTTGCTACGAACTATTCCAGCAACTTGGCCAGGGGGAGAAAGCTTGCAGTGATATTGTGACGTCATACAGCAGCAACTCCATTCATGATAAGTGCTTGTTTAGAACGGACCAAACACTAAACGATCTAAGGTCATACCAGTCAGTGATTAAAATTAGGACAGAAACCTCAGCCATCGTGAAGGGTACCCTAATAATTAACAACTTTTGTGTAGACTATTTTTATCTCCATTTACCCAGTGCTGTATACAAATAACTATATATATATATATATATTTGTTTTTTCTTCCTTGTGTTTTTCTGTAACCAATTTAGCTTGGTCTAATATATATAATTTCATAGAAACGAATTTCACTGTTGTTTCTTTCTTTTCACTATATGTTCTGTATTGCTTGGTAGTTAACTGTTTTGTTTTTTGTTTTTTTTTTGTTAATCATTATCTTAATTACCAGCTGGGGGTCTCATGAGCCATATCAGTACCTCAGGGGAAGTGTGGCTGAAGACCTAACATACTCTCAGGATCCTTGATGGGATTTGCTTCTTTGCTTAACTGAGTTTAAATTTCAGTCTCCTGAAACATTTCTTCCTACAAGTGTCGGACTGTCACCTAAAGCGAGCCAAAAGACACCGTGGAAGAGATTGGTACTCTCTTTTATTTCTTCTATCTATCCTGTCTTCTACCCTGTCGCCACATACCTCTGCCTCTCTTTCCCTGTGGATTCCAGAACAAGGACTGCCTTCTCATTGCTGCTGCTACCTGTGTAGTTTTCCCTTGTTCACATAGAGTGCGAACATTCCTGGTGCCAATCCTGGAGATTTTCCTAGACAAAAAAAGGTTAGTCGGCAACCCAGATTCCGTTCGGCTTTCTCTGGGTTGTTTCATGCGCCTCCTTTCTAGAGGACCTTCTTCTGTCTTGAGCGGCTGCGTTGATTTATAATATGTATTTGACTTGTCCATGTTTGTTGAAGTTTTTGTGGTAAAAAGTATTTTACGGGATGGGGTAACCAGCCCCGTGCCCAACCCTCCTTAGCCGCTTTTTACGACATGCATGGTAGGGTACAGTGTTACTATTCTTTGCTCTCCTTTCGGGCCCCGGTAACACACGGGTGTTTCCTGTCCTTGTTTTCATTATTTATTATTTATGCTTTGAATTTAGTATCCATTTCCGGTTCAGTGGCAGACATTTTATTTCCAACATGTGACACACATCAGGGAGTTTTTTCTCTTATTTTTATAGTTTTATGTTCTGTACTTAATTCTCACTTTCTTTCCCTTCTGTTTTTCGTTTGTCTGTCCCTGACGAAGGCCTTGTGGCCGCAACATAGGTTTGTTCTTGTCCTTTCTCACAGTAAGACGTATCACTATTTGTGTTTTTGTTTTTGTTCATTCTACAGTTTTACCCCCGTCTTACGGCAGTCCTCCTCATCTGGTAGTAACTCCTATCTGGTCACACACAAGAGGCAGGGTTCGGCTTAATCTCAATGTCAGGATATCACCACTTCCAATACTGTGGTGAAGTGGGATGTTATAAATATTTATAGGGGACTTAGTGTACTGACTGAGATCAGCTGTGAAGGTATCTATATCTAATAAGAGTAGTGTATTATAGATAACCTTACTTGCTGCCACATATGTATACCTCAGTCAGAATTATTCTGGAATAGTGTGATGACTACGTTATATGTCTAGGGTATGTGTATGATGAAGTGTAAGTCATAACAACAACAGACAGATAAACAATTTAATTTATTCCACCACACTTGACAACACTGTGACACTCACATACATAAAACACTCTACGAGGATATCTTAAAGGAGTCACTGATAACTTTTCAAATAACAATATGTATTCAGTGCAGTCATGAATGTATATGTGTCCTGATTCAAATACAAAGGGAACCAGGAATCACAATCAATTTTAATTACAAGTTATATGTACAGAATTTATTAATATGATTCTTGTAGTGACATATATTATTAATAGTATCCTATGTGTGTCAGTTGTGTAGTAGTAATATGAGGTAATACTGGTTTTGTTTTGTTCAAGCTCTGTTGGTATTTGTCATCATGACTTCAATAGTTTGTTTCCATTGGAACTAGTATTGGAGATGTTCTCAGTTCCTGGTATTAAAACAATTAAATTCCCCTCTTAATTTTATTTTACAATGTCATTTTAAGATGGGGGTACATAATGTTGAGCTCCATGGCCACACTCTCTTATCTTTCGTGATGACTGCAGTAAAAGACTCCTCTGCTCGATTACTTTAATGAGTTCTGGAGCCACCCCACTGGTTGCTATATGGACCAAGGAGTATGCTGTCCGCCTCTGGCTTCAGCAAAGCTCTGACCAGGTGCTGCTCAATAACTTTAAGACCACGGTCCCTGAAACAAGAAGGTTGTACCTTCTACGTCAGAACTAATTTATACTCTATTTCTACACTGAGCACAATACATCTTAAACATTGAGTTCAGAGCGTTAGGCCAACTGTCAGCTTCATCTGAAATACTTTATACCAGTATTTCCCTCCCTAATGGTTACTACGCCTCTGCAATTCCAGCATTATTTCTTTCTAGTCAATAATCTAGGTGTCAGTGTACTGTTTGGCCATTCCATGCAGTTTTACTTTCCTCCGACACCTTCTGTTCAGGCTGGAGCACTATAGGCTTTACATCATGTTCGCTACTGAACTACACATATATACAGACATAAATTATCAATTTACATTCAATTTTCATTAAAAGATATTGAATATTTCAAGCTTACCACAATTCATGGAAATAATAAACAGTTTCGTTGACTGGCAATGAATATAGCACAACTCCGATCTGCCGATGTCCCAGGCTTTATTTTATAAAAAATATACACTGGTGCTCAACGCACTGCTTCTTAGTAGGTTTATTACAAGATGTGGCAAGGAACAGACGCTCTGAATTGAGTATATTCGCAGCTCTACCCAATCAAACCATGTCTACACATCTTTTCAAAAAGTACCCCTTTTCACGTTTCCCCTGACAACACAAGATAGTATTTATAGCCCGACCAATCGTGTTTAGTCTTACATTTGTTGCGCTCCAATCAAATAGGAGTTAACATGGTAGGCTATTTCCGTAACGTAATGTTTTTTCAAACACGTTATAAAAAAAATTTTATGAGCAGAAATGATTTCATGCTGTCAGGCACCCCACTATTTTATTTTGGCCATAACTTGGTAATTCCTAGACTATTTGCGTAACGTTTTACATATTCTTTGTCAGCAAACCCTAAGGAACCCAAATATACGAATTTAATGGAGCCAATATGCATTTTCTTCTAGGATAGTCGTGCTGTTACTACCTTCTCACTTCCAAACTTGAGGGTGTCTGGGTACTGTCATGTTTTCAAACGTAAACCGGTATAATGTCATAATTCCCAATAAGCGTTTTTCAGGATTTTAAAACCTAACTCTGGTATGGGTAGTGAATTTTATCACTGTCGATTTGAAATAAAGTTAGTGCATGTGGCCTTACACGCGTGATGGCAGCAATTGTGTATCGCGCGACGCGTGTTTAGTGTTGCATGTGTCCTTGCTTTCTGCCTCTCCCTTCTCTCTATCCTTTAGTCCATCTGTCTTTTTAGTTACGCCGTGTATAAAATGGAATGAATGAAATATTAAATTTAGGTCATTGATCAGCTTGCGTATCTCAAGGTTTTTCCAAGAAATACAGTACACGTTTCATTGAAGAAAGCGGGTAATAATACAGTAGGCTTTTACTATCAACGTGAAAGCGTTACAATTTGCCGACGAAGTAGAAAACAAGGGGGATTTCGAGTACAGTCATTGTGACAGCACTGTTCTTTACCATTCTTCTTTCCTTTTATTAAATTTATTTGTTAGGCTTTACATTTACGTTTTAATTTATATATGTGGATGTAGAATTTCACGACAAATCCTCCCCCT
>JAMPIV010021157.1:0-184461 GCA_024509875.1 Oreohelix idahoensis | reverse complement strand
CACAGTTGACGAGGCGTCACTTCGAAGAACAAAGTCTTCTCAATAGTAGGTAACCTAAGAATAGGTGGAGATGCTCCTTACTTGTTTCTTTGTTTTAGGGACAGAAATGTTAAGTATTTTTGAAACATTGTGGTCCTCTGTCTTTAAAAGACCATGACCAAACCGATGACCCAGGAAAGAAATCTCACTAAATCCTATAAAGGCTTTAGAGGGTTTTGCAGTCAAGTTATACTCGCGAAGAGTAGACAGTAATTCGTATAAAACCCAAATAGTGATCTTCCCAGGAATCACTGAATAGACAGATATCATCTAGATATGCTATGACATCTGTACGATATGCGAGAATTCGCCGCATGATGCGGCGAATGTAGCAGGGGCGTTCATAAGACCAAAAGGCATGAAATTCCATTGGAATAAACCCCTAGGTGTAGAAAAAGCTGTAAAAGGTTTGGCACGTTCAGTTAGCGGGACTTGCCAATAACCTTTAGACAAATCTAGTTTGGTAAAGAATCTAGAATTAGAAAGTTTATTGAGTAGCTCTTCTAATGAAGGCATAGGTTCAGCGTCGAACTTCGTAACTTGGTTCAATTTGCGATAATCTACGCAAATGCGAATGTTATTATCCTTCTTTCGAACAATAACCATAGACGAAGAGTATGCTGAAGTGGATGGTTCAATGATTTCCAAACGTATCATTTCATCCAATTCTTTTTCGACTTGAGACTGGAAATGGATAGGTATTGGATAGGGTCTGACTCTGATAGGATTATGATCAGTTAGCACAATGTCATGTTCAATGACATGTGTGTGTCCCGGGATGTCTGTAAGAACATCCTGAAATGTTTGCAACATCGAAGAAACTTGTCGATGTTCCTCAGCGGAAAGATTTGGAGAAACGGTCACGTTTTTCCAAGATTCCGTAGAATAAAGTGGGACCATAGAAAGAGGAAGATTGACATCAGAAAAAGTAGTTTCCTCATCCTGTATAACTGACAGCGATGAGTATTGACCATGAGGTACTTGAGAATTGTCCGTTGCCTGGAAAATAGGCTGCAAATAGTCTGGTCTTTCATGAAATTCCGTGAGCATATTTATGTGGAAAGTTTTATGCTTTCCATCAATATCGACAACATAGTCGACATCAGAAATTTTGGAGACTATTGCATATGGACCTTTCCATGCAATTAGAAGTCTGTTCTCCCTTGAAGGAAGTAGAACGAGAGCTTTGTCACCTGGACAAAGTTGTCGTAGACATCTATTCTTATTCGCAAACTGCCTTGCCTTTTCTTTAGCAAATTCGGAAGACGAAGTTGCTAGTCTGCATGCCTCAATGATTTTTTTCCTAAGAGCAATGACGTACTCATAAGAAGACTGAGTCTCATCGCTAATATTATCGGCAGTGATTAGATCGTGAAGTAAAGACATAGGGCCGCGCGGTTGCGCGCCAAAGACAAGTTCAAAAGGGGAAAACCCCGTATGTTCATTGGGGACCTCTCTATACGCAAAGAGAGCCGCGGGTAAGACCCTGTCCCAATCCTGAGGATGATCCTCAGTTATTTTACCCAGTAAAGTTTTTAGAGTCCTATTTAAACGTTCGACCAACCCATTAGACATTGGGTGATAGATACTGCTGAGAGACCTTTTTATATGTAGCATAGACATTACCTGTGACATAGTGTCTGATATCAGTTGAGTGCCATGGTCTGACAATATTTCTCCGGGAAAACCCAAGCGAGAAAATATCAGCCAAAGAGCGTCTGCGATATCAGCAGTTGAGATGCTCTTGAGAGGTATTGCCTCTGGCCAACGTGTGCACATATCGACACATGTAAGAATAAATTGATGCCCTCTAGCCGACTTAATTCTAAAAGGACCGATAATATCTATTGCCATTTTTTGAAAAGGGCGAATTGGAATGTCAGCAGCCTGAATAGGCGCAGCATGTCGTGGTCCTTTAGATTTGACCTCCTGACATACTTTGCAAGAGCGACAGTACATTCGTATGTCCTTGCTCACAAATGGCCAAAAGAAAGCCGCAAGAACCCTCGACTTTGTACGGGAAAAAACCCATATGTCCAGCACATTGCGAGTCATGAGCATGTTGCAATATTTGCACCCTCATGCTCTTAGGCACAAGAATTTGTGAATGAGTGGATGTAGTCGAGTCTTGTACCATACGTACAAGTACGCCGTTCTTCATAGAAATCCAAGATTTTCTATTAGTATTTTGATTAGGATCACCTTTTTTTGCTAGAATGAAGAATTTTTGTAACGACGGATCTTCTTCTTGCAATTTGATAAATGAGTCACGTGTAATAGTCAAGTGACTATTTTGTTCATTTACTTCATCATTATTAGTTAATGAAGTTTGAGGTGGATCCAGAGCATGTGCTCTTGTGACCACCGTATTGGTAGCTTCAATGTTTTGCTCTTCCCAAACAGCAATCTGCTGTGGGGTACATTCCCTAACTCCGTGAATACGACCAATAATAAGGTCCGCAATAGGGTTTGGAAGTAGACACGCGTGGACCTCTCCCGTGAAGAAAGGAGTAGCAATATGTATTATGGCAGTAGGATATTTTTCCAACGTGCCACCAAATGTGACACATTTGATGACCTTTCCTGTAGCACAGAATGGATCTACAAGAGATTGCCTAACCCCGACAGTAGTACATCCAGAATCAAACAACACCGAGACTGGATTACTATTTACAAGCCCCTTATGTAATATAAGAGAACCTCTCCCATCATGAGCAACATTAGCAGGAAGAGCGGGCAAAGGATGACCACAGCTTAGAGTACTAATGGTTTTCGGATCAAATAAAGTACTGCATTGGATACATTTATTTGCCCTACCAAAGTCAAAAGATGAGCATCCGATAGCATTATGGTCTTTATCATTATTAACCTGTTTATCTGCTCCCTGAGATTCTTGTTGAACAGAGTTTGTCTGTTGATATCTTTTTCTCTTCTGTTGCGATCTACCGCGACCATTATTGCCTCTGCAATTATCATTAAAGTCCCTACTGTAATTTTTATCCTGGTTTGCGTTCCAGTTTCCATAACTGTCATTACCATCTCTATGCTGTTGAGAACCTCTATTATCTTGGTATTGAGGTCTCTGCAAAAAATATTTTCCTCTATACCGATTACCTTTATGAAAATTTCTAAAGTTACCGGGAATAGAATACCGTGTAATATTAGGTTGTCTCCAGTTCTGGGAAGAAGAATCTCCCTGAAATTGATTACCATGGTTCTGGGCATAATTACGGTTACTCTTTTTATTGAAATTTTGCTGGCTACCCTGAAATTTACGCATAAAATTCGGGCCATAAGGTGCTGCCGAAGCAACTGGCAGACCTTCTTTTACCTTAGAGTTGCTAATGGTTATGTGAGGATGTGCAGTAACATACTGGCTACAGTATTCTTCCATTTCTTTTATATTTTTAGGCTTACGCTCATGAAGAAAAGAAAGAAAAGCTTCATTAACAGAAGACATAACCTTGTCTCTAAGAAGTAAGTCCATGAGGGCTTCAAATGTACTTTCTGTCTTAGAAAGCTCAACCCATCGTAAAAAAGTAAGACGTATGCCTGAGATGAATTCTGAGAATTCAACTCCAGTTTCTGGTAACATGTTTTTAAATTTAAGACGATATCCGTCTTCGTTAAGTTGGTACTTCTTTAACAATGCCGCCCTGACAACCTCATAGTTGTTCTTGTCAGGCACATCTACCATACCCAACAAAGTCAAAGCATCACCTCTAAGTATCTTGGACAGATGATAAACATATAATGTTTTATCTATATTATGCACCTTACATGCACTTTCAAATCTATCTAGATAAAATGTTATATCATCAATTGAAGCATTGAATGCTGGTAAATTAAGCTTGAAATCAACAGCATTAGACTTATTAGCAGATGATACCTTATTAGCATCATTAGCATTACTAGATAACTTCAACTTTTCTAACTCCAAAGCTAAGAGTTTTTCTTCATGTTCCATTTTTGCTTTTCTCTCATCAGACTCTCTTTGTAACCTTCTTTCCTCAGCCTCAGCCTGTAACTTTCTTTCCTCAGCCTCAGCCTGTAACTTTTTTTCTAATCTTTTATTTTCAGCCTCTATTTCAAGTCTCTTATTTTCAGCTTCTTTTTCAAGTCTCTTATTTTCAGCTTCTTTTTCAAGTCTCTTATTTTCAACCTCAGCCTGAAGTCTCTTCTCCTGAGATTCTGCTTCTCTTTTTTGTTTTTCCATTTCCATTTGTAATCTCTTTTCATCTACCTGCATCTGCAGTTTTAAATTTTCAGCATCTATTCTCTTTTGTTCAGTTAGTTCTTTCATTTTCTTTTCCTCCGACTTCAATGCCTTGGCATATTGAACAGTCGCAAATTCTTCTAATTTATCACCTGTCTTCCCAAGGGCTTTACCCTGCTCAATAAAGTACTCAAATGTAGACATGATGTCTAAAATGTGAGTACAGAACCTGAAATAATTAATTATCTTATTTCAATCTTAATAGCAACAAGACTTAATAAAGTGCTTGTATAATTACTATGTTTACTCCAATCTCTGTGGGAAACAAGACTTGACACCAATTTGTATTATCAGTTGTACAATAATATCACAAGTCACCTCTTAATTATCAGTGCACTACCCAAATCAGTGCATAACCATCAGTTATTTATCATAACTGCACTACAATAGTGCATAAGCAACAAACCACCAGTTAGTTATGATAAGTGCACTATAGATCAATAGTGCATGAGCATATATGTAACAATAGTGAAAGCTAACTATGCAAAACCTATGCAAACAATAACAAGACAATGTAAACAATAACAAAGTCATCAACAATGTAAACAAAACAAAGATCAAAGTCAACGTAAACAATAACAAAGATCAGAGTCAATGTAAACAATAACAAAGATCAACGTCAATGTAAACAATAACAAAGATCAGAGTCAATGTAAACAATAACAAAGATCAAACAATACGAAAACATTCGCATAAGTCAAATAAATAAACAGCGAAACTAAAAAGAATATGATGACAGAATGCGAAGATATGACAAACAAATGACGCTACAGTATATACACAAAAATTTACGTGAAGAACTGAATAATAGAAAAGAGGAGACCTACAAATACAAACAATTGAAATCGAAACTAAAAAACAGAAAGAAAGAGAGAAACAAAAAAAAATATACAAAAAAAACGAAAATAAAGCACAACTCGTCACAACTAAACAGATATAGCAACGATTGTCGCTAGCAAATTTCACAGTAGGAAATTCGCACAGTCCCTAACGAAAACGCTAACAGTAGAACCTCTGTGGCGTGGTATCATCTACTGAAAGACACCGCCCAACCGAGAAAACCCGCTGAAATATAAACATATAAATACAAATCCAAATAACATATAACATGTAAACATATAAAAAGTGCGAAAAATGTGATAGACAGAAGGCTCAGTTAGAACATAAGGGCACAGTTCACAAACAAAACAGGCCACTTAACTTCTATGTATCCACAACGTCAGCACAGTTCAGAACAGGATGTGATCAGCATTCTTAGGACAATGATCCAACGTTGATCCATATCTGCTCTCGTAAACTGCCATGACAAGGAAATGAGCTTCTAACAGGAAACAGCTTCTGACAGGAAACAGCTTCTGAACTTGACCTTCTGAATCTGCAACAGTAATTCTGAGACCGGAACAGTTGTTACGGCACTTGTCCTTCTTCTCAACAGATCAGGAAATCCATTCGCTCGGTACTTGTCCTTCTATTTGTAGACAAACTTCAATACCGCCGAGCAGCGCCGGGTAGTTTCAAAATATCAACAACTGTCAGTACTGCTGCGTCTTTCAAAAAAAATTTCATCAAAGGTGATGAATAGCAACTGCAATGTTGTCTTGTAGTCTGCTGATGATGTCTGGGTTTGTTGACCCCCTTGAGAGTTGGTACCAGAATAAACCAACTATTGGCCACCATGAATTGATAAGGGTGGAATTAGGATGCCGTCAAATTACCACCTCTATCGACACCAGGTATTACAATGCAAGATGTGGGTGTCTTATCTGGTTTAGATTGTTGCTGTGTGTGTGTTGCAGTAGAACAGTTCAGGGTACACCACAGGCAACATGACGTGTAGAGTCATAGAAATGGTAACTTCGCTTTAGGTTTATACCATTTATTGCACGCCACAAAACAGTCATGATACTTATGTTATCATCGGCATAGTACAACGAATGCAGCATTCAAACTCATGTTAACTGACAGTCATGTAGAAGTCAATACTCAATAGTTGTATGGAAAACAAATATCATAGCGAAGCTTGATAAATAATACATATAACTTCTGCAACCGTGGTCAGCTGCAGATCCTTAATGTTCATAGACAATAATAATTATTCCTTCCTGATGCTAGCAGATCAGATGTATACAATACGTCCGTTTACTGTCTGCACGTGAGTAGCATACATGGATTACAGGTCAGCTCGACCTTTATAACCTTCCTAAGTCTAACCATCTGACTTGGACGTGATCTCTGATATAACGAATCCTGGAACACAGACAATAGTCTTGTTGGTCTAGAGCGACCCATAGATATATAACTAGTTCAGGTATAAAGATACCGGTGACTTAATCCTAGTCAAAGTACCTCTCCATTTTGAATCACACAGGCGAGCAAAAAGGCGACAAAATGACGAACCTCTAGATGATAGCCTAAAGTTCGATACAAGAGGAATTACCTTATTTCGGAAAATCAACCATGAACATATGCCTCCAGGCAGGCTTGAATAATACGGGGAAATAGTCTAGTTAGCTAACTAACTCACAAAGACAATGTATTTCCCTCAGAGAATCACAAGACGCAGTCGCGTCCGCTCGCTAATCAGTCCATTTCTCAACTCCCCGACCTGGGCGGAACAACAAAACGACAACCCAGTCGAGACATGCGCAGAGTGACAATCTCTGAGTCGCTGTTCACAATAAGACGATTCTAAGAACATTCGAGATAAAAGTCTTACACAGTCGCGCCTTTTATGGACATGAACAGAAGCGTTAAGAAAGGTTTCAAACATCTACAACAGTTGACTGATACTACCAAATAAGGAGATATGGTCACGCTTCGTTCAAGACATTATAGACCGAACGTGTCTCTATACAAGAGGAGGTAAACTCATAAAAAATAGCAGTATCGATATTTCGGGTTCTGTCCCTTTGACCATAAAATATATATAACATGCATTTCAGTCAAATAATGATCATACATACGAAAAACGATCATTTACAGGCCTCAGGTTTCCCTCCCTTATTTGTAATAAATGTTTGTACAATACCAAACCTACCCACTATCCTGTTCTCACTGTTCTAGTCTACTATCATTTAACTGGACACAGTATTAAGGTCCTAAGGGTCTTGTTGGATTCGGCCTATACTGCTTGATAGAAATACAACAGAAGTGATTGCGTCATTAATAGGCTGAACTGCCCATGGAGGACTTCTGGTGTCGTGTATTGTGGTTCGCACTATTGACCTGCCATTGAAACATCATTTTTGATGATGCGTAGATGGCAGAGCGGATAGTGTGATTCGCTTGCATGGCTAGGCGGGGTTGTCGCACGGAAGGTCCAGTGTTCAAATCCTGGGTAAGCCACTCATGTCTGTTGTTTTTCTGTTGTCTGGTGTTCTACTTCTTTATTTCCTGCGAGTGCCTGATAACATACCTTTATATTTGTTTCATATTAATTTACTGTTTACAGGCCTCAGGTTTCCCTCCCTTATTTTGTAATAAATGTTTGTACAATACCAAACCTACCCACTATCCTGTTCTCACTGTTCTAGTCTACTATCATTTACTGGACACAGTATTAAGGTCCTAAGGGTCTTGTTGGATTCGGCCTATACTGCTTGATAAAAATACAACAGAAGTGATTGCGTCATTAATAGGCTGAACTGCCCATGGAGGACTTCTGGTGTCGTGTATTGTGGTTCGCACTATTGACCTGCCATTGAAACATCATTTTTGATGATGCGTAGATGGCAGAGCGGATAGTGTGATTCGCTTGCATGGCTAGGCGGGGTTGTCGCACGGAAGGTCCAGTGTTCAAATCCTGGGTAAGCCACTCATGTCTGTTGTTTTTCTGTTGTCTGGTGTTCTACTTCTTTATTTCCTGCGAGTGCCTGATAACATACCTTTATATTTGTTTCATATTAATTTACTGTTTACAGGCCTCAGGTTTCCCTCCCTTATTTTGTACAATACCAAACCTACCCACTATCCTGTTCTCACTGTTCTAGTCTACTATCATTTACTGGACACAGTATTAAGGTCCTAAGGGTCTTGTTGGATTCGGCCTATACTGCTTGATAGAAATACAACAGAAGTGATTGCGTCATTAATAGGCTGAACTGCCCATGGAGGACTTCTGGTGTCGTGTATTGTGGTTCGCACTATTGACCTGCCATTGAAACATCATTTTTGATGATGCGTAGATGGCAGAGCGGATAGTGTGATTCGCTTGCATGGCTAGGCGGGGTTGTCGCACGGAAGGTCCAGTGTTCAAATCCTGGGTAAGCCACTCATGTCTGTTGTTTTTCTGTTGTCTGGTGTTTCTACTTCTTTATTTCCTGCGAGTGCCTGATAACATACCTTTATATTTGTTTCATATTAATTTACTGTTTACAGGCCTCAGGTTTCCCTCCCTTATTTGTAATAAATGTTTGTACAATACCAAACCTACCCACTATCCTGTTCTCACTGTTCTAGTCTACTATCATTTACTGGACACAGTATTAAGGTCCTAAGGGTCTTGTTGGATTCGGCCTATACTGCTTGATAGAAATACAACAGAAGTGATTGCGTCATTAATAGGCTGAACTGCCCATGGAGGACTTCTGGTGTCGTGTATTGTGGTTCGCACTATTGACCTGCCACTGAAACATCATTTTTGATGATGCGTAGATGGCAGAGCGGATAGTGTGATTCGCTTGCATGGCTAGGCGGGGTTGTCGCACGGAAGGTCCAGTGTTCAAATCCTGGGTAAGCCACTCATGTCTGTTGTTTTTCTGTTGTCTGGTGTTCTACTTCTTTATTTCCTGCGAGTGCCTGATAACATACCTTTATATTTGTTTCATATTAATTAACTGTTTACAAGCCTCAGGTTTCCCTCCCTTATTTGTAATAAATGTTTGTACAATACCAAACCTACCCACTATCCTGTTCTCACTGTTCTAGTCTACTATCATTTACTGGACACAGTATTAAGGTCCTAAGGGTCTTGTTGGATTCGGCCTATACTGCTTGATAGAAATACAACAGAAGTGATTGCGTCATTAATAGGCTGAACTGCCCATGGAGGACTTCTGGTGTCGTGTATTGTGGTTCGCACTATTGACCTGCCATTGAAACATCATTTTTGATGATGCGTAGATGGCAGAGCGGATAGTGTGATTCGCTTGCATGGCTAGGCGGGGTTGTCGCACGGAAGGTCCAGTGTTCAAATCCTGGGTAAGCCACTCATGTCTGTTGTTTTTCTGTTGTCTGGTGTTCTACTTCTTTATTTCCTGCGAGTGCCTGATAACATACCTTTATATTTGTTTCATATTAATTTGTAGTTCTTTCCAACTTTTTCTTTATACTTCTTTACGTCTGTCTCCAGTTCTCTTCTAGGATGTGCGTTTGGGACTGTTACATTTATTTTACCCGGGGCAACCAAAGAACAAAACCTACATTATACGGCCCTGAACACTAGATTTGTCTGTAATTATAAACGACTCTGTTGATATTAAAGCCAGGACAGCATTCGGATACAAAATAACAAAGCTATCTGTAACAGCGATCCCTGTCAGCAGATGTTTTTATTTTTTGTGTAGCAGGGCAGGTCACGGCATCAATTAGAGAGGTGTAACCGGGCTGTGATTACTGCATCAATATGAGAATGTGTGTGTCCGTCAGTTGGCCGGGTCAGTTCAGTTAATTGTGTTGAGCGCAGGTAAATATTTTAGACGTGAGCTAACTCTTGTACGTTCTGGTTCAAGTCGTTACAGGCCTGTCCGCCTGAGATGGAAATTCTTGACCTTATTTTATTCTTCTTCCCAGTATTCGTTCGTACCCTTTTTATGTTTAGTGAAAAGCAATCTCGTATAATGGTTTTGTCAAAGTAATCCACTGTAACGTTCCAAAGAAAACTCAGCAATGTAGAAAAATGAAATATAGTTTATTAACGTGATCAGAACAGACATGTTATTGACACAATGGTGAAGTACTAATTTCTTGCTTACACAAAGTAGTGAGTATCCTTTTATGAAAATGTATATCCAACATGAAAAAGTATCCAACAGAAGAAAATATAAACTGGTGTACTTAGAAAACTAACTTGTCTACTTAAAAACTTGTCAAGTTAAAATAAACTTGTCTTGATAATCTCAAAGACGAAGTTCTGTAAAAATCCTCTCGCCTAATTAATCCTAAAAATCTGTAAAAGCCTGTCTATCGCCCACGTCTCTCCTTTTTATACTATTTCTTCTTTTTTTCCCGCCAATTTTCACACGATGCTTTATTTTTCACACGGTACAAAACATCTACATTTGCACACGCTTTCTCAGCTTTTCGACTTTTCCCACACGTCTCTCACTCTAACAACGGAAAAAACCCAGATTAGCAACTTCTCACAAAACTTTCCATTCAAAAACATGCATTTACTATTTTGTTGTTCTGGGACAGCTTCTCTCAAAGCCGTGAACTTTTCATGATACTGTGTTTTGTGCACAAATGTCTTAACTGCTTTTAACGTTGTTATTCTCATTCTATGTGGTTTTAACACGTATTAATGATAGTGTATGTCAAGCGGTCACATTTGCATTAAATTCAGTTTGTATACCATTAGTGGTATTATCACATTAATACAGTTTGTACACCATTACTGGTATTATCACATTAATACAGTTTGTACACCATTTGTGGTATTATCACATTAATACAGTATGTATACCATTAGTGGTATTATCACATTAATACAGTTTGTATACCATTAGTGATATTACCGCATTAATACTTTCCTTTCTTGTCAGGTGGCCTATCTTCATGTTTCTTTTTGTACTGCTTAAACTTACTGCTGAATTTTAGCCTCCTAAGTTCAGCGGCCCAGACGCAGGGCCGGCTATCGGGGTGCAGTCAATCTGAGCCAACAGGGGTTCAGTCACCCCGAGCCAACTATTTATGTGGTGCCCCCTAGCCTTACACATATATTTATATTATATACATGAGTAAAGAAAATCTTCCTACACTGTGTTTTGCTATTTGTAACCTAAGACTTAAAGAGATAACATTTAAAGAGATAATATTTAAAGAGATAACACTTAAGAAGATGACACTTAAGGAGATGACACTTAAAGAGATAACACTTAAAGAGATAATACTTAAAGAGATAATATTTAAAGAGATAACACTTAAAGAGATAACACTTAAGGAGATAACACTTAAAGACATAATACTTAAAGAGGTAACACTTAAAGAGATAATATTTTAAGAGATAACACTGAAAGAGATAACACTTACAGAGATGCTATTTAAAGAGACAACACTTAAAGAGACAAAACTTAACGAGATAACACTTAAAGACATAATACTTAAAGAGGTAACACTTAAAGAGATAATATTTTAAGAGATAACACTGAAAGAGATAACACTTACAGAGATGCTATTTAAAGAGACAACACTTAAAGAGACAACACTTAACGAGATAATACATAAAGAGATAATATTTAAAGAGATAACACTTAAAGATATAACACTTAAAGAGACAACACATAAAGAGATAATACTTACAGAGATAATACTTAAAGAAACTAATACAATAAAACTATTAAGTATTTTGTTGTTGTTCATAATGACGAAACAAAATGTAACATAGCGGTATAAAATGCTATGGACGGAAATTCAAGCGCCCCTGCACCACAAAAAAACAAAAAACAAAAACAATAAGAAACACGACAGTTCTCACATACCCATCGTATGTGAGAACTGTCGTATTTCTTAATGTGTCTTTTTTTCCCCATCATTCACTTTTTTTTTCCTTCTGTGGGACACCTCTGGCGCCCCTGGCTCTTGCCGTCACTGCAGCCGGCCTGGATGACCCTCGCCGATTTTCTAAAAGGCCTTGTAGAATAGATGGCCTAAGTGTCATGCTTAGGGTAGCTGCAGGGAGGGTGAGGAAGTAGTTAACAACTTTGACTAAAAAAAAAAGTATGTAAAATTGTGTTGTTAAATAAGTTCGTACAACATACAAGTTACACAACACTTAGTACACAAAATTCTGTGACATATAAAAACTACGTACAGACGTGAAAACAAACTATGAATAACATATAAAAGGACAGGGGTTTGACCAACATTATAGCTAAGGTTTATTATGTTTATTTTCGCTAGAAATATCACAACATCAAGAAAAGCATTATCATTACATCAATGAATTACGTTTACAGACAAGAAAATGAAAATATAATCTAATAGGCCCTCCCTCTTGTATAGGAAAACTAGGAAAGATCCCAACAGAGGTAATTAACCCAAAAAAGATCAAAATAATTAACAATGGCAGTAGGGAATGGTCAGGACGGGTAAGACTAAATCCTCAATTTAACCTATCCCGAGAACACTCAGATTAGTGAGAGATAAATAAAGAAGGTTGGTAGGTTAGTAGTAACATAAGAAATTAGTATCTTTCTATCCGTTCACTCACACAAACAATACAGTGGCCCACTTTCAGATTTGCTTACCAAATGTTGACACTGCATACATTCCAGGGAATTTAAACACTAGCAGTTATAAAAAACTAATCAGTCATATTCAGGGTCAAGTGCAGCCCCAGACTATCCGAGGAGCTGGCTGCTATTTTTCGGGGGAGTCGCTGCAATTGATGCGTTAGTATTTTTTGCCTGGATATTATTTCTTTTCACTGCAGGTATTTGCTTTGGATAAGTGTTTCTATTGCGGTGGCACTGTCCTGGAAATTAATATGGTGAAATATTGTTCCAGTGGGGTCTAGCCTCAGGTGGCTATGACACTCGGTGACGTAATGGGAAAAAAATGTTAACTGATAATAATCTGCTGTTCGTTGAGGTGGGAGCCGAGTATGAACAGTGAGTTCTCTTGAATAAATCCGATAGAAAAACTCCTGTCAAGGGTCAGATGAAAAGTACTGACTTTCTGCCTCAGCAGACCGATAATATATTATGACATGAAAAAAGTTGTATTCTGGGAATGTTCCGTACCAGTTAAAATGTATCTATTATTGTTTGTTTTCTTGATTTTGGCTTCTCGTCATAAATAGAGAAGGTGGACCGCACAGGGGTCACAACATGAAGATGGTTATAACAATAATTTTTAGGATGATGATAGGAACATCAGACGGTAAAATCGCTGGATCGCAAGGTTTTGATCAGCCTGGATTATATATGAAGAAAAATATAAACGCTTTAACAATATTATCAATATCCTAATCTAACACACATTTAGGTATGACTTGTTAAGCACTCCGTTATTAAATTAAATTTAAACCCAACAAATGTCTAGCTAATCTCATCGCTCCTAATATGAGATATGAACACTAGTCACTTAAAAATTTACACAAGATGAAAATAGAAATTAAATCGCGTTCTCTAAATTATCCACCGCCTAGCGTCTTTTAATTAATTTAAAGCATCTCTTACTTAGGAAATAGCGAGTAATCAATTTTTCGTTTATAGCTGGTAAACTTTGCTATACGTTATTTAATTCAGACCAAAACCCCAGTGAAATATAATGGAAACACTTTAACAATTAAATCCCTCAAAACTCTAATATAGTATTACCGCAGCACAGAAAATGGATTAATCTCCACGTATATAAGTAATCCAAAATTGTAGTAAGGCTCTCATATGCAAGCTAGGTACTTTCTTCAAAATCTCTGGCGCTACTGATAACTGAATTTTTAAGAGATGGGTATATATTAAATTGGCTCAATCTCGCCAATGTCTGGCAAAAATCGCACCTCGAGCGAATTCTTCGGCCAATTCCTGAATGAAGGCTATTTTTCACAACTTTGCCGACCGTATTGCCGCTTCAGCAAGAAATTTATTCTCCACGTAAACGGTTCTTCGTCCATTCTATTACCAGGTGTTAATCAGAGGTTTCAGATCTCGGCTCTCTCTGGAACTTCAAAGACGTCGTAACCTGACAGCCGGTGGCCACCCCTGGCCCGACTCTTTGAAGGAATGACAGTAAGAGATTCAGAGATAGCTATTTTTAATGGCTCGTGAGAGAAGACCGTAGGCGTGGCTAAACCAAAAATAAGACAGATGGAGAGAGCCCTGGCTTTTAGCGCGATCACCTGGACATGCTAATTAAGGAATCACGTGGGAACCCACGTTGATCGATTTGATTACAAAAGAACGAGGGGTGCCGGTGAGAATAAAGTAGATCGATCAGGGTGCTCGATTTTCATGTCACAATGACCTATGTTACCTTGACGTTCTTCTCCATAACGTTCAGTAAAAGTAGTTGAGCCTCTGCTTTGATATTTCTCCAGCTTCTGATCTTTCAACTGATTTATAGCAGTTCTTCGGTTTCTTCCCCTAACAAAATAAATTCTAGCTGGGGACTGAAAATCGAGAGGTACTTACTTCAGTTACTATCTTACTCAGTCTTTTCTCGTAGTTCAGAATATAGAGACTGACATTATTCTGTTCTGTCATCAGCTGCACCCCAATAAATAGCAGGCTTATCACCATTCGTATTGCAGCACATCCAAAGAACATCTCCATCATACAGGTATATGCCCCCACTACTGACTATGAGGATGAGGCAACTGATACATTTTATGACAATCTGGATGAAGCAATTAAGAAAATTCCAAAGAAAGATCTTCTCATCGTGTTAGGTGATTGGAATGCTAAAATATGGCCAGATGCATACGGTCACTGGGCTGGTACAGTGGGGAGATTTGGGACAGGTGAAACTAACGATCGAGGACTAAGGCTACTAGAATTTGCCAACAACTATAAACTAACCATTGCAAATACACTATTTCCTCATAAGTTATCAAGAAGAACAACGTGGCATGCCCCAAAAACTGAGATACATGGCCAAATTGATTTTATTCTTGTATCCAAAAGATTCAAGTCCAGTATTAATAAAGCCAAGACTAGGACTTTTCCTGGCGCCGACATTGGTAGTGATCACGACATGGTATTGATGACGCTCAAGCTTAAACTTAAAAAGAACTATAATCAAAACAGATGTTCTCAGTTAAGATTCAATTTAGACAAACTGAAAGATCCAGAAATCGCGGGAATCTTTGAGGCAACTGTTGGAGGAAAATTCGCAGCTCTCAACTTTTTGGAGGATGATATCAACTCAATCACAGAGAACATGAAAGACGTGCTCATTGAATCAGCAACAGAAATACTTGGTAAAAGAAAGAAAATAAACAAACCATGGGTTACAGATGACATTCTGAAGTTATGTGATACACGGCGGGAAATGAAAAAGGTTAAGAAAGAGGTTCCTGAAGCAGCATGGCAATACAGTATGGTGAATAAAAATATTAGGAAGAAAATGAAATAGGCCAAAGAAAAATGGGTAGCTGATCAATGTGAGTCCATTAATACGGGGCTAATAAAAGGTAACAGCAAGGCAGCTTTTGACACATTAAGAAAACTATCAAAACCCCAACAGCCCAGGGTAACTGTCATAGAAGATAGCAATGGGGCTCTGCTCAATGAAAAAACAGCTGTAATGAGAAGATGGACAGAATATTGTAAAGAATTATATAACTGTAAACAAGGTGATGTTAAGGATACTTTTGAACAGAATAAAACAGAAATCAGAAGAAATCTTGTCAGAGGAACAGGCTGGCTTTAGACCAAAAAGAAGTACCTCAGAACAAATCTTCAATATTAGATTACTTATCGAAAAACATCTCCAACATCAACACGATTTATACCATAACTTCATCGATTTCACAAAAGCCTTCGATCGAGTCTGGCATGAAGGCTTATGGCAAGTAATGAGAAAATTCAATTTTGATACCAACATCATAGATATCATTGAAGCACTATACAAGGACGCAAGCAGTGCTGTTTTTGCAAGCAACGACATTGGAGAATTTTTCAAAACAACTGTAGGAGTTCGGCAGGGATGTATCCTGTCCCCAGTGCTCTTTAATATTTATCTAGAACATATTATGCAGGAGGCTCTCTACGATTATAAATCAACCATATCGATTGGAGGCCGACCTCTGTGCAACCTACGTTTTGCTGATGATATTGATCTGATAGCTGGATCAGAATCAGAACTTCAAGACCTTACCTCTAGACTGGAGAAAGTAACAAGAACGTATGGGATGGAAATTAATATAGAAAAAAGCAAGATATTGGTGAATAGCCATAAGAAACATGTTCCGACCAACATTACGTTAAAAGGGCAAACGTTAGAAGAAGTTAACACCTTTAAATATCTCGGGTCCACTATATGCAGTGATGGAAGATCAATTAAAGAAATCAAGACAAGACTTGAGATGGCCTCAGCTGCCATGACAAGGTTGAATGTGATCTGGAAAAGTAACATCAGTTTTCCTGTGAAGATCAAATTATACAAATCACTTGTATTATCTATTCTCTTGTATGGGTGTGAGAGCTGGACACTCACTGCAGATATGGAGCGAAGGATTCAGGCTTTCGAGCATAAATGTTATAGAAGAATTTTGCGCATTTGCTATAAAGAGCACAAAACAAATGTCTATGTTAGAGAGAAGATAAACACCTATGCAGGCCACCAAGAACCACTTTTGTCAACAGTGAAACGTCGAAAGCTTGCCTGGTTTGGGCATGTAACTCGTCATGACTCCCTTCCGAAAACGATCCTTCAGGGAACAGTCGAAGGTAAACGGAGAAGAGGAAGGCAGAGAAAATCCTGGGCTGATAACATCAAAGAATGGGCAGGACACGGTTTTTCCACACTTGTACGCATTGCTGAGGATAGAGAGCAGTGGAGGACCCTGTCTGCTGATGCTTCCACCATGGCACCCCTACGACCCATGACCGGTTACGGGCTGAGATGATGATGAATGATAGCATTAAACTTTATCACAACCTAACTTCATTTTGAAGAACTTCAAGAATCAAAACTTAGAAATGCCTTGGTTGTTCTGCATAGATGAGACCGCTCAAACATGGCTTCTCAACACACATGCACAGATACAACCTTCGCCGAGGCCTTCTATCCGGAACTCTCCTTAGGATTTTTAAATTTTAGTTAGCTAGAAGGCGGTGGGAGTTCTTGCCATCGTCGATGGTTTTGATTGGTGCTACTAAAATGTATGAACTTATTTCATTGGGCACGGATAATGCTGGGGTAGTAGCCTTACTGTCACATAAACGCCTGATCCCCGACCTGTTACACTGTATACAACTTGCTTAGATTTAGATTATTCTGACAAGCTAATAAATTAAAATAAATTTTTTTAAATATGGTATTGGGGTGAGGAGGGGAAAAACACACGTAACACATAAATCTCAGGAACTATTAGCTATTAGCCGCGATAGCGCAGTGGTTAGTGCACTGGCTTCCCAGTTCGATCCCCAGTTGAGGTGGGATTTTTTAGACCGCAAACTGCTCCGGGGTCGACCCAGCCTCATGAATTGGGTACCAGAGCAACTCTGGGAAGGTTACGGCGGCCGGCGTGATGCTTACCACATTGCCCCTAGTGTGCGGATGGTCAAGAAAATATGGACCTAACATAACACCATATTCCCAATTTGCCTCAATGGGCGTGTAACGGGATCTTAACCTAAGATAATGACGCCCTGTGACACCGAAGACACACCGAAGTGACTATCGTCTTGGAGTCATCAGCCATAAGATTACCAAACACTGGTGTATACCTTACTTTGTTTCGGACAAGCTACTAGATTAGAAGTGGGCAACCAAGAGTTGTGGGGATCTACCCCGAGATCTCGAAAGCTTTACCCTGATTAAATCATGTCTTCAAGTTTCACAGTACAGTAGAATCCGGTTAATTGGGCCATCGGTTAACTGGGTCAGCCGTTTATTTGGGCCAATGTGGTCTGGTCCCGATGTGTCCCAATTAACCAGAATCTACTGTGTTTGGAATTAGGAATAAGTTTAGGTCAAATGTAACTGTTATCTTCCTGTAATTCCGTCAACAAAGAATGACAAATTTAAACTAAATTATTTTTTAACTGAATATTAACTTCAATTGAAAGAAAAGATCGTTTTCCCATCTTAGAAGTTCATAAAAAAGGTGAGTTGATAGCTAGCTCACGGGCGGTCATGGAAAACGCGGAAAAAGTAGATGTAATCCTGCGGACCACCGCGCTAAAAAAAAATTGCTGGCGAGATAGTGCCGGTTCGAAATTTTTCTAGCATAAAAAGTATTTCTTTATCGCCCTCTGTCACCTAAAGAGTTACCTAATAATCCCCTTGGATCAACCGGCAGACTGAGATCGACCGGTCACCGACCCCTGTACTTGGACAACTCTAAGCCAATTACTTGGCGACAGTCTTTTAGACAATGAGATAACACACAAAGGCGCAGCGAAAGATAAGAGGACACACAATTTACATCAGTCAGTCTGCAGCATCGATCTGGCCTGTCAAAAGAGCCAACCCTGTGTCTAACATTAGAAGCACGGCGTTGGTTGCTGACAATGTCCCGGTGGAAAGGAACTACAGATGCCACAGGCCGAGGATTACTTGTGATGTGGATGAGTGTGAATGAGGTAATTAAGTAAAGTACTTGCAGGAAACCTCAGCTGCACAATAATTTCCCCTACACACTAATTGCTTAAGTGAAACATCTTACGAGGGAAGGTCAAAAAGTAATGCCTCCTATTTTTTATGAATGTAAATACTGCATCGGTGTGCAATTTGTAAATTTAGCAGGATTCCTCAAACACTTTTCTGCACTATACAGCATTACCAACCTGTTTCAGTAACAGGTGGCACCACTGTAACAGTTTTAAAATGGCTGCCAAAGACGTTCGGTTAAAACAACGTTATGTCATAGAATTCCTCAATGCTGAAGGCGAGACCCCAATTCGCATCCACGAACGTTTGAAGAATGTTTATGGAGATTCAACAGTGGATGTTAGCACTGTCCGACGTTGGGTACATCGTTGTGACGAAGCTGAAGTAGGTCAATCCTCAATGGCTGACGCAAAGCGGACTGGCCGTCCGTCTACCGCAGTGACTCCACACAACATTCATCGAGTTGATGGCATCATTCGTGGTGACCGTCGGGTAACACTGGATGAACTTTCTTTCATGTTGTCCATTAGTAAAGGCAGTGTCCAGAACATCATTAAAGACCTGGGTTATTCAAAAGTTTGTGCACGGTGTGTACCCAGAATGTTGACAGACAGACAACATCGCCGACAAGAAAGAAGTTCAAAAGTTCACCATCTGTAGGGAAAGTTATGGCCTCCGTGTTTTGGGATGAGAAGGGTGTGATTCTTCTCGACTTCTTGGAACAGGGGAACACGGTGAATGCAGACCGTTACATTGAAACTGTGAAGAAGCTTAGAGGTCGTCTTCGGCGACTTTACCCATTAAAAGATCAGAGAACTGCACTACTGTTGCACGATAATGCCACGCCACACACCGTTAAACGCACCATTGATGCGATTGCAGAATTTGGATGGACATTATTACCACATCCCCCTTACAGTCCCGATCTTGCACCTTCTGACTTCCATCTGTTTGGACCACTGATAGAAGATCTTCGCGGACATCACTTTGAGGACAACGAGACCCTTAAACGCGCCGTACGCCAGTGGTTTAGGAAAAAGGACACACATTTTTACCGTGCGGGGATACATGCCCTTGTGAGAAGATGGACAAAAACTGTAACAAATAACGGAGACTACATTGAGAAATAAATTTTTGAAGTTCAGACTTGGGGCTACATTTCAATGTGAATTTTATCTGTTTTCTTGCCTATTGAATGAAATTAAAAATTACGAGGCATTACTTTTTGACCATCCCTCGTATAATGAACTATGAGAAAAATCCTGCAAGTTTTCTTTGAAAGTACCGTACCGAAAAAAGCTTTGCCACTGGACGTTACTGCTGGGAAAAAAACGTACTATTGTTATAAACGAGTTGCAGAGACACACATTTCCCTGCTTCATGCTATCTGACATGCTATGCTTTATATTCGGAAGTCGCACTATATTGGTTTTGTGAAAAGAAAAGAAAAAGCATATTATGTATAAGCCGTGAATCACGAAAATAAATGTTTTCGTGTAAGCAAGGGTTGTTACAAGCAGCACTACGCCTGGAATGTATTTTAATACTGTCTTTCGACATGCCACACCTAAAATCACATTGCAAAACTGGCTATGAAATAGTTCTGTCATTTCTGTGTTCATACAAAATAAGAAATACGCATGATAGGCTTCATCTAATCGATATAGATAGCAGAAATCTGATTTGGCATGAACAGCACGATTTAAAAGCCTCGTATTCTTTTCATAGCAGGATATGTGGAATTGAGAGCCAGGATAAGCGCGATGGAGAACTGAATGCCTTGAAAGGTCAAGGTAGTCCCATGGCTGATACTGCAGTAGGGAAGTAAAATGTTAGAGACTTCACCATCCTAGGTCCAGCATCGAGAGGTGGGGGGTGATCATTTCCCGTCCTCGCTGCCTTTTCCTTCCCTAACTCACAGTCAGCTACAAATTTACAGCTAGGTAGACTGGATCGTGCCGGTACTGTGACTCGAACCACGCACCTGTGCCGCGAGAGACCAGCGCTCTAACCACTCTGCCAATCGGACGTTCTTAGAATGCCTTACGAAAACAATCAAAAAAGGTGAAGCTCAAACTCATCAATATTATGACAAGGAAGCTGACGGCGTAAAACGAAAATAAAGATAACAAGAAGGAACGTTAGAGACAGCTGAAAAAAAGATTAAAATAAAAATACACTGACCAATGATAGAAAACATTGTCACCTCCTCTCCTTGTGTAGGATGGTAAACAAAACAAAACAATGCTAGAGCAAAGCTGCGCCAGTGTATATAGTCCAGAGGTTTTCAAACTGTGCGTCGCGGCTCCCAGGGGCGTCGCGGCCCTCGGCTAAGGGCGTCGCGGTGGCTTGGGAAAAGTGTTGGGCTCGATATTATGAGCCAAGGTCCATCAATAAATATAGATCTTCGTAGTATAGAGAGGAGCCGCGGTGATTTATGCACAGGTCAAGGGAGCCGCGGACCAAAAAAGTTTGAAAACCTCTGGATATACTGTTATTCTTTACCTAGGGCGGCTGAGCGTGTTGCACTTTGGCAGAGAATAACTAAGCCAGAGCTATCTTACAGTAACATTATGTCGGTGTTACAAAAGAAGAAATGGCATTACCGGTGAAGGTCACATTTAACTGTCAGGTACACGCATACCAATTACGAAAATCCATATTCATAGTTTTGCCAAAGTTACTTAGGGCCCTTACAATTTAAAGATCACTGCCCAATTTGTATTTTGAATCATGTGACCAAAATGTGATTAAGAATTATAATAGAGTGAAAAGTAGAATAAAGCTATAAAATGATGATGAACAGTGCGGATTTGTAGAAGGTAAAGGACGGTAAAGTCACACACGTGATATTATGGTTTTGGTTTGGTTTGAAGGACTATCGCCATTGTATATGGACAACATCATCAGTGCTCCGATCTCCTCCCTTAGATCACACAAGGAGGATCTCAGCACAGTGCACGAACTCAGTAGCACCGGCGATAATTCCAATGTGTGTATATAGGAATCACACATTCTATAAATATATTTGGTGGGTAGGTTTCTAATTTTAAAATTTTGCCAGGGCAGCAGCCTTATGGCCTACTCTTTACGATTTCCAACTGCCGTGGGATTTTTACAGTGCACAACTTGCACACGGAACGTCCTATTTTTTCGCCCTTATCAGAGAAGGCTAGGCATCCGATCTCACTACCTAGGAAACCGGGGGGGGGATATGACATCATTAGGATCACTGGTTCTGAAAAAAAAAACAATTTCTATAAATTATATTCCCTCAACTAGGAATCGAACCCAGTACCTCTAGAATTCGAGGCGGACGTCAAACCTCTTAGCCACTCCGATACCCTCTCTGCATATTATACGAATATTTAATAGAAAGAGCTACATAATTAAACACAAATCTATGCTACAGTAAGGGACAAGGTGAATCATGGGGGAACTATCAAAATGTTTAAAACGCATAAAAGCATCGATAGCAATAATATGAGAACAATAATGAACATGTATTGGCAACAAACAGAAGCCATAAGAATTGGAAACCGGGTAGGAAGCCGATTAGGAATGTTTCAACAAATAAAACAGGGTGTTAGAGGTATGTGCTGTCGACACCTGATCAGTTCAATCTGTACAGCGAAAATATAATGAGATCCACAGATAACACGCCAGGAATATCAGCTGTTGGAAATAATATAAACAATATTAGACGCGACGATGGTAGCTGGGTTTTTTTTTTTCCATTGGAAAAAATTATGAGCTGTCTTCTTTTTTTTTTTTTTAAAAAGCAACAAAATAAACTACACATTCACTACTTCTTAAGCATCTTCCAAGTTTTGCCGCTACTCATTGCTGAGAGATTTAACTCCATATTTTTTTTTTTTACTGTAACCTTATTAAACTGCCGACTAGCCGGGTCTGTCACAGCTGGATTCCTAGCTGGGATTCGATTCCTGGACTCCAGCGCTGAAAAGCAGGCATGGCCATCACTCGCCAGCCAGCATCTGGAGGTAACTTATGAACTCTTTAGCTTATTAAAACGGATTTCTGTTAGTTCAGCGTTGTACAAAATAATAAGCATAAACATCAATTACTCTCTCTCTCTCTCTCTCTCTCTCTCTCTCTCTCTCTCTCTCTCTCTCTCTCTCTCTCTCTCTCTCTCTCTCTCTCTCTCTCTCTCTCTCTCTCTCTCTCTCTCTCTCTCTCACGTATTCCTCCTTGTGATTTTTATACGTCTCTTAGCCTTCACCCACTGACACTTATAAGGCAGACTGGCAGACTGAATGATGTTAATACCACATTACCAGTATATAAACTGCCTTAAATTAAATCAAAAGGAATCACCACTGAACTTATCTCCAAGTTTTAAATTTTAACTTCAGTTTTCCGTGCAGGCTATATCTGCAGTACACAGGAAACACAACACCTCTTTCCACTCTTTTATGAGTCTTATTTTTCCGAGGGGGTCGGAGTGGCTAAGAGGTATGGCGTCCGCCTCTAATTCTAAAGATACCGGGTTCGGTTCCCAGTATAGGGAATATATCTGATAGACATTTTTTTCAGAACCAGTGGGTCATAATGATGCCATACTTCTCCCTGATCTCCTGGGTAGTGAGATCAGATGACTAGCCTTCTCGGATAAGGGCGAAAAAATAGGAGGTCCCGTGTGCAAGTTGTACACGTTAAAAATCATTCGGCAGTTGGAAATCGTAAAGAGTAGGCCGCTGCCCTGGAAAAATTTAAAATTTAGGAAACCTACCCACCACACGAGCGTCCGATTGATAGAGTGCCGGGTTCGAATCCCACCACACAAATATTTATAGAATGGGTGATTCCCGTATACACACACTGGGATCCTCGCCTGTGCTACGGAGGTCGTGCACTATACGGGGTTTAGGCCTAAACATTCATGTCACACTGCTCTAACTAAGATGATAGACAACTGGCACCTAAATATTAACAACGATAACATGTGTAGGGCAGTCTTTGTAGACTTTAAAAAAGCATTTGATATGATAGATCACGCTATTTTAATTAGAAAACTAGAAACATCAAAAATAAACTTTCAACTGATAACAATAATTAAATCATTCCTGTCAGACAGAAAACATGTAGTTTCTTACAATAACTCATATTCTAGCCCAGCAGTAATAAATACTGGCGTTCCTCAGGGTTCTATACTTGGTCCTCTACTTTTTACCATATACATTAATGACCTTCCTCTTCACATCAAGCACTCATCCTGTGATCTATTTGCGGACGACTGTACTGTTTACAAGAGTGATAAAAGTTGTAAAACACTCGAACTATCGTTACAAAAGGATACAGATAATCTGATTAAGTGGAGCAACGGTAATCGCATGCTAATAAATATCATTAAAACGAAATGCATTTTAATATCAACTAGACAAAAATTACAAAATTCAGAGAAAACAACACTTCAGATCTACATTGGTACCTCACTAATTGAAAACGTTAATGAAAATAAAACTCTAGGTATAATCGTTGACCAGCATCTAAACTGGAACTCACATGTACATGCACTGACCAAGCAAACGGCACAGAAAGTTTACCAATTAGCTAAAATCAAACATTTCCTAGATGAAGATGCGCGAAAATTGTTCTATATATCACATACAAGCAAACCTTGACTATTGCTCCCTGTAGCGAAATCTGTGAAATAATCGCTAAATTCGGTAAGATTTTACTCCTATGATAATAAATAAACCCGCCCGTGTGTGTTTGCGTATCGTCGTCTTCTACGCCAGTAGAGCGCTGAATTTTGTGCAGTGGTAATGCTTAGAAATGATCCCGCCGTAAAATCTTACACGCTTTCCTAGTTCGTCCTTGAGAATTAAATATAACAATTATGCAGGGTCAAGGAGTATTTGTTCCAAGACCGAGAGAGAGAAGAATGGAGGTGGATGAAGGAGCGACAGAAGAAATGCTACCATTTTCACGCGTTTGGGTTTTGAAACGCAAAATTGTAACGAGCGCGCGACAGTATTGCCTTTAGCAGATTTGAAAAACAAGACGCAAAGCCACATGCATGCATCGTACTATATTCTCGCAGTTGAAATGTATATACACACACACAGTCAGCTCTCAATTCCTGCCTAGTAGTGTATTTCTGACGTAACCCAAACAAGTTGTTTTATTTTGAATAAAAATGATAGAGAATGCGGGAAAGATGGCCGACTTACGGAAAAGTATATAATTGACGACTAACAGTGACAAAAGTGAAAAGCCAAACGACAATGAATATAGCCATAAAAATCATATATAAGGATAGCTTAGAGTCTCCTGAGCAATAATATGTTTTAAAATACATAGTAGTCCAATTATTAACCAAGATATTGAAATAATACTATATATCTACGAACGGCCTGTTGTTTTTGCTCATTCTATCCATAACGTTATTTAGGGACGCAAGTTTAAAAAGAGACATTAGAGTGATTCAAATCCGATTGGTTAGTATAGGAGTATAGGAAGGAGGGTATTGGTTGGCTAAAAGCTAAATATATTTTGCACACTCACTCCTAGTATGTTTGGAGTTTTGTTTTTTTTTTCAAATTTGAATTGAATAGCTAGACCCTCGCTGTGATTGGGCCAGTCTTGTGATATTGGCAAAAGCTTCCAAGGCTTGTGGCCATTTGATAAAAAATTGTTAGTATGCAAGCTGCGTTGAGAACAGCAGTGCTAAGAGTGAAAACAAAACCTTGGCAGTCTGGACAAGGGTAAAGCTGAACTTAAATAAATATATATTAATGCTAATGCCAGTCAACGTATTTTTGTGATATTTTCATTGAATTGTGGTAAGAACGAATTTATTAACCGTGTTATAAAAAAATGTGGTGTATGAGATACTGCTTTATTGGGAAGGTTACTACTAAGTACATAGGTCCCCTAGCAGACTTATGCAGGGCCTGTGGTGTTGCTCACACGCAGTAGAACTGACATGAGTTGTATAACTAAAAATGATTTCCACAGTTACCAGTGGGAAGGATAACCCACATTATCCTATGGGAGAGGATCATTGTTGAAGTGTCAGAGGCGTTGTAGCCATTAGGGAGAAGAACAGGAGCACTGGTATGAGTTGTTATCTCAGATGAAAATGGTTGAAATGGGTTGGTCAGAGGGATCTGACCCTTTTCTTTTTATTGAATTATACCATGTATTACTTGTGGAATTATATTGTAGATTTGTTATAAAGAATCATAACCTTGTTTCAGGGTTTTTGTTCTGGTACTAACCTAGTGCCAGAACCCTGGTGTATTTATCTTCGTGAGAGAAATTGAAAATTTTGCTGGTACACGCTGTCTACCACACTACATCAGGGACTGTGTCAGATTGGTCATTTGATTGAAATTTTTTGCTGGTACACGCTGTCTACCACGAATAAACCCATGAAATAAAGGAGATTGTCAACATTGTAACTACTACCAACAGAAAGATAAGTGCCACTGTGTCGGCACTAAGACGTTCATCCACATATCTACAAAATTAATAAATAAATATTTAACTGTCAAATAAACATTCCACAAGAGATAAAGAAAAGAGAGGGGAGGATGAGAACACCCCAACCCACCATTAATTACCAGTGTTAACTTAGTCTATTGTAATACCAAAATATAATTAGATTGTAATATTTCTTGATATGGACAGAAGATCCATTGTGTTATTTAATTTTATGTAAATAAAACCATAATTTCATTTTGTTGTTGGTCCTGACTCAGAAAATTCGGAATCAGGGCAAATAAAATTGTAAAATAACCTATTACCAAATATTCAACCACAGAATTCTATAAGATATATCCTAGAGTGTTAGTCTGTTTGTGGTTGTTGTATTGACCCAGTCCTATTTATGTGATAGAATTAAAGTGTATTTGTATTGATTTGACTTACACTGCATTATACCTTCATTACCCTAGACACTTAGACGTAGTCACATAAATAATAAGTAAAAATATATCGCCAAGTGAGATCATAGGGTGGTAGCAGATAGGTGCCCTGAAAATACTTAACCATCAACTACTAAACTCAGGGGCCTACACAGCTGACCTCACTTGGTAGACAAATAATATTAAATAATAACATATATAACAACAAATCCACCACACTCCCCCAATCTGGGATGGTTGCTCAATGTCCAACACAAAGAGACTCCGTTCACTACAAAAGCGAGCAATGCGTCTAGTCTCTGACAACTGCCTAACTCAGTGTGTAGATTTCTATAAAAACCTCCGAATACTGCCCTTAAGAAAGCGCCTTCTGTTTAACAAAGCTAAATTTGTTCACAAAATCCTGTCACACAATGCTCCAGCATATCTGTGGCCAATGTTCAATTACAATGAAAGACGCAGTCTACGCTTTAACAGACTGCAAGTGCCCAAGCCTAGGCTTGACTTATTAAGAAAAGCTTAGCGTACTCTGCTGCTCATCTTTGGAATTGTCTTCCACATAACCTAAGAAACAACCTCAGTCCCTGTTCATACAATCATAGACTTTTTGAATACTTTCTGAATTCTGACTACATGCCCCCCTAATCGGGTTATCTTTTCTTATAACATCAACTGTAAGTTCTAATGACGATGTTTGTACTTTTCAACATATGTTATGTCATGCTTATAAGTAATTAATGTTAATATGAGTGTGCTATATTATTATTTTACTTTACGTTGAATTTCTTGAAATTGATATGTAACATGCATATGAGAATAAATGAATTCAGTATGAAAGGTGAGCGAAAGGAAGGGCAGAATGTTAGACGGGACTGCGTGCCCGATTCTCAACCCTTTGAAAATAAAGTTCGTTCGTTCGTTCGTTCCTCCTTGTGTGATCTAAGTGAGGAGATCGGAACACTGATGGAGTTGTCCGTGCGCAATGAAGAAATAATAGCATTAATCCGCATCAGCATAAACCAATGAGTAGATTTAAACTAGAGCGTACTTAAGCAATAAAACGCCTTTAGTCATTTTGTTAAAAGATATTTTATGTGTAATAAAATAAAGAAAGAAACTACCAATTAGCGCACCTGTGACACAGGTAAAATGACTATAAATAACATCTGCCGCAGGTGCTCGACATATGAGGTAAAGAGAAAGTGCGCATGGCCATCACTAGTATTAGTTCAGAATATGCTTTATGGGCATGTCAGTAACCTCAGGCTGGCCACTGCTTTCTTCAAAAATATTCAAGTAGACGCCTGAAAGTGTTGGCAATAACGGAAGAACCCTCTTGACATTTACAAATAGAAGAGGGAAATTCTACAGGGGACGGCCTAGTTTAACTGCATATATATATAACCCACTTTTTAGTTTGCCATGAGGCCGCCAAGTAGAACATATCTAAGGCACTAAAGATGTACCTATTTGGATGAATAAACTAGTGCTCCAAATTTGGAATGTACACAAATATGTGGAAATACTGATTTTTAGGATTTTCTTTATTGTGCCTGCGGGATATTTTGTTTCATCCCTCAAATTGGGAAACCCAGTATATTGAGAACCTTGGTCAGTGATTTCATCTTGCACGTGTCGCTTGACAGAAAAAAAAAATTTGGAACCGAAGGTCTGGTCAACACAGTTCCGGCCCTGTCAGACCTACAGCGACACTGCGCGCGGAGATTATGTCAAGTTTTCAGTCTAGAATAAGATTATATCAGAAATCAATGCTTTTGCCACCAGAAAGTGGATAGTGACGACCATACCCAAAACAGGAGTTCATCATTCATATACCCACGAGGCAAAACTCAGTAACCTACAACATTATAAATACTGGCAACTAATCTCCCACTATTTCTAACATTTCATCTAAAAACAACACATAGAAGACAGTCATTTAAATAAGCTTAAAACAGGTCCACCCATTTTGCCACGTCTCGTCACAAGTACTGGCGAAGTGGTTCTGACCGAAATAAAAACCTGCCAGAGTAACAGCGTTTCAATGCTTATAATTAGGGCTGGGATTGATTTTAAAAAAATTTAATCGAATTTCTGTAATCGAAGATTAATCGATCAATTTCGAACAACTTGAAAAAATTTATAAAAATCGTAAATACATTTTTTTTTAATCACTAAGGACTTTATTTATTTTACCGGTTATAAAGGCAACGTCGTCCTGAAAATATAATAAAAATACTGTAATGTTACAAGCAAACAATTTATTATTCTTGACCATACTTGCCAAATTTCATATCAGTTACCTCTAACATAGCGAATGTTCTCGCATATTAAGCAAAAAAAAAAAGAACATTGCTAACAATGGAATAACCGATTACAATTTGTGTTATCAATTAATCGATTTTAAAAAATGTAACCGATTAATCGGTTTCTTTCATTGTTTTAGGTTCCAGCCCGACATGTAATGTTTGTTTTTTCCAGTAAATAATAAACAAACACGGGCATTAGAAAGAAAGCAGCAGGACGCCAGACAACATAAAAGTAACAGTAGTGACAGGTTCACCGGGGAATCGAATTAGGAGCAATTCAAAAGGCGCCATCGCACCGTTACGGGAGTGAATCGTGAAAGTATACGACCAATTTAACACCCAACCCTCATCCCCCCCCCCCCCCCCCCCCCAAAAAGCGCCATGTTGGCAGTGGTCATTCTCACGAACCTGCACACAACTACAGTCCCTAGAGCTATTTTCGGTGAGTTAAACAAATGCAAATAAAACATTATGAGAAACATGTTACAGAAGATGAACTTAATTTATCCTCTGCGCTCTGGCAGGTTGTAACAAACGATGCACGTGAAGTGAGTTGGTGCATCTGTATCAGCGTATATACGCCCCAAGCAATTCTATGCATCATACAAGATCGTAAGACACACACATCCAATGTTTCATAAACTTAGCGGGTATCAGCCTTGTTCGCGGGATCTGCGCTTATTTTACGGTGGAAATGGAGAACAATATTTGCATGTGTCCTGTATGTTACCGGGGCCCGAAGGTATGTCGTACAAAGCTTTCAAGGAGGGTCGGCATGGGTTGACTACCCAATCCTGCTGAAACTTAAACCAAAAATAACTTCAATAATTTGAAAGTCATCCAGCGGAAGTAATGTTGTTAATTCACATGTTTCTGTCGTAGATTTTAGATAGGTATTTAAGATAGATAGGTGGGAGCCGCGCTGGTGTAATGGCTACAACATTGTACTGGCGACCAGGTTTTCATGGTTCAAACCCGGGCGTCAGAGTTTGAAGGAATGTTTACGACCGGAAATTTGACTGAATAACCTGAACGGCTCCTGCACATAAATCCCGTGTGGATGGGAAGGAGCAAAGCTCCTGACCGGGTTGGAAGGAAAGTCCACTGACCCCCCAGCCTCGCAATGACATGTCATTGGGCCAAAAGAGCTGGAAAGCTCGAGTGCCGCTGGTTAGAGAAAAAAAAAAAAAAGATAGATAGGTCCCGTCTGAATAGAACTGGAAAAGGTGGTACCCAGTGAGAGATAAGGTAAAGAAATAGATTTCACGAGTGAAATGGTGGAAAGGTAGAGTCTGTCCCTGGATTTAGAAGATACTCTAGTCCAGCCTATCTTACGACTGAAATTTGCTTATCAGACAGTTTACCTTTTTATATATATATTAATATATATATATATATATATATATATATATATATATATATATATATATATATATATATATATATATATATATATATATATATATATATATATATATATATATATATATATATATATTTATTTATTTATATATTTATATATATATTTATTTATATATATATATATATATTTATATATTTATATATTTATATATTTATATATTTATATATTTATATACACTATTAACCACTCACGTACACACACACAGATAAGTGACGACAACTTGACGCACAAACGTGAAATTCTATTAATGGAACAGTGTCGTAGATTTTTGATAGGAGAATTAAGACTAGGGTTGGTCCCTTCTGAATAGATTAGCATAAGTGATAGTCACAATGAGAGGTAGTAATAGACATAGATTTCCACGAGTGAGATGGTAGAATGTGATAGAGGCTGTCTCTGAGATCGAGAAATCTTCTGTCTCTCTCACCTATCTTCTACGACAGATTTAGAGTAGTCAGACAGTCTAACACCTATACATATATTAATATATATATATATATATATCCACTCACGTGCACGCACATTCAAGTGACGACAGTTAAACACACAGACGTGGGAAAACTATAACAGTGATTATATAGATATTTTGGAACGAAACTGACCGACGCGCTGGAATAATTATTGAGCAGTTTAATTATCATAACAAACTTCTCTCACAACATATATATATTACATCAAAGCATATACAAATAGTCATAAAAATCAAGGAATTGCTACAAGAAATGATAGACCCGTTGGGAGGATCTTTCTCCTCGATGTATAGCTCACAGTCCCGTTAGAAGACAGTGATAGCACCAAAGAGACACAGATACATATGATTTTGTCTAATATTTCCCCCTTTTTAAGGTATGGACCGACTTGATATCTCTGCTCTATTTTAAGGGAAATATGGTTAGCAATACTTGCATAAAGAAAGTTAAGACAGCAAAATGAGTGCCAAAATACAATAATAATGAATCACTCAGACCTGCACTCACTCTATTCATTCAGCCACGGCCACGTGCTCTCTTGCATACTTACAGCTTTGTTCGCAGCATCTGGAACATAATTCTTAGGGACATTCACATACAGACTCGTCAAATGCAGTCTTGACTAAGAAATCCCCAGTTCCAAAAAGACGGGTTGAAATCCTCTGCTTCAGGGAACGATTCCTTGGGTGTTCTTATTTTTCCGAATGTCTAAGTCACATAAAAAATTGTCCAGGCACGAACATTAACAACGAGCACAGTGTCACTAGGTTAGGTATTCTAGAAATGAGGAATGTCAGGTCGGTGTCTTCTTTCCGGATAGGACTACATTTGGTCACCACATCACTAGTCAAAACTCCGTCGGAATGTTACTGACGTTAATATGTTACTTGCCACATAGGCTAAAAATGTACTTGAGTTTTTCTCAGGAAGAATTAAATATGGCGCGATAGGCCTGATACTTCATTTAACCTATAGGGTACTTGTAAAGATTATGCCCCCAGGTTTTTTTTTCGAGGAAAATGTTTTAGTTCTTCAAGATATCACTATTACGTACTTAACGCTGGCAAAGTTTTGGGTTAACCCCAGTATTCACTGAATAGAGGAAAAACACATATAACATAATTATACATACTAGGGACTCGTTATAACTTACATTTTTAAACTGCAAGCGTACAGCTTGACTTATCATTTAAACTTTCCCGTGAAATAAGTTATACATAAAATCAATCAACATGAATTAGGAATACCTATGTATTCCCTCAACACTCATGAGGCATCTAGCATTTATAAGTTAGTTAGAAAAATTATTCTCGTCTGATTATTTAGCAGTAAAATTAAATTCCTTAATAGCCGACTGAGTTTAAGCTAGAAATTATAATTTCTGTTTTACACTGTAACTCGTCACTATAAAATAATACAGACTATATAAATTAAGCACTCTGCACCAAATCTAACTAGTGAAATATGAAATAAGCGATTATCACTTTAAACACTTCACAAAATATTAGATACTTAATATAATATATACCTCAACACAGAACTACAGGTAATCGCACACTTTAGAATTATACTTACTTACTTACTTAGTCGTTCCCCTTCTACCGTGAGGTGTAGAGGTTTGGAAGAGAGAGCGCCAGACTATCCTATCGGCTGTCTTCCTCCTGGCCTGGTTCCATTCTAGTCCTCGGTCCTTCAAAGATTGTCTAATGTTGTCCTCCTAGCGGACTCTGGGTCGTCCTCAGAATCCTTGGCTCTTTGTTTCCCATGCTTGTCGTGGTATTCGATCTTCTCCCATTCTGCAGACATGGCCAAACCATCTTAATTGGGACTGTTCTACTTGGGTCTGCAGGGGGTAGGATTTAAGGCCTGGACGTATTGTCTGGTTACGTACCTTGTCTCTTCTTGTTACTTCAACCACTTTCCTCAGATACCTCATTTCTGAGGTTTGGATCTGGCTTTTATGGGTTGTAGTCATTGCCCATGACTGTCGTGAAATATTCTAATCCACATATATAAATTATCAGGTAAATATAAAGCCTAACAAATAAATTCTAATAAAGAAAAGAGCAATGGTAAAATAACAGTGCTGTCACAAAGAATGTACTCGAAATCCCCCTTTGTTTTATGCTTCGTCTGCAAATTGTAACGTTTCCACGTTAAATATAAGCCACTGCATAAATACAAGCGTTTCCACAACACATTAAAACGGGTATTGCATTTCTGAGAAAAACATTGAGAGGCACACTGCGTAATGACCTAAATTAATCCTAACATTAATTATACTACGTTACCAAAACGAACGAACAGATGGACTCAAATAGAAAGAGAGAGGGGCGAATGAAAGCAAGGACACACCCAACACGCGTAACGCGATACACAATTACTACTATCACGCGTGTAAGGCCACATGCACTAACTTTTTCGGACGGACAGTGATAAAAACACTAACCTTCCCAGAGTTAGGTTTTAAAATCCTGAAAAACTCTTATTAGAAAAGATGACATTAGATGGGTTTACGTTTGAAAACATTACAGTACCCAGACAGCACATCTTCGAAACAGGAGGTAGAAGAAATTGCATATTTTGAACGCAGCCACTTAGCTCTTTTAAATTTGTATATTTGGGTTCCTTAGGGTTTGCTGACAAAGAATATGTACAACGTTATGCAAATAGTCTAGGAATTAACAAGTTATAGCCAAAAAAAAAAATGATGGTGCTGTCAGACAACACCCAAAATCAGAATCGCTCAGTGGTAGATTTTTTTAAACCACCATTGTACGGGAAATGGGCCACAAGTTACATTTGAACTGATTGGCTGGAATGATATGTAAGGCTAAACACGATTAGTTGGACTATAAATGCTATCCTTGGTTGTTAGGGGAGACGTAGGAAGGTAAAATTTTTTCAAACACTTGTCGAAACGTGGCTCCATTGGCCAGACTCGCTGATATAATCACTTAGGAGCGTTAGTTCGAGACCACTAGTTCAAATAAGCTTGATAAAGCAACAGTGCGTTGAAGCCAGCTCATATTTTTGCTAAATAAAAGCCTGGAACATAAGCAGATGGGAATTTGTGCCAGTATTTGTGCCAGAATTCATTGCTAGTCAACGTATCTGTGTTTATTTCCATGAATTGTGGTAAGCTTGAAACATTCAGTATCTTTTAATGAAAATTGAATGTGAATTGTTAATTTATGCCTGTATATATGTGTAGTTCAGTAGCAAACATGATGTAAAGCCTATAATGCTCCAGCCTGAACAGAAGGTGTCGGAGGAAAGTAAAACGGCATGGAATGGCCAAACAGTACACTGACACCTAGATGATTGACTAGAAAGAAATAATGCTGGAATTGCAGAGGCGTAGTAACCATTAGGGAGGGAAATACTGGTATAAAGTATTTCAGATGAGGCTGACAGTTGGCCTAACGCTCTGAACTCAATGTTTGTGATGTATTGTGCTCAGTGTAGAACTAGAGTATCAATTAGTTGTGAAGTAGAAGGTACATCCTTCTTGTTTTCAGGGACCGTGGCCTTGACGTTATTGAGCAGCACCTGGTCAGAGCCTTGCTGAATCCAGAGTCAGACAGCATACTCCTTGGTCCATTTAGCTATCAGTGAGGTGTCTCCAGAGCCCAGGGGAGAAATCGAGCAGAGGAGTCTCTTCCTGCCGCCATCACGCAAGATAAGCTGATGTGGACAGCTGAGCTCAACATTATGTACCCCCATCTTAAAATGACATTGTAAAAATAACATTAAGAGGGGAATTAAATTGTTTTAATATCAGGAACTGAGAACATCTCCAATACTAGTTCCAATAAAGACAAACTATTGAAGTCATGATGACAAATACCAACAGAGCTTGAACAAAACAAAACCAGTATTACCTCATATTACTACCACACAACTGACACACATAGGATACTTTTAATAATATATGTCACTACAATATTCATATTGATAAATTCTGTACTTATAACTTGTAATTAAAATTGATTGTGATTCCTGGTTCCCTTTGTATTTGAATCAGGACACATATTCATTCATGACAGCAATGAATACATATTGTATTTGAAAAGTTATCAGTGACTCCTTTAAGATATCCTTGTAGAGTGTTTTATGTATGTGAGTGTCACAGTGTTGTCAAGTGTAGTGGAATAAATTAAATTGTTGATCTGTCTGTTGTTGTTTTGACTTACACTTCATCATACACATACCCTAGACATATAACGTAGTCATCACACTATTCCAGAATAATTCTGACTGAGGTATACATGTGTGGCAGCAAGTAAGGTTATATAAAATACACTACTCTTATTAGATATATATATACCTTCACAGCTGATCTCAGTCAGTACACTAAGTCCCCTATAAATATTTATAACATCCCACTTCACCACATATATTGGGGTCTCGCTCTTGGGATTTTGAATCTTTACCTATTAAAAATAGTGGGGGTAATTCACTTCAGGGAATATAAGAATTAAAAGGTATCCTTGGGTGGAATTAAATAAGGTTGAGCTCACGGTGCCTGTGTTGTCCATTAGATATATATTTAGAGATTGAATTGTTGGTTAGACATTGTATAAATTTACCTGATAGACAATGGCGGACCTGGCCAAATTTCGATCTGCTGCTGTTCAGACTGCAAAAGAGTTAGGATTAGATGGGCAAGTTATGGTTGCCTATGTCACCACGGAATGTGACAAATTTATTGAACGCGAAGAAAGAAGGTTTGAAGCCGAAAGAAAGTTAGAGGCTGAAAGGGAAATTAAGAAGTTACAATTTGAGGCTGAGGCTGAGACTAAGAGGTTGCAGATTGAGGTTGAGGCTAAGAAATTGGAGGCAGAAAGAGAAGACAAAAGATTGACTGCAGAAAGGGAAGCAGAAGAAAGAAGATTGACTGCAGAAAGGGAAGAGAAGAAATTAGCTGCAGAAAGGGAAGCAGAAGAAAGAAGATTGACTGCAGAAAGGGAAGAGAAGAAATTAGCTGCAGAAAGGGAAGCAGAAGATCATCATCATCATCAGTTGCCATCTCCACAACGGAGGTTGGCTGTAATGGATCTCCAACGTCTTCTGTCTCTTGTCTTGGTGGTACACTCTGACAGACTCTTTCCCGTCCATCTCTTGATGTTATCTTCCCACTTATAGCGCTGTCTTCCCCTTGCACGTTTACCTTCAACTCTCCCTTCTGTTATGGTCTTCTGCAAGGTGTTATGCCTTTTTATGTGGCCAAAGTATTTTAGCTGCCGAACTTTGACCTCTCTCATTAGTTCTCTTTTCATACCTAGATTTTCTAGGACCTCCTTATTTGTTTTCATCTCTTTCCATGAGATACGCCCCATTCTTCTATATATCCACATTTCAAGAGCCTCAATTCTTTCTTCCAAATGCTTATTCATCGTCCATGTTTCTGCACCATACAGAAATGCAGAATATATATAACACTTTATGATTCTCAGTTTTAATTTATGAGATAACTGTTTGGATGTCAGTATATGTTTCATGTTGTTGAATGTAGCTTTGGCCATTCCTATTCTCTTCTTGATTTCTGTTTCACATCTGCCATCTTCTGTTATTATATGACCAAGATATACGTAGCTCTTGACTTGTTCCAGGATTTTCCCATTTACGCTTATCTTTAATGTGGGTTTATCGTCTGTTTTTGCTAATTATCATAGTTTTAGTTTTCTCAATATTAATGTCGAGTCCATATTCATGACTTATACTGTTCACTTGCTTCACTAGTTCTTGTAACTCCTGTTCGCTTTCAGCTAACAACACGGTATCATCTGCATATCTAAGGTTGTTTATTGATCTTCCACTGATGTTCAGTCCTGGTATTTCCTGTATCTTTTTGAAAATTTTTTCGGTGTATAAATTAAATAGGCAGGGGGACAGCACACAACCTTGTCTGACACCTCTTTTTATGTCTATGTATGGTGAATAATTCCTTCCCGATCTTACTGTGGCAGTTTGCTCCCAATAAAGGTTACTGAGTATTCTTATATCTTTTCCATCAATACCTATGTCTTTGAGGCATTCAATTATTTTCTCATGATGGATTCTGTCAAAAGCCTTCTTATAGTCAATGAAGCACATATACATACTTTTTTTGGACCTCTGTATATTTTTCTGCTAATCTTCTTAGGCAAAATATTGCCTCTCTTGTTCCACTGTTCCGTCTAAAACCAAACTGTTCTTCTTGGATTTCGCTGTCTACTTTACTTTTTATTCTTTCCTGTATGATTTTGAGCAGTATCTTAATTGCATGACTCATCAGGCTGATTGTTCTGAAGTCTGAACATTCTGTTGCATTTGGTTTTTTGGGCAATGTTATAAAAACTGATGTCTTCATGTCGTGTGGTAAATATCCTGTATTGTATATATCATTGCATATTTCTGTGATTGTATCTATACCAAAGCTCTCCAGAGCTTCTATCATTTCAATGTTTATGTTATCCATGCCTGCTGATCTTCCTTTTTGTATCATATGAATGGCATTCTCTACTTCTGATCTGAGAATGTGTGGGCCTTCATTAGAATCTGGTGATGGTTTTTTACCTCTGTTGTCCTCGAATAGTTCTTTTACGTATTCTGCCCATCTGTTTGATATGTCTTTCTCATCAAGTAATATTACACCCATTTTTGTTCTTGATACAGCTTCCTCCTTGTGCAAACCACGACCGATTTGATAATTTCTTTATTTCTTCATGCATATCTCTTGTCATGTGCTTCGCTTCCAAGTCTTCTATTTCCTTACATTTTGTTTCTATCCACCGTTCTTTTGCTTCTCTACACATAGTACGTATGTCATTGTCTATTGTTTTATATTCTGGAGTATTTTTTGCTTTCTTTCTTTCTGCCATTTTATTCAAGATGTCATCTGTCATCCAAATTTGATTTTTCTTAGACTCCTTTTTAGGTAAATTTGCATTTGCTGATTGTATGCTTGTTTTTAAGCATTCCCATTTTGCGGTTGCTTTTTCTTCTGGGTTTTCTCTTCTATACTGCTCCATGCTTTCTGTCAATAACTGTTGGTATTTATTTTTGACTTCGATTAAATATTTCTGTTTTATATCTGGTTGTTTCAGCGCTGATATTTCTATCTGGGGTTCCTCCTGTCTTCTGTTTCCTGCTCTTTTCAGCTTTATATTTACTTTGATGACAACTGGATTGTGATCTGAATTTATGTCGGCGCCAGGATGTGTCTTTGCACTTGTGACACTGTTCTTAAATCTATGTTTTATCATGATATAGTCGATTTGATTACGTGTTACATCTCCTGGGCTTTTCCATGTGTATAATTTCCTTGGGTGATGTTCAAAAAAGGTGTTACATATGACCAGCTGGTTTTCTTCACAGAACTGGATAAGTCTGTCTCCTCTATCATTTCTTGTCCCTAATCCATACTGTCCTACTATTTTCTTGTATTTTCCTTTTCCTACTTTTGCATTCATATCACCCATTACTATCAACACATCTGTAGATTTGACTGGTTTAAGTGTGTGTTGTAGCTCTTCATAGTATTCTTCTATTTCTTCCTCGCTGTAATCTTTAGTTGGTGCATAAGTTTGTAAGATTGATATGTCGAATGGCTTTGCTCTCATCTTTAGTAACATCATTCTGTCATTGTGTGTCCAGTATCCACATACGTATTTTTCTAACTCCTTCTTTATCAACATTCCTACCCCTCTTTCGTGTTTTTCTCCTCCTGAGTGTATAAGCGTGTACTGGTCTCTTGTTATGTAGCCTGTATCCAAAAGTCTTGCCTCTGCAACTCCCAGTATATCGAGTTTCATGTCGGTTGCCTCTAATATAAGATTGTCCAGCTTTCCTTCTCCGTTTAAAGTTCTAACATTCCATGTTCCTATTTTTAGGCTTCTCCTACTAGTTTTTAGGTGGTCTTTCTCAGAATGCTCCCTTTCAACAGAATTTAAGGAACACTCGTCATTATGTACTTCCTTACTCATTAGAGGAGTTGCCTCTTCCCTGTTAATTTGTACAGTAGATTCTTCCCCAGGGGACAGAGAGTTCTCTACATATCAGTTCTTATCTTGTTGTTGTGATTCCATTACTTTCTGTAGGAAGTACGTGGTAAGGCCCCAATCTCTTCCACGGTGGCTAGCCATTGTCTTTTTCTATGTCCGACATGCCTCTAGTGCGCCACACACTTTGCTGTTTCGCTTTGCGAGCCGTTGATCTTCTCAGATTCCTCCGCCTCACTCACCGTCTCAGTCTTTGTGTACTAGGGATGGACATTCCCTTGAGTAAGATTGCTCCTACTCCACCCATGTAGTTTAGCCAGTCAGCCAAGACTGTTGCCCGGGATGTGGCCACCGCCGTACACAAGCGGTATTCTAGGAGCCATACATGAGCTAGACAAAGAGAGGAGAACCAAATAGGATCCTGACTATCCTAAAAAGGACATGGCTGTCTCTCACCGTGAGGTACTATCCCTCTCTCTTTATCCTACATCCTACATAAGCAGAAGATAAAAGATTACAAAGGGAACATGAGTTACGAATAAGGGAGTTTGAGTTTCAAGGCCATGCTCCTGAAAATGGTGCCAGTCCCTTTGCCTCTGATGCCACTGCTAGCCAAGGAGCCTCAACCTCAGCTATGAATTTTCATTTAGATCATTTTGTTGAGAAAGACGATGATATAGAGAGCTATCTAAATAGGTATGAACTATTAGCTACCACGTATGGGTTAGAGAGAGAAAGGTGGAGCTTAAAGTTATCTCAAGGACTTCATGGGGCAGCTTATGAAGTTTTTGCAAAAATGAGCAGAGGTGATCAGGAAAATTATGACATGCTAAAGCAGGCTCTTTTGTTAAGATATGAAAAGAATGCAGAATTTTATAGGAAAAAATTTAGGAATGCTAAACTACTGTCAGGTGAAACCTATCACCAGTTTTCTGCACGAATAGAGACATACTTGGAGAAATGGACTTCTCTGGGGAAAACCCAAGATCTTAAGGAAATGGTCCTTATAGAGCAGCTAAGAGAGTCCATGGCTCCAGACCTGAGAAAGTTTCTCATGAAACAAGGTGCAGAGAGGCTGGGTGAGTTGCTAAATGTTGCTGAAAGGTATCAAGCAGCTCAAGCAGAGGTAACAGGTAATAAAAAGAAACAAGTGGATAACTTTAGGGCACCACAGAACTTTAATCAATTTGATCCTAGAGATCAAAACAAAGGTAAGCACCAGTTTGATAGGCCACGGTATGAAAATAAAAATAAATTCCCACAATTCGATGAAAGGAAATATGATGAAAGAAAATCTTTCAACCAAGGAAAAAGGTGGTGTAAAAATTGTCAGATGGACAATCATGACACTGACCGTTGCAGAAGGAAACCTGTGTATATGGCAACCCTTCAGGTCAGGTCGACCTCAAGACAGGAGGAGGATATTATGTTGGATACCACTCCAGCAGAGATGAGGAAGGCACAGGCTGGGGATAAAACACTCAAGCCTTGTTTCAGAAAATTGTCAACTTGTCATACAACTCCAGGCAAGGGAGATTTTTACATGAAAAACAAGTTGATGTATAGGAAGACTGGAGCTAGATCCAAAGGTCAGGGACAGCTGGTACTTCCTAAAAGATATAGGGCAGACTTAATAAGGAGCCTACATGTGAAACCAGATGGGGACCATGAGAAGATAGGTACCATCATTCAAAAGGTGGCTCACAATTATTATTGGCCCAAAGCAAGATGGGACATTGAGAATTTTGTAGAAAGGTGTAGCATAGCACATGAGGGAACACTCACAAGTGGGAACATGGATCAGGACCTGGACACGCCACGGGGCAAAATTAGGCCTGATAATAAAAAGAAAAATAGATTTGATAAAGTGGACCAAATGGAATGGGAAGCCCCTTTTCACGGACAAGCTTCACTTAACTGTTTTACAATGGCCACTATGCGGAGAGTGCAAAAAGATGTCTTACCCCAGGATAAGCCGAAAATCCCTCAATCGGACTTAAACAAACTGGAGGAAGGAGATGTAGAGAGGAAATCTCTCATCAAGAATTTTAAGTGGGGAGAAAGCCCCAAAAGAAAAATTGGTAGCGGTCGTTTTGTGCATGATAATTCTGGGAAGAAAAATCATCACTATAGAGCTTCGAGTGGAAGAGACCATACCGGGGCATGGACAAATAGGTCCACACAATTAAAGGTCCATATGTAGCTTTGTTAAGAACGTGGACTGATGAAAAGGCAGAGGAAAACATTACATCTTCATACCAATATGTGAATGAGCTGACCACTCGTTTAAAAACTGGCTGGAAACTTGCCAATGAAAATTTGAAACAAGCCAGGAAGAAACATGCTGCCTATTATAACAGGAAGGCAAAAGACAGAAATTTGGCTGTGGGAGAGAAAGTACTGCTTCTTTTGCCCGGGAGTCAGAATAAGTTACAAATTGGATGGCAGGGTCCATATACAGTTTTAGAGAAGGTATCTAGAACAAATTATAAGATAGATAAGAAGGGGAAAGAAAAAATCTATCATGTGAATCTCCTGAAGAAATATTTGGAAAGAGAACATCAGGAGGAGACACACTTGTTGACCTTGTCCATCGCCATGGAGATGAAAAAGGAACCACTTTCATCATTTGAATATCCATTACACCCCTGTAAGACAGCAGCACAGGTGAAAATCAGTACACATTTAACGAAAACTCAGAAAGAGAGAGTGCAACAGGTTCTAAATAATCATGCAGAGGTGTTAACAGACCGACCAGGGCATACAAACCTATTGGAATATGATATGAAACTGATAGACCCCACACCTGTCTGTATGAAACCATATTCGATTCCGTTTGCTAAGGAGAAAGCTTTGAAGGAAGAGATAGACTATCTGTTGAAGGAAGGAATTATTTCGCACAGTGAATCTTCGTATAGTTCCGGTGTTGTACTCTTAAGGAAGCCCTCTGGAGAACATAGATTCTGTATAGATTACAGGAGACTGAATGCTATTACAGAAGGACAGGTGGATCCATTGCCGGATACAAATCAGCTGTTTGCCAGTTAAATAAGGCTAAATATTTCTCAAGGGTGGATCTGAGTAAAGGATAATATCAGATTCCAGTAAAACCTGAGATCAGACAAAATTGTTGGATGTAAACATTTCGGAGGAACGTAATGAATCCCTGAGTTGCCTCTTTGATTGAGGATATTCCGAATGTTTCATACAGGATAATAAGAAGATTATGGGATCCACTACGAAAACTCTGCTATCACCAGGTATATGTTATCTCCTCATAACGTACATTTTGAGGGAAATATAATGTTCTCTGGACATGTCATTGCGCAGACTCAGAGAAGAGAAATGGTGAATACGGGTTGCGAAGCAGCATTAAGACAAGCACTCACACTTGCGGCTGTTCAGTAACATAACCGAAATATATTATTGGTTGTAGAAGTCTGAGGCAGATTTCATGAGTAGTGCCTACTCTGAATGGACCCAACTACATAAAACCATGATAGCACCACAGCAGAGTAAAGTCAAGTTGACTTACATTTATCTATGTGTATATAGAATAAAGGACTGACATATAATGTCTGTTTTAAGAGGGGAGGTGTCGTGAAATATTCTAATCCACATATATAAATTATCAGGTAAATATAAAGCCTAACAAATAAATTCTAATAAAGAAAAGAGCAATGGTAAAATAACAGTGCTGTCACAAAGAATGTACTCGAAATCCCCCTTTGTTTTATGCTTCGTCTGCAAATTGTAACGTTTCCACGTTAAATATAAGCCACTGCATAAATACAAGCGTTTCCACAACAGACAAGCGTTTCCACAACACATTAAAACGGGTATTGCATTTCTGAGAAAAACATTGAGAGGCACACTGCGTAATGACCTAAATTAATCCTAACATTAATTATACTACGTTACCAAAAACGAACGAACAGATGGACACAAATAGAAAGAGAGAGGGGCGAATGAAAGCAAGGACACACCCAACACGCGTAACGCGATACACAATTACTACTATCACGCGTGTAAGGCCACATGCACTAACTTTTTCGGACGGACAGTGATAAAAACACTAACCTTCCCAGAGTTAGGTTTTAAAATCCTGAAAAACTCTTATTAGAAAAGATGACATTAGATGGGTTTACGTTTGAAAACATTACAGTACCCAGACAGCACATCTTCGAAACAGGAGGTAGAAGAAATTGCATATTTTGAACGCAGCCACTTAGCTCTTTTAAATTTGTATATTTGGGTTCCTTAGGGCTTGCTGACAAAGAATATGTAAAACGTTACGCAAATAGTCTAGGAATTAACAAGTTATAGCCAAAATAAAATGATGGTGCTGTCAGACAACACCCAAAATCAGAATCGCTCAGTGGTAGATTTTTTTAAACCACCATTGTACGGGAAATGGGCCACAAGTTACATTTGAACTGATTGGCTGGAATGATATGTAAGGCTAAACACGATTAGTCGGACTATAAATGCTATCCTTGGTTGTTAGGGGAGACGTAGGAAGGTAAAATTTTTTCAAACACTTGTCGAAACGTGGCTCCATTGGCCAGACTCGCTGATATAATCACTTAGGAGCGTTAGTTCGAGACCACTAGTTCAAATAAGCTTGATAAAGCAACAGTGCGTTGAAGCCAGCTCATATTTTTGCTAAATAAAAGCCTGGAACATAAGCAGATGGGAATTTGTGCCAGTATTTGTGCCAGAATTCATTGCTAGTCAACGTATCTGTGTTTATTTCCATGAATTGTGGTAAGCTTGAAACATTCAGTATCTTTTAATGAAAATTGAATGTGAATTGTTAATTTATGCCTGTATATATGTGTAGGTCAGTAGCAAACATGATGTAAAGCCTATAATGCTCCAGCCTGAACAGAAGGTGTCGGAGGAAAGTAAAACGGCATGGAATGGCCAAACAGTACACTGACACCTAGATGATTGACTAGAAAGAAATAATGCTGGAATTGCAGAGGCGTAGTAACCATTAGGGAGGGAAATACTGGTATAAAGTATTTCAGATGAGGCTGACAGTTGGCCTAACGCTCTGAACTCAATGTTTGTGATGTATTGTGCTCAGTGTAGAACTAGAGTATCAATTAGTTGTGAAGTAGAAGGTACATCCTTCTTGTTTTCAGGGACCGTGGTCTTGACGTTATTGAGCAGCACCTGGTCAGAGCCTTGCTGAATCCAGAGTCGGACAGCATACTCCTTGGTCCATTTAGCTATCAGTGAGGTGTCTCCAGAGCCCAGGGGAGAAATCGAGCAGAGGAGTCTCTTCCTGCCGCCATCACGCAAGATAAGCTGATGTGGACAGCTGAGCTCAACATTATGTACCCCCATCTTAAAATGACATTGTAAAAATAACATTAAGAGGGGAATTAAATTGTTTTAATATCAGGAACTGAGAACATCTCCAATACTAGTTCCAATAAAGACAAACTATTGAAGTCATGATGACAAATACCAACAGAGCTTGAACAAAACAAAACCAGTATTACCTCATATTACTACCACACAACTGACACACATAGGATACTTTTAATAATATATGTCACTACAATATTCATATTGATAAATTCTGTACTTATAACTTGTAATTAAAATTGATTGTGATTCCTGGTTCCCTTTGTATTTGAATCAGGACACATATTCATTCATGACAGCAATGAATACATATTGTATTTGAAAAGTTATCAGTGACTCCTTTAAGATATCCTTGTAGAGTGTTTTATGTATGTGAGTGTCAGAGTGTTGTCAAGTGTAGTGGAATAAATTAAATTGTTGATCTGTCTGTTGTTGTTTTGACTTACACTTCATCATACACATACCCTAGACATATAACGTAGTCATCACACTATTCCAGAATAATTCTGACTGAGGTATACATATGTGGCAGCAAGTAAGGTTATATAAAATACACTACTCTTATTAGATATATATATACCTTCACAGCTGATCTCAGTCAGTACACTAAGTCCCCTATAAATATTTATAACATCCCACTTCACCACAATGACTCGCATCCATATGTCAAGACTGGGACATAGGTGGAGCGGTATACAGCCATCTTCGTTTTCTTACCAACCTCTCTCTTGCTGAGGAATCCTCGATTTATGGCGTGAAAAAGTCTCCCTCTTCCTTCCAGACTTGCAGGTTGAATTGGAGATGTGCCTCTGATTTAGCAATCAGGGCAACATCATCAGCAAATGCCAGCTCCGAAATACAGACCTGTCTCATCTTCCAGTACCCCACTGAATACTTTCTTGTTCTCTCCTTACATGCCTTAATGACATCGTCCATGAGGAGTATGAAAAGGTAAGGTGACAGGATATCACCTTGTCTTACACCAGTGGTGGTCCTGAACTCTTCTGACTTATGGTTTGCTGTCCTCACATAATTTCTGCAAGACTTGTAGAAGCTCTGTATAGCATGAATCAGAGGTGCTGGAATATTCTTCCTTGCCAAACAGTCCCAAAGTTTGCTCCAGGGGACCCTGTCAAACGCCTTTTCCAGATCTATGAAACAAAGATGCATCTCACTCTTATACTCAAGGGCCTTTTCACTCAGCTGTCTGAGTGTGAAGATTAGGTCTTGAGTACTTTGGTTTGCTCGGAATCCGCACTGGACCTCATCCAATTGTGGCTCAGCTAGGCGTCGGAGTCTCTGCTCTAGGATTCTAGAGTAGATTTTACCAGGGACACTGAGAAGGGATATGCCTCTATGGTTTCCACACTGTCGATTGTCACCTTTTTTGAAAATTGGTGTTATGATGGCAATCTCCCAATCCTTTGGTATGGTCTTGTTGTACCACGCTGCCTGTAAAACCCTTAAGAGTAATAGGTCGCCTGATGCTCCCATGAACTTAACCATTTCTGGTGTTATACCATCATGCCCTGCTGCTTTGCCCATCTTGATTTTCTCCAGTGCTGCCTTCAGTTCTTCCATCTTTATGTCATCTTCACCATAATTGGTTTTCTCTTCTGTGCTAGTGTTTATCATTTCTGATGCTTCACCAAGCTCACCATCCAGGAGTTCTGAGAAATATTCTTTCCATCTTTCCATTACTTCCTTCGGGGCAGTAAGCAATTTGCCTTGCTTGTCCTTTATAAATTTGAGAGGGCATTGTTTTTCCTTCCTTTAGAATTATACGCTGATATATTTATTTGAAGTCTAGAGCTCGGTAAATTTCCGAACAAACTAGGGCTTCGCTATACAGCTTATTCTATTCACGAACAACCTGTCTACTGCGAATTTGGAGAATGAATGAAAATCTAGTTTCAAACTCCGGTAAATATCTTAAACCAGGACAAAGGGGTACCAACTTACAAGGGGATTGACATAAGTCTTGGGCCTGACCACGAAGGACATGTCACAGAGAGCTGAAATTTTGTATAGTGTTTATTCCTTTTCAATATAGCCACCGTCTGAATTGACATACTTCTGTCATTTCTGCTAGACCTTGAAAAGACCTTGGGAGTAGAACACCCTATTTTTCAAACTAAACCAGTCATCACATGCCAGTATAACCTCTTCATCGCTGACAAAATGATTTCCTTTTAGCTGTTTTTTAAGATTTGGGAATAGAAAAAAGTATGATGGAGCCAAATCTGGAGAATATGGTGGGTGTGGAAGAATTTCAATATTCAAATCGTTGGCTGCTGGCTGCACAAGCCGTGCTTTGTGAGAGGGAGCGTTGTCTTGAAGCAAAGGAAGATTTTGAGTGAGCGTTATCCCTCGTTTCCTGGTCACAACCTTTCTTAGTTTTGTGAGAAGATTTGCATAGTACTGTCCATTAACTGTGTTGCCACGAGGCAGATAATCTTTCAAAAGGACACCTTTGCCGTCCCAAAAAACAGTCAGCATCACTTTTCCGGAAGATTTCTGCGCCCTCGGCTTGACCGGTGTTCGGGAGCCCGGGGTTTTCCATTGCATGCTGGCAATTTTGGATTCGGGGTCATAATGATGTACTCATGTCTCATCTACTGTCACCATGGTCTCCAAACAATTTTTGGACTTACACTTTTTGAGCAACTGTTGACAGCAATTTACCCTCGTTTGCTTCTGTTCAAGTGTCAACAGTCACGGAACCCAGCGTGCACACACTTTTCTCATGTTCAGTCTGTTGTAACATTCTATAAACTGTTCTTTCATTTAGTTTTACTCTACTAGCTATCTCCACAATTGTCATTTTTCGATCCTGGTCAATGATTTTCTTCACTCTTGTTGCATTTTCATCGTTGCATTCTGAGGCTGGTCTACCAGATCTTGGCAGATCAGCAACATTTGAGTGGCCGCAGTTAAACTGTTGACACCAGTTTTTTTTACCGAAGTATATGAAGGACAAGAATCACAAAACACTGGTTCCATCTCCCTGTGTATTTCTGTAGGTGTTTTTCCCTGAAACATCAGAAATTGTATCACAGCTCTGGCCTCCTTCTTTTCCATTGTTTTGTCAAATCTTTGGAGTAGCAGATCCGGTCAATAGGGTACATTGCACCGTGAACCGTAGCGGGAAAACCCATTGAAGAAACAAATGCGTACTTTATACATTCAGTGCAAATATGATGAACTTTAAATGTGCCAAGTTTCATCTACCTCCTGCGACTCCTTCATGGTCAGGCCCAAGACCTATGTCAATCCCCTTGTATTTTGCAAAATGAAATAATCTCCCCTTCTCATTCTTACACCTTACATAAACTAGAAGACTACCATGAACTGACACTCGTGCGTTTTCACACCTGTCGTGAGAAATTCTAATCCACATATATAAATTAAAACGTAAATGTAAAGCCTAACAAATAACTTCAATAAAAGGAAAGAAGAATGGTAAAGAACAGTGCTGTCACAATGACTGTACTCGAAATCCCCCTTGTTTTCTACTTCGTCTGCAAATTGTAACGTTTCACGTTGATAGTAAAAGCCTACTGCTTCAATACCCGCTTTCTACGATAAAACATGTGCTGCATTTCTAAGAAAAACCTTGAGATACGCAGGTTGACCTAGATTTAAAATTCCATTCATGTCTTTTTATACACTACGTTACCTAAAACGAAAGACAGATGGACTAAAGATAGAAAGAAGGGAGGGCTGAAAGCAGGGACGCAGGCAATACTACCACAGTCGCGCGATACACAATTACTACCATCACGCGTGTAAGGCCACAAGCACTAGCTTTTTTTCAAATCGACAGTGATAAAAAACACTACACACACGAGAGTTAGGTTTTAAAAAACTTACAAAACGCTTATTAGGAAACATGACATTCTACTGTTTTATGTCTAAAATCCTGACATTAGTCTGACAGTACAGCAGGACAGGTGGCGGTTCTAAACATAAAAAATAAAAAAAAACTACACGACTATCCTGGAAAATACATATTTTGAACGCAGCCCCTTAGCCCCATTAAATTTATATATTTTGGGTTCCTTAGGACTTGCTGACAAATAATATGTTAAACGTTACGCAAATAGTCTAGGAATTACCAAATTATAGCCAAAAGAAATAGTGAGGGATGTCAGACAACACCCAAATCAGAATCGCTCAGTGGCAGATTTTCAACACACCATTGTACGGAAATATGCTGACATGTTACCTCCTATTTGATTGGCGGAAAATAAATGTAAGGCTAAACACGATTAGTCGGACTATAAATACTACTTCGTTGTTGTTAGGGGAAACGTGAGTAGGAGTACTTTTTTGAAAAGCTGTGTAAACATGGCATGATTGGTTAGACCTGCCAATATAGTCAATTAGAGGCGTCAGGTCAACACCACATTTGCAAATAAACTTACTACAGAACCAGTGCGTTGAGCGCCAGTGCATATTTTTCTAAATAAAAGCCTGGGACATCGGCAGATCGAAATTGTGCTATATTCAGTGCCAGTCAACCTAATTCTGTATTATTTCCATGAATTGTGGTAAGCTTGAAATATTTGATATCTTTTAATGAAAATTGAATGTAAATTGATAATTTATGTCTGTATATATGTGTGGTTCAGTAGCGAACATGAGGTAAAGCCTATATAATGCTCCAGCCTGAACAGAAGGTGTCGGAGGAAAGTAAAACTACATGGAATTGCCAAACAGTACACTGACACCTATATTATTGACTAGAAAGAAATAATGCTGGAATTGCAGAGGCGTAATAACCATTAAGGAGGAATATACTGGTGAAAATTGTTTCAGATGAAGATAGCAGTTGGCCTACCGCTCTGAACTCAGTGTTTGTTATGTATTGTGCTCAGAGTAGAAATAGAGTATAAATTAGTTCTGAAGTAGGAGGTACAACCTTCTTGTTTCAGGGACTGTGGTCCTAAAGTTATTGAGCAGCACCTGGTCAGAGCTTTGCTGAATCCAGAGGTGGACAGCATACTCCTTGGTCCATATAGCAAACAGTGAGGTGTCTCCAGAATACAGGGAGGCTATCGAGCAGAGGAGTCTTTTCCTGCCGCCATCACAAAAGATAAGCCTATGTGGCCAGCGGAGCTCAACATTATGTAACCCCATCTTAAACTGACATTGTATAAAAATAAGAGGGGAAATTAATTGTTTTAATGAACGGAACTGAGAACATCTCCAATACTAGTTCCAACAGAAACAAACACTTGAAGTCATGATGACAAATAACAACATAGCTTGAAAAAACAAAACCAGTATTACCTCATAGTACCACTACACAACTGACACACATAAGATAATATTAATAAAATATGTCACTACAAGATTCATATTGATAAATTCTGTACATATAACTTGTAATTAAAATTGATTGTGATTCCTGGTTCACTTTGTATTTGAATCAGGACACCTATATATTAATGAAAAGTACTTAATACATATTTATATTTGAAAATTTACCAGTGCCTCATTTAAGAATAGTCTTATAGAGTGTTAAATGTGTGTGAGTGTCACAGTGTTGTCACGTGTGGTAGAATAAATTAAATTGTTTATCTGTCTGTTGTTGTTGTGACTTACACTTCATCATATACATACCCTAGACATTCAACGTAGTCATCACAATATTCCAGAATAATTCTGACTGAGGTATAAATATGTGGTAGCAAGTAAGGTCATCTGTAATACACTACCCTTATTAGATACAGATACCTTCACAGCTGATCTCAGTCAGTACAATAAGTCCCCTATAAATATTTATAATATCCCACTTTACCACAACACCTCACGCTGACCAGGGCCAACAGTGAGTGCCTTGTCAGCTGGGATTTCCAGACAAATGTCTCAAACTGCGCCGAGGAGATGTCGGTTATCGTGCCTCACCTGAGCGCTCAGCCGATGCAACTCGTTGTGGCAGGTGAAAATGCAGACAAAATGTCGCCTATAGGTCTGGCGAAAGCGAATATTCACAGTTTCGTCCACTGACACCTAATGCAATAGAATGCATTTTAACGCTCTCTCTCTAGTACAGAGACTGACACGTTATGTTATAAATGCGTTTACCAGTATGAGAAAGAAAACGGTAAAGTTGAGAATGGGGAGGAAAATATTTTCCGCAAACGAATGGATGCGAAAAATACAGGAAAAGGGTAAAGAGTGATAATAAAATAGAGGACACGGGTGAAGAAAAAAAGAGTATATAGAGAATTTAATGATCATAACTCTCTGTGACAAATAGGGATATTGGACCGATCTGACCAACACACAGGTACTTAAGTTTTTATGTTCAGTTTATTTGTCATAAAGAACCGTACAACATTTAATATCAAGATAGAAAAATACAAAATCATATGCTACAGAATTAATAAAAGAAATAGACTCGTAAGTGCAATCCCCTCTGTTGAGACAAGATCCCGTTAGAAGACAATATATTAACCCCCAAAAGGTCAAAAGATTAGCACTATGGTATAGAATTTGACTATACTGTAAAGAACAAAGTTCTAATGAATCAATTCTGAAAATAAAATAACAGTACTAGCAAACTAAAAGAAAAAGCAAAACAGAGTGAGTACAAAGCTTATACGATAAAAAGAATTACTCATTCCTTCTGTCTCTCTTTCCAGACAACCGTGGCCACGTTCATTCGTTCTTACCTAATTGTTGATTAGCAACGTCTGGAACAATCTTTAGGATGCACACAGCAAATCCAGTGTTATTTTGGCAAAATAAACCCCAGCTCCCCAAAGACTGATTAAGTCCTCTTCTTCGGGGAACGTTTACTTCGTTACTGTTATTATGATTTCTGTTTATGTCACATTAATTAGTCCAGGTAAGAAAATTAACAGTACTCACAGTGTCAGTAGCTTGGGATTCCAATACATAAAGGAATGTCAGGTATGTAACTTCTCTCAGTATAAAATTCCTTGTCACACCACAAATGGTCGATAGTCGGGAAATGTTAATGTTTGATTATTTCGCCACAACGGGCTGAATGTATATGAAATTGGAAAAAGAAATCTGGATAGCTATAGGTCCAGTTACAAATTTATTCTTAATTCTTTTTGTTGGTACTCTGCCTCTTTCTTTGTGTAAACAAGAGGCCAAACAGGTCAACCTTGAAGACCCGATATTTATATAAGAATGTTCTTTTTGTACTGTTGGACTTAGATCCGTTATTCTCAGATTCAGGTTTAGGCGCAGGCTTAGGCCGCTGGTAGTTTTAGGTTTGTGACCCGTACCATATTTTAGGAAGAAAAATACAAACCTTTAATCACAATATCAGTATCTATCCTAACCCGCGCAACGTTATAATTTATTATTATCGTTAAAAAACCCCCCGTGAACTAAGCGCTAGTCATTTATAAAATTACTCATAATGAATTAGAAATAAATATATATTTCGTCAGTACTCATAATGAATAGTGCATTTACGAGTCGATTAAAATATCTCTTACTGGTTAATAGCAATTAATTAAATCAACGTTACAGCCGGAACCATTTAGCTATAAATTACTTCAATTCTACTAGCCAATTAACATAGTAAATCCTAGTGAAATATAACTGACGAACTTCTAACAATTAAATCACTCAACACAGAAAATCTTAGTGAAATATAATGCCGGACTTAACAATTAAATCACTCAAAATTCTAGTATAATATTTACCGCAACACAGAAATATGACTATCTCCAATCGGAAAAACTAAGAAATTCCACTGGTATAATGGATCTAGAATTCGAAGCTAGACGTCTGAAAATTATGTCGGTACTAGATAAACTGAGTTGAAAAGTTGGAGTATATATATTAAATGGCCAGAGAATCGCTATCACTTGCTAGATTTCACGCCTTCGTTTAGATTTTGGGGAATTCTTCGGTCGAATGCTGAATCAAAGCTTATTTTTCACTTATGCCGACCGTAGACGTCTCCAACGAGCAACTAATCTTTTTGATCTCGTCTCGTCTGTAGCTAATTACGTTCACGAACGAACGGATGGGGGATGGGGGGGGGGGGGGGGGGGCTGGGGGGGGGGGGGGGGGGTGGGGGGGTGGGGGGGGGGGGGGGGGGGGGGGGGGGGGGGGGGCGCGGGGGGGGGGGGGGGGGGGGGGGGGGGGTGTGTGGGGGGGTGGGGGGGGGGGGAGGGGGGGGGGGGGGGGGGGGGGGGGGGGGGGGGGGGTGGTGCGGGGGGGGGGGGGGGGGGGGGGGGGGGGGGGGGGGGGGGGGTGTGGGGGTTTGGTGGGGGGGGGGGCATTCTCTGATCTGTCAATATTTCAGCGATTGCCCAATCGTTCGCGTGATAAATACAGTTAACGGCTCAGGACTAACTAATAGGTCTGTTGGTAAACACTACTAGTGCCTGTAAGACAGAGAACAAGAAAATAGGTAGGAGTGGCTACAATTTGAGTTCGACAGATATCGAAGCGCATGCCTTCTGCGTTAAAGAAACGTGGATATTAAAAGCAAAGAGAGGTGGGAAACAGGTGGAAGCAAAAACGTGTTGATACATGTAAATATATTTACATACTCTGTCACAGTTTCTATCCTGTGTAAATTAAATGTAGTTAACTACTTAAAACAGGTCAATAAATTCAAATACCTGGGCGCATTAACAACAACGGATGGAAGATGCATCTCAGAAGTGAAGAGCAGAATAGCTGAGGCAAAAGCAGCATTCTATAAAATGAAGAGTATTTTATGCAACAATTCTTTGTCACTGCAAGTAAGAGAGTTCTTCGGTGATATATAGAACCAATCCTGATATATGGGAGTGAGTCATGGACAATTAGTAAACAAGTAGGGAAGGCACTAGAGGCCACAAAGATGTGGTTTTACAGAAGAATATTAAAAATACCACGGACAGCCAAAAAGAGTAATTATGTCCTGAAAGAGGCCAATACGCAAAGGAAACTTATTTCACAAGTTAGAAAGAAGCAATCCACTTTTTTTTAGCATGTTATGAGAAGAGGAAATCTTTAATATATCATAACAACAGGTAAGATTGAAGGAAAAATAGATAAGGGAAGACAAAGAGAGCAAATACTGGACAGTTTGACATCATGGCATGGAAAGATGTCAAGAGCAGAATTGATAAATTGTACTGGAGGACAGAAAATTGTGGAGAGACATGATCCCCTACGCCACTAGGCATGGTACTTGAAGAAGAAGAAGTTAACTATTTTACTTCTTCTTCCCCTACCCACTGCTCTCTTAATGGAAAATCTAAAACATGAATCTACATTTTTTTTAAACAAACAAACTCATCCCTCATCTCCCTATCCATTTAGTACAAACGCAAATTTGTTACATTTGTATCCTAAATGGAAATCAAGGCACTTATATGTACATAAATCTCGCCGAATTCACGTATCGCCAGTCTCTAGTCTTCTTTCTCCGTGTAGCTCTTTACAAAGCACGGGGCCAGCCCTGTAGTGTTCCTAGGAAGCCACCACCAAAGTAGTCGCATGCAGTGCGGGTTTCTAAGGTAATTAGTTTTACATAATGAAGTTTCCAGCCCCATCAAAAGCGTGTACTGGTTAGAGTCCTCTCGTACTGAGCATGACCACCGTAATAACGGCCAGTCATCAGTAGGGTAAAACTTTCAGACGGCCACCCTCTACCACTCTATATGAACTTTACTTGTTTCTTCAATAATCTTCAGTTTCCGGTGTTGCCTTTTGCTGCGGTGGACCTGGGGTTCTCAACACATTTTTTTTGCTCATGGCACTCATCTGAGCCTCATTTACACCCTCCACCCCCCTCATAGTCGCTGTTAGGTGGGGAAAAAAGGTACTTTACTATCTTACTGTGGCCCCCTAGTAATATGACATGATCCAGTGGGGTGGGGGGTGTCATATGGCCTACGTTGAGAACCACTGCTTTAGAGCAAAGGATGGTTCAACAAATTCAACGCCAAGTTCTCCTGCCCCGTTATCCTCAATTCAAGGTCGTTCCATGGCGTTTTAATGTGTATTGTGTGTTATATAAAAATACAGCACATACATGTATTTTATATTATGAATATTTTAGCTCTGCATAGTTGAAGAGCTCCCTTGGATGTTGGGTGTGCCACGCACTTCTAACTCCAAGCTTGGGATCCTTTTTAAATGCAAGCAAGGTGGAGAAAGGCGCTCATGACTTCAACTCAATACGTTTCGGAATCGCAGAAAAGCCACAGGAAAAGCTTAGATATGTACGGTAGATAATACCAAGGAGGTATGCATTTTCAGCCGGGTAGACTGAGCTTGACTCTGCCAGGTTTCGATTCAGGAACCTGGTAACTATGCCGTCAGAAGAAAGAGCTCTATCACTTAGCCAAGCGGATGCTCAAAGACGCTAGTAATGTTTCATAGTTCTCCCGCGGGAAGAAACTAATCAAACACGGGATAACCGAGCACACGTGAGAGGAAACACACTGGTAACAGAATGATAATTTCTCATCTGAGTGAGAATAGTTTTTTGAACTAAAAGGGGGAAGCTTTAAAATTTAGCTCAGCGCCTCACTTACATTTATGTGTCTATGCATAAACACTCAGAGAGTCCAAAGTCATTTGAACGCTCAACTTAAAGCTCAACTTGTGTTAAAACGTCGCGTGCCAACATTTAGGAAGCAAGGACAGAAATAGATTGCTGTTAGGTAAGTATGAGGAACTTTTTTTTTTTTTTTTTGTCCAGGCTAAAACAGTGTCCTTGGATTTTGTCTGAAGGGTAGCAGCGGTGCAAATGGGTGTTACTTTTAACCGCCATCAGGTTTTTTTCTTTGCTGTTATGCTATAGCGTCGATATTCCGATAGCATATATACACAGGGCTGGTTCTTGGACGGTGCAGCCGCACCGGGTGCCAAGTTTGGAGAGTCGAAACAAAATTTAAATTAAAGAACAAGAAAAATAAAACAGAGAATTTCACCATTAATAATTATTTATGGATAGAAAACTAATCCATTTCCTACATGTCTATGATAATCTTTTGTATCAAACAGCACAATGAGCGCCCACTTTTGTTTTTAAAAACACAATTTTGCCACATTTTGGCGAGGCGCGCTCCGTTCAACCCAGAACCCGTTCAATCTGTCAGTTATATTAAGGCGCACGTCAAGATATACAAGACCGTGTGGTCTGAATAAGCGCCCACGTGTAATTCAACAGGAATAAAGAACAAAATTACCTCCAATAAGATTTCAAAACATAAATCTTTTATGTTTTTGTACAATGCTACAGTGAACATCACTTGTGAAGATCACAGTGCGGTCCAACTGAACAGCATGAAACTGAGTCTCGTAAAAACACATACACTACAGCACGGGATGGTCACGAGACCTCGCACCACCTCGAAAAATCCCTAGGGCCGGCTCTGTATGTACTATAGCATTACGACCGGTTCCATCAACGAAGATCATGCCTACGCTAAAGTTATTGCAAGGAAGGGGAAGCTAGCCTCCCCCTTTCCCCCCCCCCCCTTTCCCCAAGCGCATGGAATAAAGGGACGGATACAGGGGGGCGGTGAAAGTATACAGTCTCATCTAAATTTCCCGCCACAAGGAGAGGCACACACACACAAAAAATACTGTTTGCCACGGGTACACAACTATACTGCCACGGCTCTGGAGAGGAAACTTATTTCACTTTGCCGTTTTAAGATCTTAGACGACTCTTCGAATAAATGCAACGCCCTACAGAGATGTCAACACTGCTTTCTTTGAACATAATCAAGTTGATGCCAGAGGGTGAACGAAGAAAAAGAATAAATGCGACGAATCCTGTACCATACATTCGGACGAGCAGGCGGTGTGAGATCCAAGACAGAGTGTAAAGAGTTAATTACATTTCAAGAGATCCGTCTCAGGTATGAGTACTCTTCTTTCGGCCACGTGAGAATGTTGGCAGTTTCAACACTTCGGCTGTCGTAACATTCACTCTGAAGCAGGCACTGCGCGTCGCGTGGAAAGTTTGGCCAAAGCCCTTTCTTCTCGATGCAATGCCACCAGGTTCGAATCCTTGTAGCGCCGCGCCCCAGCGTACACAGCTGTAAATGGGTTGACTGTGCTCTTGATTTGGGAAAGGCAAAGACAGCTTGAAAAGGAATCGGTCACCTCCCCTATTCCATCTCAGCAGCATCTGCTAGTAACTACATTTTTTAAAACACACACATGATTATGCATGCTGATGGAACAGAGTGGAGAGGCGGTAACGACTTGCACCTAAAAAAAAATAATAAAAATTCACGTACAAATAACTACTGTAATTAGTGTTCTAAAGTGACTTTGAGACAACGTTTTAATTTTTCTATTTTATTGGTAATGTCTATATTCCCATTCGACATTTAAAAGTCTGGATAAGGTCAGTTTCAATAGCATTTCTGCCATACGGTAAAACTAATAATAATAACAAACAATTATGGCAGCAATCATAAGTAGACAACAATAAAATGTATGATCTAGAAACGATAGAAAAAAAAAACTAAGATTGACTAATGTCGTGCCAAAGAACGGGAACGTAAGCTATTCTGGCCAATTCTCCATCCTCGGTTGGCAAATTCATGTTTTCATTTACATTTACTGGTATCTTCTACAGCGTATTCGTTGCTGAAAATATTCGTTAAATTTTTGTTTTAATTAAACTTTTCTGGACTATATATTACAAACTCTTGCTATCGTACTCGAGCCAAAATTAGGGTTTATATTCATTTAATTTCCTACAACTTCTTCCTATTCTTTCACCCGAAAATTCTCTCTTTTATTATCTCTGTATTTCATTTTTTCCTGTATTTTTTTCACCCATTCGTTTTGCGAATATTATTTTCATATAATTCGCAAACTTTACCTGTTTTCCTTTCTCTAAAACTGAGAATCGCGCTAGGACGATATTACGTAGATGTCAGGGCTGCAGGGCGTCATAAGGCGTGATAAGTCGGTTCGCTGAACATAGGACGTAGCAAATCGTCTACATTCTCACCGAGCGCGCGAGTTTCTTCTCGGCATTAGTCCCGGTGAGGTGTGATACTTTACATCTGCACCGGTCAGTATCCAGACATTTGTCTGGAAAATTCCAAACTGACACGGCGCTCACTTGGGCCATGGTCAGCTGTAGTGTGAAAACTGCCCTGAAATGGAGTCAGGCTGTCTGGGATTTGAAACTGACACGCGTACATCGTGGTCAGTAGGTGACAGTTACGACACGCGTTAAGCGGACGTAAATGTTGGGAGTAGGGGAGATAATTTCGCTTGGCGAAGTAAGTTTGGGCCCTTTGTCTGATTTTAAGATATTGGCCAAGTTTGAAACTTTAATTTCATTCTCGCTCATAGACTCCACAGTAGATAGGTCGCTCGAAAAACAGAATAGCTGTTAGCGAAGATCTCAGTTTGTTTCGGCAATTTGTCGAACTTCTAGACTTCCAGAAATATTTTCAGCATTTTTATTCTTAAGTTGTGCGACTACCTGTAATTCTGTGGTTGAGGTAATTAATATGATAGATATATAGATTTTGTGAGTGTTAAAGTGTTAAATCGCTTAATTCATTTTAATCTATTTCTTTAGCGCAGAAGAGAAATAAAGTGGTAGGCTATTATATTTTCTAGGGAAGCATTCAGTGGAAAGCAGACTAAAAATTTATTTTCTAGCTTATAACGGCAATTGTAGCTATTTATGAATTTAATTTAACTGCTAATACTCAGTCGAGTGTATTTTTCTAAACTAACGTATAAACTCTAGAATCCAGCCTCAGGAATGATGACGGGATACGCACGTGTTCCTAATTTATGAGGAATGCTGATTTTTAAATATAACTTACGTCACGGGAAGTTTAAATGATAAGCAAAGCTCTCTGCTTGCAAGTTTAAATGTAAGTTTTAACCAGTACAGATTCTGTTTATTATATTATATGTGTTATTTTTCCTCCACACAGTGAAAGTTTTGGGGTGACCCTAACTTTACCAGCACCTAGTAGTAGTTTCCATACTTGTGAAGAAAAAGACAGTCCTTATTTTGAACCACGTGGGTTTTCTCAAGTAACACTGATCTGACGGTGCAAGTTAGACAGAAATACTAATATCCCTATAACGGGTTTTCAAAGACTGTAATGATAAATACTGGACCTTGGAGCCAGCACTTAATTTCTTCTAGAAACTCTATATAATTTGCTGCCTGGTGGCGTGAATATTAACAATCATTTTCCCGACTAGATTATATCTTGTGGACAAATCTGTGGTGTGACTAAAGTGAATCCTATACTGAGAGAAGGCACCGACCTGACATTCATCATTTTTTTAGAAACCTACGCTATTGACACTGTGCTCTGCTAACTCCCGCGCCTGGAATAATTGTTAGGTGACTTAATCAGACATTTGAACAAATTTGCATACCCAAGTAGTCGTTCCCGGAGACTCCGAGTTAAATACGTCTTTTGGAACTGGGGACTTCTTGGCAGAAGACTGCATTTTTTGAGTCTGTGTGAAAATCTAAAATCAATGTGTTCCAAGAGGCAGCAAGCAAAGTCGTGAGTACAAGTGTGAGAAGCCATGGCGGAATGAATGAGTGTACGCTGGTTTGAGTGATATTTTTCACTATTATATCTTTGACACCCTGTTGCTGTCCTAATTTTTTTTTCAATCTGCATAATTTGTTGCTAAGGCTAGAGTTCTTGTGTTTTTGTCTTAGGTTAAATCAGATTTTTTTCAAACTCTGTGCATATAATTACGAGATAAAACAAAGAAAAACTCTTAGACTCAAACCCTATGTATCTGTGACTCTGGCGCCATCATCTGTTCTCTTAACGGGGCCGGGCTAAACCTAGAGTTAACACTATAACGGGGCTATCATCCTTGCAACATTTCCTTGATTTTTTTATGACTATGTGTATATGTATTTTCCTTGATGTACTTTCTTTGATGTTGTGAGCCGATTTTTCCTGATAATAAAATCGCTCTTGAACTAAATAATCGTGTTTGGTCAGCTCGTTCTAGAATATATATATCATTGTTATAGTTTTCCCACGTCGGTGTGTTTACCTGTCGTCACGTGTATGTGCGTGCCTGTGAGTGATAGAAATATACGTAATATGTATATTGGTGTAGTCTGTCTGACGCTGTAACAACTGTTGTAGAAGATAGGTGAGAGAGAGAAGAATTCTTTTTCGCTTTCAGAGACAGCCACTATATCAAATCTATCATCTCACGTGTGTGGAAATTCTATTACCTTTCACTAACTCTCACTGAGTCTATCACCTATTCAAACCTATTCAGAAGGGACCAAACCTAGTCTTAATTCTCCTATCGGAAATCTACGACAACCAGACAAAACTGATTGATGTATGATAGATCCTTTACATTATATTTTAATATCAGATCTGGAAAAAAAAATGATAGTTGTATGCCTATTATGTTTTTAAAACACAAAGTGGAAAATGTATCATATACCGTATATAAAATGCCAGCTTTTTTTCTGTACTAACACTCGCCAAAGATAAAATACGCAAAGGTTGGTGTGCATGCACAATATGAACGGCGTGCATGTTCAGACTTTGTACAAAATTATTTTAGTGCTATAATTAACAGGAATGCGCGTACAATGATTTAAGCGTCACGCTTTTGTTAAAATGAAATGAACGGGTATTTTCCTAATGGGCGAAGATCGGTTACCACGACAAGTATGGGATCCAGACTTCCAGGACGCTGGGAGGACAACATTAGACAATCTCTGAAGGGCCGAGCACTAGAATGGAACCAGGCCAGGAAGAAGACAGCCAGTAGGACAGTATGGTGCTCTCTCTACCAAACCTCTACCCCTCACGGTAGAAGAGGATCGACTAAGTACGTAAGAACGTAAATAATGTATTTCCTGCTGCAGAATAGTAGATAATGCCGTAGGGGAGTGAAGTGTTAGAGATTTCACTACACTAGGTCCAGCATCGAGAGGTGGGGTGACCAGTTCCCGTCATCGCTGCCATTTCCTTCCCTAACTCAAGAGCAAAGTCATGTACCCATTTACAGCTAGGTAAACTGGAGCGTGATGATACTGTGAATCGAACCCAGCGCTCTAACCACTCTGTCAATCGGATGCTCCAGAACTAACGTAGCGACTTTTAATAGCCGGCAAACCGCCGTGTTCTATATGTTTGGGTTACTTAACACAATATGAGTCATACGGATGCAGGGTTACTTAAAATGGGAGCAGACATACAGTTCACTCAATAGTACTTACTTACTTAGTCGTTCCCCTTCTACCGTGAGGTGTAGAGGTGACTCAATAGTGAGTAATCCAACTAAAGCCGTAGAGTTACGGATCAACAGGTTTAATAATCACTTAGAGTTTAACAATATTTCCTTGACTGAGCCAGTTTTCTCTCACGAATAGCTGAACGTCGCATTGTCTCGATCAAGAAATCGCAACAATGTAACAGCAGAAATTAAAACAACAGAAAATCAAAAGTATTCTTCTGATGGACAATCGGATATTCACACCTATAGTCCGTTCGGAAATTCGTGCCCACAGAAAGCGTCAATTTTCTCCAAAACTGTTTGTTGTATGGACATGAATTTTTGCATGCAGTCTTAGATTTTCCATGCAGTTATTAATATATTTTTTGCCCTTACAAAACTCATGTCGTGTTCGAATTTTCTTCTTTACGTTATATAAAAAACTGTTACTGTTGTCTGGGTTAATTTTTAGTAGCTTTACAGGAAAGTTACAAGATCCGTTCAAATTTTTTTTTTTTTTTTTTTGGTTTGAATTAGTGTAGTGACTACATGTCCGCACGAGTGCGCACCTATTAAACACAGTCGCGAGTAACTAAATCAAACAAAAATAAAATATTTTTGAACGGATCTTGTAACTTTCCTGTAAAGCTACTAAAAATTAACCCAGACAACAGTAAGAGATTTTAATATAACGTAAAGAAGAAAATTCGAACATGACATGAGTTTTGTAAGGGCAAAAAATATTTTAATAACTGCATGGAAAATCTAAGACTGCATGCAAAAATTCATGTCCATACAACAAACAGTTTTGGAGAAAATTGACGCTTTCTGTGGGCACGAATTTCCGAACGGACTATAACATTATTTTTCCACATGTATTTGAATAAGTAAAATTGATGTTAAGTATTGGTGCTTTTGGATTTAATTCCCGTCTTATGACGGGCTTTTACACTAGTTAGTAAATAATATATAACTGAATACACTGATTCACATTTGTTGTGGGATGACTGCTCCCTGTGGCAACGACAAGCAACAAACTACATCCCTGGCACAAACAGAAATCAGGGTGGCTAACATACCAGTTCTTTAAAACGAGCGGAAATGAATTTCAAAATGTGATTGCGCAAACAAAAATACAATTACATAATGAAAAAAAAAAAACAAATCAAGATGGTCAGCGACGTTATGGTTCACATGGTTGTCTCCAAAGCAATAGATCAAATTTCAATTCCTAGCTGAGATGTGATTTTTTTTTCAGTCACCAGTCTTGAGTTTTAACTGCAAGTTTGAAAAGAAAAAACTCGCACACACACACCTGCACACAATAAAAAAGGTACGGTGGGATTTATATAATAATCTAAACAAATAACCTGACTTCAGAGTTTTAATGTATATAAAATCGTGTCACAAGTGTATGCCTTTGTTTTAATTATAGTTTCCAAATGTTCGTGATGTTGACAGGTTTACTTGCTCAGTACAAGGGAGGATGCCAACGTTTTTTAACCGTCATGCCTTGACGGATTACTTACTCGGGCAAGTAGGAAAAGAACAATTAACAAGAGAAGAACATTTAAAGTACCTTCCTTCAGAATAAACATAACAAATTCCGAGCAACAGCCTCATCTCTCCGCTAAACTCTCTGGAGACGATGAAATATTAAGACTTTGGCTTAACTGCTTCCCGCGTCAAAGTTTTTTTGGTACGGGTTTACCCACTAGTAGTAATATGATATTGCCGATCCTCATTAGCGACAGATAAGACTATAAGAGCTCCGAATCCTAAACTGTGTAACAGCAATTATCACATATTATACCATCTTGCAACCACGGAGCGTCATGTATACCTGTTTCGTAATAAGTAGAACAACTGCGCGTTTTCGATATATATATATATATATATATATTATATAGCTATAAGTTATAAGTAATAATATATATATATATATAATTATATATATAGAATATATAATATATATATAGAAAACGCGCGGGTGTTCTACTTAATATTATATTTATATATATATATATATATATATAATATATATATGATCTATATATATATATATAAGTAATAATAATATATATATATAAAAATAAAAAAATAAATAAATATAAATATAAAATAAAAAAAAATAATATAATATATAATAAAAATAATAAATATTATATAAATAAATATAATAATATATATCGAGAGAGAGAGAGAGAGAGAGAGAGAGAGAGAGTTTAGTGCTTATCATTTTGTGAGGTGACAACCTTCAATTTTGGAGACGGCAGTTACTCTGATCTGTAGCAAATGATCTTCCGTTTATTTACACATTCCTTTTCTCTGTCTATCTCTCTTGGTAAGTAGCTAGCTCGTTCCTTAAATTTATATAATCCACTCTCGTGTTCACCTTTACAAGACTAAATACAACATTCAATCACTAGATCAACGTGTTCTATTTCTGCCGGCAATTTGTTCTCGGCAGTGCGAACTTAATAGCTTCGATGGTTCTATTACTTAACTCCAATACTATTTCTGTATCTATTCAAACATGTGACGAACATCCAGTTAGCGGAGTTACACCAAAATTACAACAGCTTACACACGCTAATACACTAAGAAATAATATAGAAATGTAAGCGTATGTTACAGTACACCATTAAGTCAAAGATATGTTATGTGCACAGGTGCAACCGATTTCGTAGCTAATATAAAACTATCACCATTAGTGTCTAGGTACTACTACATAGACGAAGATGTGAGTGAAAAACGCCCATATCTACATATTTGGTTAAATGTCTACCATTAAACCCTTGGCCTCAAATGTACAATGAACGCGAGAACACCTTACACGTTTCTCTAATGCCCAGTACAGCAATCCTCCGGTCTTACGCTGTTCGTTTAGCGCGTTATCGATATAACGTTGTTTCTATTTTATTCCATTGCCTGTTATAAGCTTTAATAATTCGATCTTAGCTGTGCGCTAAATTCCATAGAAAGCAGGAATATAAATTTTGCATGCTCATCGTCCATTTAGGGTGGTGGGAAACATTATCATTATTAACATAATGAAGTATGACCCCAAAATGGAATGCAGTTCTTTGGTATTCCGTAACATAGATTTAGAACAAGATCTTAATTGCTACTAGGTGCTCCTTGAAGAAAAAAAGAAGGTGGCAAAATTCGATTCTTTTCTAAGTCTCATCGAATATCTTCTCCCCCTGACAAACCGCCGCTTTCGACTTCTACCTATATTCCTGCATTACCTTCAACACACTTCTGCAAACCATCGTCCTCAGATGAAATACTCTCCGTACAACTTACTACAACCACAAAGTAACAGCGATACAACCTTTACTTTTTTCAGTAACATACATAATATTTTCGATTTGTTCAGTATGCTGATAATTATGATGTAGTTAACCATTGGATTATCTATATTTAATTCCTTTGTACTAAGTTTGATATTTGCACCTAGAACGAATGAAGGTATGTGAGATTCTAGGATATCAAGTTTCTTTACTATCGATTTTCCAGAACAAATTAACTACGGTAACGGTTTGCTCATTTCAAATTAACTGCCTGCTAAATGATGCCGCACTGCTCTGTGTAATAAATTACCATCGAGGTTTATAACCACCTAGTAAAGTGCAAGACACATCATTTGAGATGCCTGTGTTTTGTTTTTTGGGGGGAAATATATATTCATATTAAACTACATAACTTAAAAACCAGAGTTGGTTTCAGCTTGTTTTCTACTCGGATTATTTGGTTATGCTTTTATATCGTCGACCCTACCCGTCACTGGCAAAGCTTGATTTGATCCCCTAATCCTATCACGTAAAATCCGTTCTTTTCTGAATTCTAGATGTCTACTTCGTATTACTTACCGATTCCTGCGTCACACTCATTATAGACTTATTTATTTATCTGGTCTCATTCTGGGGTCCCTCTTTATGTATAATGTACTCCACCTCTAGTTTTGTACATACTAGTAATGAGTAACAATGACCTTCTGATTTCAAAAGCTATAAGCACTCCTTGCTAGCCCTTTTCAAAAAACCCGTGGATTAACTCATAACATGTCCAACATTGTACGTCTTCACTGCACTTACACTTGCCCACGTTTTCTCGCTCAGGTTACTTACTTAGCTCGTCCTTCTACTATAAACTGTTCTAATCAATCCCTTCAATGTCGTCACTACAGCACAAATCTTGATTGTTTGTTTTTTTTGTTTAAATTCGTTTTGTTAAGTCGACCACATTATGTTACAAATTCAGCTCATTCTCCTTCATCACAGTTCTAATTATCGAGTAAAAACATACACCATGGAGTTTTAATATAATTTTGGTGCTCCCTTAATACTTACTTCGAAAGAACACCTCACAATAATCCCATATAACATGCACCTCTAATAACTCCAACCATTGTTGATTGTCCCACTGTCTATTCATTCATTCATAACCCTGCCACTCCCAAGAGCATAGCCTTCAACTAACACAGCCAAGTTCCGCCTTCACGTCCCATCATCTCATTCGGGAACCATTCGCCGCAGCAGTGCACCGCTTTTCACCTCTCTTCCCTGACTTCTGTCTTCCTCTGCCGCTCGTCCCTGTCCAAACAAGACTCCTTGTAATCTAATCCAACAAAGGTTCCGCAGTGTGTTCCCTTTCCAGCGCCATCTCTTCTTCTCATCTCTTTTCCACTCACTTTCCAGTTTCTTGCAGCTTTCACATGTAACCTTGTCATACCAGTTTATCCTCATTCTACCAACACCCAGTAGAAATCCTTACTTTTGGTGTTGTCTTGTTGTCTCCATTCTCCGACCATACATAACTGACTTCACAGTGATTAAATTCTTTTTTTCTGTGGATCCTATTTCTCTTGATTCTCCAGATTCTTTCCCATTCTATGAAACTCCTCTCGTGTATTCTATGTTGATATCCTGTCCCGCCAACGTTAATCTATTTTACTCCAAGAGAAGTGTATATTCTATGCTAACTTCTGGTATGCGTTTCTGCAAGTTCAAACCCTGGTCATTTACCCTCAGTTAGGCGCATTATTTTTTGTTATTTTTCCCTGTTTTTTCAACCCAATTCTGTACATCTCATCGTATGTTTGTTCTTTTCCTGCCTCTGTGACGTTGATGAAAGGAACCAAATCAGCAGCAATGCCAATCACCACGTTTATTTTCTTGTATTTGACGTGCCATAGTTGTAGATGTTTTTTTGTTTTAAATTTTTTAACAGAGGGGAACCGCCCCACCCTCCCTCCCTTATACCCTTCTTCGACTTGCTTCAGACATGTACGATTCTTTCTCCCCTTTCGGCCCCGTTACACACGTGATGTACGAATGCAATTCTTTAAATTTTTAATCTCCACAGGATTTTAACATTTGATAAAATAGACTAAATGAAGGTACAAAATCAATTTTGATTCCAAACCATTGCCCTAATACGATTCGCACCTGTTTTTGTGGTGTATCCAATAATCCAAACACCCCCCCTTCACGTTTCACAATGTATTTCTGTGAATAGTTCGTTGTTAAAATGCTGAAACGGCCTTTTCCATCTGACATCAGAACCGCAACACACACATAAAACTATATTTTTGGGCCATCCCCGTATACTCTAAAGGAAGTATGTATTAAATACAATAAACCATAGACAAGACCTGACCGCGACATCGTTGCCTCACCAATTCTAATCTTTTTAGTTGGTTTGTCATAAATTTCATTAATCAAGGATGTAATAATAAAAAAATAATAAAAATGTACAAAAAAGTTGCACAACCATAGGTCCTGGAATCCGCGGCTATACCGGATTTATCGTTACATGGCATAATGCACTCTAAATTCAATTCAGTATCAATAAATGTATCTACACTCAAGAGACACCTACGTTATATAATATGCCGAACTTCTCATGCAATATACATTTGAACCAACAGTGCACTCCACTTCACTCATCCATGGCTCATGTTACAATAATTATATTGCAACTCAGTATTCGGATTGTTGCTGCTTCAGAACTTTCATTGTAAAATTTACCAACCTAAACTACCTAATATATTTTATTACATAACAATAGACGTAAAAGAAATTATACACACCATAAAATTCGCCACTAAAATAATCCCAACATTATAAAAAGCGCATTTCGGCGTGACTAGGGTTTAAATATTTATCTAACACTAAGGCACAAAAAAGTGCACTATAAAAGTTACAGGGCATCCCAACACTCCACTTGTGACATCTATCTTTCAGTCTAATAGAACCGCTACACACATATCCACGAGTGTGGCTAAATGCGGCCTAAAAATCACTAACTTTACACATCTGTGTTTATAAAAACTAGTTCCGTAACCTAAAAACTACTAAACACAATATAATATGTTACTGAACCTACAACCAAAAACATAAAAATAGGCAACATCTCCCCCCCCCCCAATCGTGCCACCAAGAGTACACCATGAAAAGACTCCCCACTCGTAACATACCAAAAAAAACCAGACGTGATAAGCTCTGTGATTACATGCAACAAGATAACTCCCCATCCCCCCTCCAAATGGGGTGGCAGAATGTGTGTGAAAATTAGCGATCACGTCTTCTAATTAAGTTTGTGGCTGGGGTTAACTTGACCCTAAAAATGGTTCCATTCACTTCCTAACTAAATCTGTGATGCAAGGGCACTTTATCCCTGTTATCTCCAACGCTAGCAAAGAACCCATAAGTTGTAAAACGTATCACTTCATTTGACGACATCATTCAACTCACAATATGTTTCAAGCTAATCCCATTGGTTCGGTTGGGGCATGTACGTACTTGCATTTATCATTCAACTTTTTGGTTTATAACACTTTCTTATCACAAGATGTGTTCATGTCTACCACAATGGAGTTTTGTAGGTACATACACCTACATGTACCGTATGTGGTAGAAACTTGGTGGGGTATCCAACAAATGCATGACACCCCAGTTTATGGGTCTTTAACCATTTTTCCCCCTTTCTGTCCACCCTACAATTTTATACACCCAAACAGACCACATGGATCCTTTGGTCTTCTCATGGGTTTCGTTCCCCCAATTCTGTTTGTCACTCCCTTCAGTCACACTTTTTTTTGCACTACATCCCCATGCCTCTACTTATCCTAGCAACACATTCCCCTTTGGTTATCCTTCATCCCCAACATATTAGCTTTATAATGTGACCCAATTAAAATAACGAATCTGGATTTTCATCCATTTCATTCATACGATAAAAATAAATGGGAAAAGGTCGACCGCCTGTTTACCTATCAATAAAGTGGTGTTCTGACACCCTTTAAGGTAAACATTTTTGACTCTTCCCCCACATATTGTTCTTTCATTGTTTACTTGTCCCTTTTCCATATAAAATTTGTAAGTGTCCACTATCCCAGTGTATTTTAGATTAGGGTTTGGTGTTTTATTTTATTAGGGGAGTGGTTGTTTTTGTATTACGAAAAACAGGCACTACTTACACTCAATATACATAAACCTTATTATCGCACAATATTAAACTTTAGTAGATCTCACCCTGTACGAAACATATCTTCTTCATCATTGGAAGGAACACATACTATTACTCTAATTTTCCATCCCTTAACATGATAATGATTTCAATTCAAAATATCTTCTATACTACTATAGTATGGTGGTGAAGGGGGTCATGTCAATCCTATCGGTTTCCCATGTTATGATAGGTGTACAAAATATATCATGCCCTCATATACTATTAGAAGTCACTTAAAGATCCATTTTGCTTATAGTTACATATGCAATGTATATTCTGGCTTAAGAAAAATTATGGATTAGTTAATCTTTTTGTTTTGGGGTGTGTTTTGTGGTTTCTTCGCCCAATACCACGTTTTTCTCAGTGATACATATTCGATCCTACATGGTTGTTGTTACGTAGTCCATTTTTTATTGACTTGAAATTCCGCAGCAAGGCAGGCTTTTCGCTCCATTCTGTCCCAAGAACCCTCATCCGACTATCCCTGTTTCCACTACACGCCGGCATATGCCCCACCAGTCATCTTGTATCCTGCCAATTCCAATTCCCTCGTCAAATATACGCATATTCCCCCCGTTATCCTATCAACCTGCGCAAAAGCTGGTTAACCTATACCTTCGCTCTCCAAGTAACAGTTAAAGAGAATATCTTTTCTTGTTTTGGCTTCGCCTTTGTTTGGGTATTTATATATATACCTGCACTTTAGCAGGTTATACACCGCTTCCAATATCCAAGAACCGATTTCTGAGAATAAAATCGTATAGCACACACAGATTTCCCATTTAATACCTCTCTACTCTTTTAATGCTATCAATAGGTTTTGGGCTCATCCATCGCTTATAATACCTAGAGTTATTGTCCCGCTCCACATCACTCACTGCCCCTTTAAATTGCGCTATGAATTCAAGTAACCTTTTTAGCATAAATTATCTCATAGTATTTTGCTACTGAATAACTTAGCAGTACAACATAATTTTGGCCATATATAACTGATCTGGGCCTCAATATACAACTGTAATAGTGTGTCTTTGCCTGTGTAGGTTATTGTCTCCTTACTAGGTGTCGCTTTAAGCGTACTTGATGCTCTCTTGCCATTTTATGCTATTCATGGTATCTCCTCTTTGTCTCGCCTTTCGTATAATATTTCCTGAATATGACTGATATTCACAATTAATTGCAGTATTATTGTTGTAATTCTACGTTATTTATTGTTTTTATGTTTTTCTAAATCTTGTGTATCTCTCTTCTAATGATGAATTACGTAGGTTGGCTGTTGTTTATTATGTTGAGTTCTTTGTATACTCTTTTAGTGTAAAACTTAGCTTTTTTGGGTTATTTTATTCGTTTTAATGATGCGCATTAAGTACTATTTTATAATTTTAGGCCTTCGTGGCACTACTTAAGAACTTTTTTTGTTTGATATGTTTGTATCATATAATTAATATGATAATGTTTATTAGTTAATGGAACTGTAATTTAAATGTCTTGAACTTAACCTGTCTTTAAGATACCTGAGTATCTATTACTAGCACACCTGGTAAATAGCTAATAATTTCTTTATTTCTTCCTATTGTAAAGTCCACTAGGTTGTTTTCTTTTTTTATTTTGTATTTTTTTTTTTAAAGTAAGTATTTTATGTAATATTTGTTTTTTGCTATGAAGACTATTTGGTTTTTTACCTTGGTTATTCTACCCTACGTTTAATCGTTCCTTCTGACCTGCCCCTTGCTATTCTGGCTGAATTTACTTTGCCAGTTACTTCATCCCATTGTATTGATCATAGTGTATGTCGTTTGGCAGTTTTGGGCTTTGCTGCCCCCATTCGTTGTCCGGGGTCCCAATATGGCAGCAACTTTACTGAATCGATATTACTTCGCGTTGCTCCTCTCTAACGACGTAGTATTTCTAACCTGTATTAATAAACCTTCGTGAAGACATACTTCAACTTTGCTCTCCACAACATATTCCAAATAGATCAATTCTCCTTGGAGAACCTTTTTCTAATATCATTTCATTTCTGAGTCACTCGATAAATCCACCAAAGGCTTCCTACACTTTGTCTTCGCGCTTTATATGTCATTAATATGACAGTATACTTGATATTCAAATGTATTTACTCGATACAAGTGGATTTATTGATTAGCATCCAACAAAGAAGCCCAACCCTAACAAAATGATACAGTTCTTGAATATCTTTACGTAATATCCACATCTCAGGTGCTCGTAAGGAAGTCTCGTCTGCTGCTGAAACCACAGAATTTAAAAAAGTATGTTCACGAACACCCGAAGAAAAGATACAGAGAAACGTCACTTCCCGTTTATATACTATTATGACCAAGGCTATAGAAAATATAATGTCCAAAATTGACAGAACTGTGAGACGAGAATAAACTATTGTGTAAGTTGCACAATTCAGAAACGTAATCATCCTCTACATGATCTTGAACCGATCCATCCTTCGATATACTGCGTAAAACCCTAAAACCATATTTGTTTCCCATATCATCTCCTATGCCACCTGTAGAACACATAGCTACCTTCTTCGTCCCATCAACTCCACAATGTCAACCAAAACTGACCATTGATGTTCAAATTCAGTGAAGACCAAGGCACAAACAATGATACAATTTAAACCATTGCTTTCCCAATTATATACTTAGACTCTGACCACAATAATAGATAACAGAACAACTCCACAATTAAATCATAATCGGCCGCCTGTTCTTAAGGATAATTGTAAACATTGTTCTTTTATTAAAAAATGCTCACATACTTAAGCTATCAGAATCAGATAAGGTCATAACAAAAAAGCGAACAATATCCCTTCCATGTTCAGCTGGAATTTTGACATTAAATACACTTGCCCAAAGCCTTCCATAATCCTAATAATGCTCTAAAGATCATTTACTATATAACTGTAACTTTTACAATCGATTGGGTAAACATCCAACCGTCCCTACCGGTAAAAAACCTTGTCATCTTTTTTAAACCTTCACTTAGTACAATCCTTCTGCCAACACAATCTCCTCCCTTTCACCCTTGTATACAATTCCTCTCTACCCAAGAAGAAAGCACACACTCAACCTCGCCGTATATTGAAATAATGCAATCTACGAGGGCGGAACTGCTAATGTCATGATGTTTTCTGATATACAGCCAGGCATGAGGCTCCAGTTTAGTTAAAATTTTAGAAGCAAAAACGTGCAAATTCATTCAGCCTAAACTGCATCTGCGACATATCCTAAAAGGACTTCACCTCATGCGACTGAAACTGTGAACATCCTGAAGATTTGTATGTCCTATCACAAGAAACAAAATTTAAGCCGCTTACTAAGAACAGAGCGCTCCTCCCTCATAAGAGGTAAACTGGGATCAGACTACCTATGCATGATGAGTTGAGAGTACGATGATGAACATATTGAGTTTTGAACTAAAGACCTCTTGCACTCCGTTCTTTGATAGCGTATCAGAAATAGAAAGGAAATGTTGAGTTGAGACTACAAGTCAACATAACTCCTGTTCACTTGAGTCCTTGAAAATAGCAATGACTGGCGCCCACTATCGCATAAACCACTTGAAACCAAATCTGGTCTCATTCGTTTATAACGTTTTCCCTAATTGATGACCAACAATTGATTGGAAAATGAAGAAAATTCCATTAGGAGAATTTTTGTGGTGTCAGTAATCAATAGATGAGAGTAACTATTTTCTTTATAAGTATCATCCAAATGTCAATTCGAACACGTTGACAAGTAAAACGAAACTGGTAACCGACACACAGAGAGTGATAAAATATTGTCAAGAGGCAGATGAAAGTAAATACTCAATAAATAAAAAACGAAATATAAAATAAATAAAAATATAAAAACGCGAAACAAATAATATATAGCAATTCTATTATAAGTATGAAGAAGAAGTAGAATATCAAAAATATATAGTAATACAAATAATAAATATGGAATAAATATAAAAACTTAAAACTATAAAGAATCAGAATAACAGATAGTTAATAAATACGAATAACAAGACACGTGCAGTCAAAAAAATAATTTATATAATCGAGAAAAAACTCGGAAAACCGTGAATACAATGATGGTTTAAAAATAAATCGAAAAATGATTCGTCTTCATCAAAGACAAAAATTATCACGTACGCCCACTACCGTCGTCAAAAAAAAAATGAACTAGATAGACACATAAAAACTAATAATTATAATAAAATACTACTTACTTCCCAACAAGAATACCAAAATTCAAGCAAAATCCGCGGTTTATAGTCGCGTCTGAAACTAACACTTCCCCCCAGTACTCAATGCATACTAAAAACTTAAAAAACAATCCAAAAATAAACTACCCAACGTGAATAAAATGGACTGAAATAGAAGACATAAGGGGAAGTTGAAGAAATAGAATAAATAGAAAGAATAAGAGCAAGATTGAAAATAAAATAACATAACCTCAAAAAGTTAAATGTGACACCGCTGGTTAACACCCATGCTGGATAAAACGTTCTCAACTGTTCTCCGGCCAGTGTCAAACAGGATCATCGCGTGACCTAATTCGAGAAACCATAGGTCAGGACCATTGAAATTATACAACGTTGTGTCGTGGCGAGTGATGCCATTTTAGGCTGGCTAATCTGTCCCCTAATCGGTTCCTTTTTGCCATTATATTTTGCACAACGTTTACATTAAGCCGATATAATTACATTCCGACTCCAGGTGAAATACTATATTCCTACTAACGAATTGCATCTTCCTCATTCAGTCCAGCCTAGCTGAAATCTTCCCCCTTCATCAATACTCCAGATCACCTCTACTACTTTTCTCCTCTATCCATCTCCCACTACCGCTCCACCTCTTTCGTCTGGACCGGCCTCGCTCTTAAACGCTATCCCCTCTCTGTCCTCCGAGCGCTTCATTGGTTCTACCAACGCTCTCCCCTGCCTATTACCTCTTCACCTGCCTCCCTGGCTGAACTGGGCCTTCAACTATAGCCTGTTGAATCTATGTCATTTTTACCAAGGATGGTGTGCATGATACGTAGAGGGTCCCCCTGCTGATGCCTTCTAGTCATGCCACTTAGCACCTAATGCAACAAATACTTCCGTCCTTCCCCTTTTACCGCATGAGGATGATCAAATCCCTCACAGTTAAGCCTGTACAGTTACATTCCCTTCATTTCATCGACTTGAACACTTTCAACCCCACCAATCAATTCACCGCCCGCCTCTCCACTGTATAGGCTACTCCACATTACTATTTCTATCACCCCGCCGCCTCATGAAATCTTATATACACAAAGCTACAATCCCTCAATACCTCCGTAGACCTCTTCTCATCCTCGCCTGCTGAATCCCTTCCTTGTCACTACTGCCCCCTCCCCGTATTCCTATCGTCATACTTCCACTTAACTCAATGATATTTAGTTGCGTCTAACAACTTTATCCAAACTGGTCTCACCTCCTGCTCGCCAACTTTCTTCCCCATCTCTCCGCTAGCCCTCAAACCGCACCATAAATCCACTGCTTATGCATTGTAATCTTACCCTCACCCTCAACATCTACTGTCATACAATTCCTTTTCCCGCCAACCATCCTATCCGCCCCTCAAGCTCGACCAAAAATATTCAGTAAACTTTGTCATATAGACGTCTAAATCTGAAGATCTCTTGTTCACAAGCCTCTCCCAAAAAAGCCACTCACGGCACACAACCTTGTCACACTTCTACACGGGCATATTCAGCCTCAACCCAAAGTTCCCTTTCCCTAAGGCGATACTACAACCACTCTATACCTTCCTTGAATCGCGCAATGTCATTTTTTTTCGATCTTATTAAACTTCTCCAAAACCTATATTCCAAACTCAAAAACTTGACAATTCAGCCACACTTAAATGAAAATCACTCAGAAATAGTCAACACCATTTGCAATACACTGCATGTCCTAACCACCATGGTCCCATCACTTCCATCACAGCGATCCAGCCTGCTTCCTCTACACTGCCCCACCAGAACACTTAGAAACCTCTGTATTCACCGCAATTTCTATAAACCACCTCCTCATACAACTTGCCACTTTGTCTGAGGTCACCCTCTGCTGCTTTTTACTCTGCCCTCTCTTTTCCTTGGCGCACTTTATTTCATATTTAAGTCATCTCCCACTCATCAGTCCCCTCCTTTCTATTTCATCCCACGTTATCACGTTGGGGATATTTAATTTCCTTTCGTTTTTTTTTAGTTTCTAGTATCTTGGTGTACAGCCGCGCGAATCCTTTCCTTCACCACCGCTTAGTAAACAGACAGCTATTTTTGATAAATTTCGTTTCGTCCTTCCTGGAAGTACCCAGTTTTAATTTTATTTAGTTTGATTTCCTATCTAAAGCCTTCCTTTCTTCCTTTCCTACACCGGTCATAACTAACATTTCTTTTCTTGTGTCCTCAAGAACCAATCACCTTTTGCGATTTTTTTTTCAAACCCAGCAAGTTATTACACGTCATTACCCGCATTTCCCCCTCCACTTCCCTCAAGCTTCTAAAATCGGTTAACATATAACAACACAGAATCTTCTCTGATGATCAATTACATCCTATTGGCGCATATGTTACACTGTCCTATCATCCACTAGCAAATTTCAAATTTAATGAATTTTTCTTAAATACAATCATTCTAATCTTTCCTCCAAGTTTTGTAATTCTCTCCAGCCCCATCCCCACTAGCATTCATACTAATCAGATTTACATTCTACTCTACTAGGTTCTTTTTATTCAAAAAAAACCAAATTAAGAGATACATTTTATTTATTCTCAAAAAACTTTTAAAGCTAAAGTAGTTTTTAATTGTATATGGCGCACTTTCTATTTCGATAACCTTTGCTGATTAAACTTAGAAAATTAAGCAAATATATAGATACTTAAAAACGAGGAAAGAAAATACAGCTTTTTAAGAAACAACACTGGATGATAATATGAATAGAATAATTATTAAATAAGGAAATGAAAAATAAAAATAAATAACTGTCAATAAATACTTACCACGAATAAAGGGAGGAACTTTAAGTTATCGTATCTATACAATTCATCCACTTCTCCGTTAAACTGCAACTGTAAGTATCAATCACTTTAAATAATTCTAATAAGTATATTTTACATTTTAAATAACCTAATTCATATAGAATCTTATGTTTTCATTTAAAGTAGAGTTTAACAAATAATAAATCCAATTCTGGTACACCCTCATACATTCTTCTACTCTAAACAGTGGCATAAGCGCAAAGATCTTTCTATCTAGCAATCACAAATACATAAAATGAAAACATAATTTAAATTAAAGAAATGTTTACCCCGATTCACCCGCATGTAAAAAGTCTTATTCCTAAATTAAAAGACTTTGTTCGGCGGCTTCGCTCTGGGACCCCTGCACTACGCACTCTTGTACTTTGATAAAAAATTAAAAGGCCCGTTTTTATCACCTCAAAAAAAAATTCCTGAGACAGTTACAGCGGGGAAATGTAAATCCTAAACCTAACCCATAATCCGTTTCTTGGACCTGGAGGCGTCCACAGAGGCCTCCCTAAAGTCATCACCGCGTTGTTTCTTGACCCCCCTTCCTAAAAATAACAGATGTAAACATGTTAACATTATACTATATCAATATCCTGTCACCCGGGCCGACCGCCCCCCAGTTATTACGCCACTGCCGTCCGAGTTTAGAATATTGATACAAACTCTTAAGTACAAAATTAAACACCCCATATTATAAAAATTATTTAATCACTTAAGCCTAAGATTCCCAAAGCCCCCCCCCCCCCCCCCCACCCCCCCCACAACAATTAAAAAACAAAAACAACACCCCACCACACCATCCTACAGTTAAACTCAACACTTATGATCACAATTTATTACCCACGATTTTCTTTTAACGCCTTTCCCGTATTCCCGGTATATCTCAAATCTACGTCTAAAATCACGTTCATGCATCTATCTATATATTCATCATGATCTTGGCTGTTGATGTTCATGGTTTTGTCGGCCTGTTTTCGTTCCATTTTTTTCCACAGAATGCTATTAGATATCTTCCAAGGCATGAATTAATACTGTAAGCTACTTTTTTCCAATTTGTCATTAGATATCATCTTAGTTGTTAGTTAAGTTTTCAAGCGCCTATTGGGTCCCTATTTGCGTACTTAATACTACCGAATTCAATGTCGACTCATCTTTCTCCCACTATTAAACTATACCCTATTCTAAGACATACAAAAGGATCGTATAATTTTAAACATAGGTTCCCTTACATTTTAACCCTTTGTTCGGTAGTACGCTGTATGTTCACTTAATGATCCCATATTCTCATTCCTCCGCGCTCCTTAATAACTTAAAGTAATATCATGTATTTCAAACACAAGCTATAAAACCTTGTAAAAAGTACACTTCCAATAATTTTTTCCTTCGATTTCGATACAACCTCGGAAAAAATCTACAGGGTTGACATAATACTTACAGGTTTTTCCTAGTTACCGTTTTCATTTTACTATTAATATTATAAAAATTACTACAACTGGGAATTCAGGTCCAGTGTATTGTTTACCTACTCAATTAATGTCGCGTTTCCGCTGAAAAATATAGTCCGAAATTAGAGCATGTAGACCTTAAGCGTATGTATCTACTCCCCCTAATCTGTGAGTTTAGTATGTGAGCTCAATTTTTGACTTAACAGATGACGCTCTCTGTTTATGACGGCTTATTGAGATGTTACGGGCCATTCTGGCCTAATCAGGCCCGTTCTCTTTTTACTCCCCTTTAGTTCCCAATCTGTTTGGTCGCCGTTTTTTTTCGAAAAATGGTAACGCAGTATAACGTCAAAGTTAGGGTATAAACATTTAGGTAAACATTACGCAGTACGAAGGAGGATAATCTCTAATGTTTACTTGCTTCCAAGCATATTAGGCAGCACACGTTTCATTGAGATATCGTCGGGTTCACATAATTACAGTAAGCAAATTTACTCAGTCACCAGTGATAAGCGTTACAGCTCTATAGCAGACGTAAGGACTTCGAATCAGAAAAACCAAGAGTGGTTTCGAGGTCCTACACATTTCTATTGTAGACAGCCACTGTCCGGATTTTTAAAAAAACGCCATTGCTCTTCAACTTTATTAATTTACCTCAATTACATGTTAGGCTTTATATCGTATCACTAATCAATTTATGCATACTGTGAGAATCAGAATAATTCATGACAGTAATGTGGACACGAATAAGGGACTTAGAGACAGTGTTTTTGGTGTCCTATCTATATTTTTCTGTCAAGTAGGAATATGAATCATTGTTATCTATCACCAGACACTGTAGTTTCTCCTAGTCTGAGAATATAAGGAAAACCGACCGGTTGGTATAACAGCCAGGGTGACAAAACTACTTCAAAATTGAAACAAACATATTAAATAATAGAATGAGTCTGCCAAGCAATTACCATGTCAAGAGATCAATTTGCAGAATACATGTAAGATAAGCTATACTTATGCATGTCTCGCGGGAAAAAAAAAAACCGTGCTAACTTCTGTACAAGAGCCATACCAGTAAAAATAAGACCACTATTTCTTCGCCAAGCATGTTTACACAGTTGGACGTCCAAGGTGTTCAGAGAAGAAAAATTCCAATCCGTAATCAGTTTCATTTTTTGTGACATGTCTGGACTTTCTAAAACCAATCTTAAGATATATCCTCAATCGCAGTAGTTACTTGGTTTAACTACTGCTTTGTCTACCAAACCACTGCCCTACAGAGTGCAATCCTTTGGAATGCTTTATAACATCAAGTAATTAGCGCCTCCCGAGCTTTCTTGTCCTGTGGCAAATAATAGAAATATAAATAAAAATAGATATAAAAATTAATATAAAAAAAAATAATAGTTTTGTGAAGGGGTAATATAGGATAGATAATATTTATGAAATATAAAGTCATTAACTTTCTATCAAAAATCCTTTTTCAAGAATACATAACTATTCATAGCGTCCACATATTATTGTAAACGAATATAGACCTCAAATTTTCCATTTTTGCACACTGTTAATCTACACATAACAGGGAGATACCGTTTTTTTTAGCTGACTTGAGATCAAAACGGGATAACATCGTGATAATATTTGTTTGTCTTACTAGTAATCAATGTGTATTCCGTATTCGAGATGCATTTTAAATACGGATCTACGTTAGTAACATCTACAAGCATTTTCCGCGCTTATATTCCCCCCAATTGTTTAATACGTCCAAATTTTTTAGTATATTAGTCTCAACATCGAAAATTGATTGTTCATTATTTTATTAATGGAAAAGTCGACAGTATTTAAAATTATTGTAGGTTTACAGCCCCACCCTTGAACTCTTATATGAATAGTTTTTACCTCTCCAGATTGACAGTAGGTTACATGTAACTATTTTTTTCCCCATTGTCAGTATGAGAATGTTAGTTGGAGTGTACATTTGTCAGAATGGCCCATGTAAAGAGTTCGGTGGGGGCTGGGGACAACGTTGCGCTAGAGTATCTGGTGATGATTTGGGGGGGTTTCATCGTTTTTATTGGGCATATCTTGCTTTCCATGTCTCTGCCACATCTCCTCTCCACTCATACAACCACCATTTAATAGAATAAGGGGGGGTTGGGGGAAACCCATATCTGGCAGCGCCTTGGGGAGGGGCAGGGGGGGTCGTGGTTGGGGGGTTCACTAATGATGGGGGTCGGGGGGGGGGTGGGTCATGTGAAACTTGGGGTCAAACTTCTCAGCTATTTATAGTTTTTGCATCTAATTGGCCGTGTCATGTTCCGCTGCGTGCATACATGTTTTGCTGGGTCAACTGTTCATTTGCATGTAAGTTTGGGTGTTGCCGTCCCCGGGGCCAGTACAGGTGGTTCTTACATGTGGGGCGGTGTATTCACGGGGGGGGGGGGATCATCACTGTATCTTGGGCTAAAGTCCGTGGGGAGGGCTGTTTTTCATGCTTCTGGGCTTGGATGTTCTATAAAATGTGTTTGTTGCTTTATTTAATGTCAGAGTTTGCCAGTACAATTCACTGCAAAGTATGTCAATCGCTATTTTTGCCAGTTCTTGCGTTTTCGAGATTTGAAGGGGAGAGTTGCTGGTCGGTTGAGAGCCCTGATAATGACCATCTTCAACGTCTTGTCAAAGAAATTCTCAGTAGTAGTCGTACCAGTCTGGTTACAACAGTTAACTTAGCAACTTGCAGGAATCCTCATGTTTAATAATTAATTAAGCCCTTAAATAATCTTGGGCAGTCGAGCTGGTTGTTTGAGTCTGGCGTTGATTTCGGGGTCTGAAAAAGTAAAATAAACCACGGTTAATAAACATTTTCGCAAAAAGAAAAAGGATTCAATGAAAAAAAAAAAGAATATAATATATAATTTGTATTAAGTCTAAAAACATACTGGCCTTTATTTTAAAAATACTAAATGAAATTAATGTAAATAAATAATCCCTTCCTAAAAAAAATACAATTCAGCAAGTCTTAAATATAAAAGGAAATTCTTTATGCTCATTCCTCCCATATACAAGACTTTTGGCCATGGCAAAGTGTGGCCCAATTAAAAACTGAAGATTGAATTAAATAAATAATATAAATAAAAAATAAAATATGAAAAAATTAAAAAATATATTTAATAAAATGTAAAAAAAAAAAACTAATAATTTATAATAAAATAATATAAGGTTAATTACTAAACAAAATTTATTTTAAACAATATATAACAAATTATTAAGTATTAATAATAACGTTGGTGAATATATTTTAAATTAATTATATTAATAAACCAAAAAGCTATTATAAAATAAATACCGACTTGGCAACACTATTACGATATCAAATAACATTAAAGCTCACTGTTTCATATTCAATAAATGATACATATTGAAAGTAAAAAACAAATAATGCAGTTAAAGCTATACTTGTAAAACATAAATTAATTTTCAAAGACCTACATCTATTAATTGAAAGGGTTTCTTCAAACATTTTTTAATAAGTTATTTATCATAGTTTGAAAAGCCTATTTAAAAAAAAGTTGATTCACAAATCTGTATACGAAAGACATAAGCCGTCTGTTTCTTTTGACTAAAAAAGATCCGACAATGTGCACTCAGATTCCCGCGTTATTTTAAAGATATTTTACTAAGCGCGTATTCAGAAGAATTTGAACGGGGGTTTGTTATTTTTATGGCCGCCGGCTATTAATATTGTCTTAAATTGAAATATGCTCCATACATTTAAATGTCCAATATATTCCTTCCATAGTGAAGAATCTCATCATTTAAAACCTTGGTCTTACTGTTAACTGCTATTTTAAAATACTTAAAATCTGTATATTGCCCAGACTGGCGTCATACTCTAATATATGCCTCCAATATTCTCCTGCAACAAGTTACTTGACCTGTTCCTGAAAGCATTATTTTTTTTAAAAATGAAATTTTATAATAGCCGAATCTTGTGTACTCGCTTTTACTTGCTGAATAGACATTAATACTTTATATATAAATTTTACTTACAAAGACCTACATACGACCCTTGATGAACTGATAATTGTCATTACGAGAAAAAAAAAACAAAGTCTTGAACTACTTCGCTCTTCATCAAAGCCCGTAACTAAATTAAAACCTCGAATTAATAAGGATAGGTTTTTTTAATGGATTCATGGAAATTTTTGAGCATCTCTCTTGCTTCCTCACAATTTAAAATTCACACAAATCCTCCCAGTTCCACCACTCCCATGGTCAAAACCTAAAAACTAGTAAGCGGACAAAATAACATCATAACTATACATCAGAAAAATTTTACTACAACAAATTTGTATAATGGTCGCTTACACACAACACACGATACATCCTAATTAAAACTGGATATTGGAGACTTAATCAAACTTCAACTAAAAATCATAATATGTACATCACATCAAGACTAAAGCTAACATTGCTCCACCACATAAAATTAATTTGTTGTTTGAAATAAAGAAATGAAATGTTTACACACAAAAGAATTTATATAAAGCTAATAACAACTTTATGGCTCTGAAAAAAATAAAGAAAGAATACCATAAAACACAGTCTGCCATAGTGAAAATGTTTTCATTCAATAATAGTGCTAAAGATTATTAATCATGGACACGAAAAATGAAGCACCTTAATCAACCCATTGCAATCAAAATAAAAGGCTTGTATTGACAAAATGTAGAATAAGTAATCGGGTCTCATACCATAATCATCTAAAATTACTGAAGATTTTAAAATTCCACCTTTTTTGAGCTGACAGTACCTGGACCACTTATATATATATAACGAAAGATACCACTAAAACTTTAAACCCTTGCACTTGTATCATAGCAGGACCAGCTATAAGGAGGCCCCTGATCATAAAGTATCCGAGAATCGCTAAATTAATGTAAACCCCTGTATCAGAAACAAATCATGAAAACATCTGAGGACCATTAACCCAGTGCACAAAATAGACCTTGAAACCTACGAAATCGGCCCCAAAAAATTCACACAATTTCCCATGTGAATCTATGCATATCAGTGCACAAAAACACTAATAATCCACCCGACTTGTCAACCTGTGACACAAAAAAAGAGTTCCTCCTAAAATAGTCCACAAATGGAGGTACCAAAACTAGCAATTCAATACACAATATATCCATAAAATTTAACCATCACTAGGGGTATCCATGTCACTAATTTGAAATAACATCCGACAATGACGCACGCTGTCAAACATAAATAGCATAGAACCTCGAAGATTGCTACTGCAAGACCATAATTATATCTTCACACTAATCAGCAATTATCCAGTATGATTGATTTCTTGTTTTTATGTTTTTTAAATATTAAATATTAAGTTCGATGTTGACACTGTTTTATATTGCGTCCTTGCTCTGTCTCATGGTTACTTTCGTATTTTTGTCCATTGTCCTCTTTTTTTTCTTTATTTTTTCTCTACAAAAAGGGATGAGATTATCTTCCTTTTCAGTATCGATCCAAATAGATGGCTAACGGCGAGGCGGGTACAGCCGCCACCCTTTAATCTAGAATCTTCGTGCTTTTCCATTCTGCCTTTGTTTGTTTATTCGCAACATTTTTCCTTCACTCCGTAACAACAGACCACCACTCATCTGCTCCCCTTACAGTACCTGCACAACATTCACTTAACTTCTGCGGTATGTTGCTGGACTTTATTTTATATAATGTTCCACCTCATCACAGCCTCAGTTTTATCACCTTATAACACAAAACAACTCCTAGTGCAGGAATCTCATTGTTTTTTGTTTCTTTTTAAAGACTCCCCAGGAACAACAGGAAGCTTTTTAATTTCCCATAGACTATGTACTGGGTTTAGAGGAAACCTATCTTCTTAATTCTTCTTCGATAAGGACTTGGTTACTTGTTTCCTTTTACAAGCGACTCATATGTCCCTCTCTCCCACCCATCCCCGACTCATTTCACATGGGATTGTTGGACCGTTTTCCTTCCCTCCTTCATGCCCTACTTCCGCACAAAAGCATGAACAACCGGTTGCCATACCACCACCGGGGATTAAAGTAGGTCTATCTCGCTGTTCGCTACCCTGACACAACAGTCATCTAGGAATCCTGACTGCAGCGCTCTTTGCTGCTCTTCATCGATTCTTAATTCCAATGCCATTTTCCTTCCTTTACCTATTACATCTAATCTATATTCAATTTTTTTTCAAGGATGTCTTCCCCTTTAACAATAACATTTCTTTCAGATAAGCCCTGCTTTCATCCAGGATCTGCATTCCTCTTGAACTGGAGATAACCCTACAAATTTTAAACAAGAAAACATGCAATTTGTTATACATTACAATAATAATAATAAAAATAAAGTCTTTAAAACACCAAACACCCTTAAGCTAAACCTTGCTCTTCTCTCCAGTTTTTCTTGTGACCCACCGCTTAGCTCTTGCACATTATTTAGGCCCACGTCTTCCTTCACTATTATTTCTTCGATGTTTCTTTTGTCTTCCTGTTTCCTCTTTCCCTCAGGAACCCAAGAGCGCCCTGTAGTGGTAGCTGTTTGTGGGGGGGGGACATGGTCTAGAACATGACCGTAGATTGACCATCGTCTTTTCCAGTATCATATCGAGACATAGTTTCTGTCCTTAGAGACTTGCTCGTGTAATTTGTTCAATGTAGGTGCTTGATTGTCCTTCCACTACGGATTTCATGAGTTTTCTAAACATATGTGTTCTCGAAGAGTAATTCAAGCCTGGTGCTCCTATGATTTTGTGGGGGGTGTAGTTTCCAAACTGCTCAACAGCCGTAATGGTTAACACTGAGAAAACATTTGAATTATACAACGAAGCTGTAAGATATCAAGATCCGAAAGTTCCAATAAGTTTAGATAATCCTATTGAAGGCCTAGCTGCCAAAAGCAATTCTAGTATGATATTTCCTGGTTGTGTCAACCAACCTAGATGCATTTTTAACTGCCTAAATGAATTGGAAACTTTCCATCTTTCTGTAGTTTTTCCCCGTTCAAGATGATATCAAAGGTCTCGTTAGAAAAGTTCATAGCTTTAGTTTTAGAGGCATTTATTTGGAGACCTATTTAACCGAGAGATGACACAAATTATTTATTGCTTCTTGGGATTGTCTTGGTGTTGAACTTAAGAATGCTACATCATCTGCGAAATCCAGGTCCCCCAGGAATTTTCCATTTGTCCATTTTATACCCAATTGTTCATTCTGGGTATAGTTTCTCATAACCCAATCAATAGCTATTCCAAAAAGTAGTGGTGACATAATACAGCCTTGTTTCACCCCTGTTTCTACTGTAAACCATTCTGTATTCCCTTTATTTGTTCTAACACAACATCTTGCATTGTCATATAGCGCTTTGATTATATTCACATATTTTGTTGGAAAACCATAGATTGTAGTATCTTCCACAATGATGGGCGGTGTAGACTATCAAAGTCTTTTTGAAAATCGACGAAGGTGATAATAAGTGGCGATTGCCTTTCCACTGATTCTTCTATAATTGTTCTTAGTGTTAATATTTGATCAATACATGATCGTTTCGGCCTGAAACCCGCTTGTTCTTCTCTGATCTTTTCGTCAGCATGCAATTTAAGTCTTTCTAACATCATGCAACATAATAATTTTCCAGGTACTGATAATAGAGATATACCACGCCAGTTATTACAGTCTGATAGATCACCTTTCTTCGGTAACTTTACAATAATACTGTCTTTCCATTGTTGTGGTGGTTGTTCTTCTCTCCATACTTCATTTATAATATCTAAAATTCTCAAGAGGTTGTCGTCATTAACTGCTTTAATCATTTTGCCTGCAATTTCGTCACCTCCCGCAGCCTTAAAATTTTTCAATCTTTTAACGGCCTGTTTGATCTCGTCCAGCGTGAATTCATCGCAAGTAATTGGCAAAGTGTTGTGATGTTTTCATTCAGCCCATCTCTTCATTTGTTCTTTTTCTGTTGGTATTGAATTCCCTAATTTACCTTTAACAGGTGTTTCCATAGCAGTAGGCTGGTGACATAGTTGTTTTGTAATTTGATAAAGGCACCTACTATTACCAGTTCTTGCAGCATTTTCAGCTTCTACGGCCAGTTCATTGATGAAATGTCTTTTATCTCTTCGAGTTTTTTGTCTTCACTTCTTTATTTAACAAGTTATAAGATAGTTTGCAAGATTCAACTGCATTATGTGTACTTGCCGCTAGTAGTTTAAGTTTTGCTGTTTTCCTTTCTTGTATTTTATCCCAAGTATCTTCTCTCATCCATTTTTTCTTTTTATGTACTAGGTATCCGGTGGTCGCTACTGCTGCTTCTGTCATTGCTGTTCTCAGTTGTTCCCATTTAGTATCGATTGTCTTGGTGGTGATATCGTTGTCAATTTTGCCTAAAGCATCGAAATAGTTGTTCATTTTGACATTATATTCCTCCTTTATATCATTTGATTGCAGTCTGTGTACATCTATTCTTCTATTTTTATTCTGTTGGTATAACTTCTTCAGTTTAATTCTCAGTTTAGCTATGCAGAGGTTATGATCAGCATTATAATCGTCACACAGAGGGAGTAGCCATCCTAATGACACAGAAAGTAGCAGCATCGCTTATCAGCTGGGTACCTATCAATGAGAGGCTAATATTAGCTAGATTTCAGACACGATTTTTCAAGCTCTCAATTGTACAATGTTATGCACCAACTAACGACGCTCTTGATACCACAAAAGATGACTTCTATGAAGCACTTCTAAGTACCATCAACACAATACCCAAGCATGACATAATAGCAGTCATGGGTGATTTTAACGCCAAAGTAGGTGACAACAACGATGGAGTACAAAGATATCTCGGTACTCATGGCATAGGCTGTATGAATCAAAATGGCGAAAGACTTCTAGAACTTTGTGAAATATCAAACCTCGTTGTGGCAGACACCATCTTTCCACATAAGAATATCCACAAGATAACATGGAATTCACCTGATGGCAGAACTAAGAACCAGATAGATCACTTCTGCATAAGCGCTAAATTTCGCTCATCAGTTCAAGACGTCAGAGCATACAGAGGTGCAGAGATCGGAAGCATTACAATACAGTCCTTGTATTGGAATCACCAGTGTAAGGGATGTAGAGGGAGATTTTAAAAAACACATGACGAAGGGAACTGATGACAGACATGAAAGAGATAAAGAAGCAGGAATAGACCTGAAGTGAATGACACCGAAAAGGAAGGCGTGCCATGAAGTTTGTTGAAGACCATTGTTACTAGGGGAGTTGAGGGGAAATGGTAATGAATGGGCCTTTACCAATAAACTGGAGCATCTTGATTTTGCAGATGACCTGTGTGCACAAGAAGAAATGCTTAAAAAATAAAAGAAAAATAGATCAATAATAAAAACCAATATTAATCTCTTAAGGATAATCCTGATTATTTGTATTCCCCCTGGTGCTGATGGCAACATTATCCCTGCGTAATTTGTGCACTCTTGCAAATCTTCATTCTTTGGCAATTTCAATAGATATCCTTCCAGTTTGCTGGTACGTTTCTCCTTCTAGACTTTTTTCTAGTTAATTTGAACAATATCTCTGTTAAGGTCAATGCCAGCTTTGATGGCCTGTGCTTGAATGCCACTTGGGCCTGTGGCTTTCCGATCTTTTCAAAGCAGTATGGCTTTTTTTTAATTTCTTCCTTATTTGGTTTTTCCTAAGTATAGAATAGATCCGTACTTTCGTTTGTCATCTGTATATTTTGGGAAAGATATTTAATTGTGTTGTTCACTTATGTCAGAGTAATCATGAGCTGTTATGCCAGCTCATAAGCACTTATGTCACTCCTCTGTTTCCAGGCCTTGTTGAATTATGTCAGTTGTGTTTTCATTGTGCCCTCAACTCTTATGTTAGACTGTTTAGTACCTCTTTCTTTATGTAATTCCTAATGTCTCTTTAAATTGATATGGCCCCTGTTTACATTGATATAACTTTCCTCCTTGTAAAACATGTATGTAAAAGTGGACTATTACTTTCGTATTTTTGACGTAGTGGTGCATTTGTTTAAAAAAAAATCCACTCCTAGTTAAACCAAACCACACACCCCCATTTTTTCCATCAATTTAGAGTCTTCTTCTCTGGTCATTGGTCACTGACCGACGAAGCAGTTAGTGACCATCACACCTGGTGTCTAGCAGGGCAACAACAAACTGTCTCCACTTTGCTCGGTGGGCGGCTATCCTTCATGTGTTGCCCCAACTCGGGTTCAAATTTCTTTGCATCTCTTCTTCCACGGTTCTCCACCAAGTTGCATTTAGTCTGCCTCTCTTTCACCTTCCTTCTGGGGTCCATAGCATGGCAGTTCTGATGAAGGTGTCATGGTCTCTTTTGAGCATGTGACCGATCCGATTCCAGCATATATTCGTTATGATTATATGCATATCTTCCTTGTCTTTCTGAGTTAGCAGTTCTTGGTTGGTGGTAGGGTTTGGCCAGAAAATGTGAAGATTTTTTCTTAGACTAGTTGTGTGAATAGACGACTGTTTGAACATTTCCTTTTCTGCACTTTGGTTTGGTTTTAAAGACTATCTTCATTGCACATGGACAGCTCCATCAGTGTCCGATCTCCTCCCTTCGAGCACACAAGGAGGATCTCAGCACAGTGCATGAACTCCGTTGCACTGACAAGAACCCCAATGTGTGTATAGGAATCACACATTCTATAAATATTGTTGTGGGAGGTAAGTTTCTACTTTTTAAACTTTGCCAGGGCAGCGGACTTACACCCTACTCTCTACTCTTTATGATTTCCAAGGGCTGGGGGATTTTTAACGTGTGCAACTCTTATTCGAGACAACTAGGTATCCGATCAAACTACCCAGGAAACTGGGGGGGGAAGACATCATTAGGACTATTGGTTCTGAAAAAACAATTTCCATAAATTATATTCCCTCTACCTGTTAGCCACTCCGACTGACCCCTCCCCCCCCCCCAAAAAAAAGCACCTCACAAACGTACAGAAAGTACGCATATCTGATGTATTTTTAATGTAGCATTTGTGCTGTACTTCACACGTACCCCCCCCCCAATAATTAAAAAATTATGTATCTCTAATAGGGATGACAATTTTATAAATTATTTTTTCTAGGTTTCAGAACAACATACAGGAGGAGCTTCAGCCAAAACATGCCAGCTATGTGAGAAACAAATGAGCAGTCAGATTACCCTTCAGCGACACATGATGACAGAACATTCACTGATAGTATGAGCTTTTGCTTTGTTTTTTAATCTTGTTGTATTTGTTTATCCATTATCTCTATATCAATATCATATGACTGATTTATTATTCTATGTCTTGCAGCTACCAGCTGGGGAAAAAGCATTCACCAGTTTTTGCTCAACCCTTATGTGGGTTTGTCACCTTCCATTACCATACTTTTTAGTTATTTCCGTGCTTTTTTCACCTGTCTCTCCACCTGTTCATGTTTCCATGTATTTTTTGGACCTTCCTCTATTTCTTCTTTTCAGGTATTCCAAAAAAGAACCGTCTTGTAGTTTTAGCTGATGACTTGCTCAGTTTGCGCATGACTTAAGTAGAAATGTATCCATCCTGTCAACTGGCCTGATTAATTTAATATAAAAATTTAAATTTTGTGTGTGTATTATTTTAGAGCGTTATTATTATTATTAGTCTGAACATGTCTTTGGAAGATGCATGTTGACTTGCCCAAAATCGTGATGCATTCAGAGCAGCCATAATGGAGACAACTTTCTGGAGAGAATACGTCACATGATGATGATGATGATTATTATTAGTGTGATATCGTAATTTTCTAATGGATGGGTATGAAAATAAATTGAAAAAATGTGATTCGTCTTATGAGGACAAAAGACAAAGAAAAAAGCCAAACGTTGCGGCTGCAAGACCTTTGTCAGGGAAAGGATAGAAAGTGAGAGCTAAATAGGACACATAAGAATCTAAATAAAAATAAATATAAAAACTGGGTACTTCCCTAAAAGAGGCTAAAACCTAGCACGCTTCCCGACGGGAGAACACGCCACAAGCATATGATAATTGTTTCTAACTGATTGTGACTTACAGTAACATAGTTCTTTCTTCTAATTTACTGATGACATATCATAAATAGCAATTGCTTGTAACTTATAATTGTTTATATTTACTAATCTTCTTCTTGGATCTTTAGCCCCTGACTGACAAAGCAATCAGTGGCCATTACGCCTAGTGGGCGAGTTGTAGGGCAGCAACAAACTATCCCCACTTTGCTCGGTCAGTGGCCATCCTTCTTGCAGTGCCCCAACTCTGGTTCATGCTTTGCATCTCAGCCTCCACAGTTCTCCGCCAGGTTGTCTTTGATCTGTGTCTCTTTCACTGTCCTTCTGGGGTCCATAGCGTAGCAGTTTGGTGATGGTTTTAGGGTCCCTTCTGAGGACGTGGCCAATCCAGTCCCGGCGTCTGCCCACAATGATGTGTGCATATTCTTTTGGCTGCACGTGTAAGCAGTTCCTTGTTGATGATATTTGGCCAAAAAAATTTGAAGAATTTTCTTTAGGGAGGTTTATGGAAAGAGGATAATGGACCTTTCCATTTCTTTTACTCTTCAGCACTCAGCACTGTAGAAGAGTACAGAAAGTACACAACTCTCGTATAATCTCAATTTTATATTTGCTCTGTACTGAGAAGATTTCCAAATGTTGTTTAGGTTGGCGAAGGCATATTTACTAATGACTTTTCTTAAAGAATCTTAAATTTTGTTATATAATAAATTTAATGCATTATAAAACCTTCACAACCAAGAAGCTACAGACTTTCACAAATGGGTTCTTGAGTAGAAGACTATTTAAATGGTACGACAAGATCACTAATGTGGAACTGATGACATGAACTAGACAAGTTCCTGTGGAAAAAGATATGATAAGATGCTGGCGATGGATAGGACATATACTGAGGAAACCTTTTGATCGTATTACAAGGCAGTCATTCTGGAATCCGTAGGGTAAGAGGTCGAGGAAGACAGAAGGACACATAGAGAAGAGAATAGGAGACAGACATGAAAGGAATGAGGATGACTTGGAAAGACCTTGAGTTGATGGCATGAGACAGGAAGACTTGGCATACGTTTGTTGATGGCCGGGACCTAAGACGCTTCAACAGTGAGGAATGCAGTTAGCGACCCATAGCTAGACTGCTTGCATCAGGGTCAGCGAACCAGAGCTGACCAAGACCCTCCAAGTGGTGGTCCTGGAAACAGGCTGCATCACTGCAGTCTGGCTGAGTGAGTAGGGATCAAAGAGGGAAGGCTAACCCGGTCCCAAAAATGCTGTGCTGAAGTCGGATGTGACGGCCGAAAGGCGCAAATATCGCAGCTTCGCTGTAAATGGACACAACGCAACCAATGTCCTTTTCAGGACGAACGAAGAAGAAGTAGAAGAAGTTGATGGCCTATGCTCTGTGGGGATCAGAAGGCTGAATGATGACTGGGAAACCTTACATCTTTTAATCCATCAGTCTGGTCATCTAACCTTTCTCTTAAGGTGTCCTTATTGGAACACTCTTCCCTTTTTCCCTTCACGTGCATTGTTTTTACTTTCTATTTATAATTCTGGATCCATAAGATATATATGCTTCCTTCCACATTCAGTGGTCCAAAGGCTGTCCTCAAGGTTATGATGACCCCTACAATATTGTCAAGAAAGTCGGGCACATTGATTGTCAGAACTGCAAGAAGCGTTTTCGGTTTGCTCAGTATTACAAGCATCATAAAATGTGGTGTGGAAGAGAGGTTTGTAGATATTGCTGAATCTATATTTATAAGTGAAAGTATAGAAGTCTCTGATTTGTGATGTCATGTATGTGAAATTCTCAAAAGCTTGAGTATAAAAACATGATAAAGTGGTTGAATTTTCAGAGTAATGGATTTATCACTTTAAGACTGATGATTAGTTAAACATAGACTGGGAAAGTAGTTCCTTATATTTTGTTGGTGCAAGAACTTTTTTAAATGAGAAATATTGTAGCGGACACATGTGACTGATGTTTGGCAGAATAATTATACCTGCAGATACATTGCCAACTGATATGTCCGTACAAAAATTGCAAGTGTGTTTGTTATGTAGTCATATTATTGTGTACATTTAAATAGTATACTCATCTTGGAATTGTGTCAGCATCACCTAAAGGCATGACAATCATGGTTGATTTTGCTGTTGCGGTGAACAAAGCTGTATTTACATTCACTACTAGCATTATGCATACGCAGATAGTATATTGCTTTTATATAAGTACTAATACCAGTGGAAAAAGAAAGGTGATATACACAACAGATACGACCAAATCCACCAGCTAAATAGACACCAGCAGACCATCATTTTTCCGCCATGAGAACTGGCCACTACAGATTACTAGGCCACCTCTATCACCTCAGGATATCTCATCATATGAATGAATGTCCATGTGGAGCTGGAATCCAGACTCCTGAACAAATTCTCCAAAACTGCCCAACCCATGATGCCTGACCTGGCCAGAGGATGTTGAGCTCAGGCAGAAGCTATGGGGCTGCCACTCCGACCTGGAAAAGACTATAGACCTCATCCTGGTGACAGGCCTGCAGATTTAGCATGACTACAAACTGAACACAGAAGAAGAAGCTTTTGATCTTTATAATAATGCATAATAGATTATCCTGCATCTTCTCACATTGTTCAAAGTGCTCTGAATCATTTTTAATTTTTTGCATCTTCTGTACTACTTTCTATCCGTGCTTTTATAGGGGAAGACCTGTGTAATGTATTTTAAAAAAAAATGAAAATCATAATATTTATGCAAAAAAAAAAAGAATTTACCAATTAAATTCACTGTAATAAAACAGCTCAGAAGTTAAGATTTAACTATAGACTTTGCCTTTCTACCCCATAACTGAAACCAGTATGCAGTTAGCTGATGAGAAATCTCAGCAAGTTAGAAAATCTGTATGAAAATTTGGTGAAATGCAAAGTCAAGATTTCACCCGTGTGTTACCGGGCCCGAAAGGGGAGCAAAGAATAGTAACACTGTTCCCTTCCATGCATGTCATAGAAAGTGACTAAGGAGGGTTGGGCATGGGGCTGGTTACCCCATCCTGTAAAAAATTTAAACCACAAAAAACTTCAACAAACATGGACAAGTCAATTAAGGAAAATAAAACACAGCCATCCAAGACAGGGGAAGGTCCTCTCGCAGGGAGGTGTATGATGCAAATACAGAGAAAGCTGAAAGGAGTCTGTGTTACTGACTAACCTTCTTTCTTCTAGGAGAACTTCCAGATTTGGCACTTGGAATGTTCGGACATTAAATGAACAAGGGAAAGTGGCACAAGTAGCAGCAGAAATGAGGGAATATAAAATCAAGGTTCTGGGAATGTGTGAAACAAAGTGGAAGGGGGTAGACAAGAAGAAACTCATCACAGGTGAATTGGTGCTGTCCTCAGGACATGAAGACGAAAGTTCACACCACAGTGAAGGGGTAGCTCTTATGATATCTAAAGAAGCACAGAAAGCACTCATTGAATGGGAAGCTGTTGGACCCAGAATAATAACAGCTAAAAAGAAAATAAATGTAAATGTCATCCAATGTTATGCACCAACTAATGACAAAGAAGAGTCTGTGAAAGAAGCATTTTATACTAGACTACAGGAAGTTGTGGAAAAGGTAAAAAGAAGAGACATCACAATTTTGATGGGTGACATGAATGCAAAGATAGGTACATGTCACGAAGTGGATTTAAGACTAGAGACTGTCTACGTATAGTGACAAGACCCTAGTGGGATGAAAGACTGAAAAGATAGATTTAGATGGAAAATGATAGTCAAATGTGAACAGTTGACACTATTGGCTCCGAGGTTAAGAACCGATGTTGATTCTTCCCTCGCCACTTCGGACGTCTTAGGTGCTATAATGTCAACGACCTCTAACTACCCTAAGGGGATAAGGTTATATCAAGATTCGGTACTTGTGCGTTAATTCACCGGTTAAATCAAATTGTGGATATTTATTACCCAAACCGATCACCGTACTCTTTCTTGACTGAAAAAGTGTCATTGTCCTCTCCCCCCTCCCCCGTTGCTTAGAATTTTTTTTAAAACACGCCTGCCGTTCGTAAGGTTGTAGTCACGTAGCACATTCTGCCGTAGGGGAGTGAAGTGTTATAGACTTCGATGTACTGGGTCCCAGCTTTATGAGGTGGGGTGGCCTGTTCCCTTCCTCGCTGCCGTTGCCTTCTCTAACTCAAGATCAGAGGCAGGTACCCTTTTACAGCTGGTTAGACTGATGCGTGACACCTGTTCCCTTCCTCGCTGCCGTTGCCTTCTCTAACTCAAGATCAGAGGCAGGTACCCTTTTACAGCTGGTTTGACTGATGCGTGACATCTGTTCCCTTCCTCGCTGCCGTTGCCTTCTCTAGCTCAGGATCAGAGTAAGGTACCCATTTACAGCTGTTATGGAGTGTTAGAGACTTCACCATACTAGGTCCAGCATCGAGAGATGGGGTCTACCTAGCTATAAATGGGTACTTAACTTTGAGTTAGGGAAGGAAAAGACAGCGAGGAAGGAAACTGTCTCCCCACCTCTCAATGCTGGACCTAGTATGGTGAAGTCTCTAACACTCCATAACCAGCTGTAAATGGGTACCTGACTCTGATCCTGAGTTAGAGAAGGCAACGGCAGCGAGGAAGGGAACATGTGTCACGCATTAGTCAAACCAGCTGTAAAAGGGTGCCTGACTCTGATCTTGAGTTAGAGAAGGCAACGGCAGCGATTTCCCTTGTTTCCTTTGTACCGTTAACTTGTAGAACTGATTCAATTCCGTTCTATTGGTTTATAAACTTTTTTTTAAAAATACGGGGGGGGGGGCGCGGGGGGGGGGGGGGGGGTTGAGGGCGGGTCTGTCGTAAGCGTGTCAACTATGAATGCAAGAGAAACTCTTTTTTTTTTTAACTTGCCTCCCAAATCACAATGTGAAATCAACATTTTTCAGTCAAGAAAAAGTACGGTTCTCAGTTTTGGTAATAAATTTCCAGAATTTGATTTAACCGGTGAATAAACGCACAAGAACCCAAGATTCAACTGTCCAACCCATGATAAATTGCGACGTACGACCTGGCCAAAAGGTGATGAGCTCCAGCAGAAGCTATGGGGCTGCCGCGCCGACCTGGAAAAGACTGTGGACTTCGTCCTGGCGACAGGCCTGCAGATTTAGCATGACTACAAACCGAACGCAGAAGAAGAAGAAGAATATCAAGATTCACACACACCACGATACAGACAACAGATAGCTACTGTACGTAAATTAAATGACTGATTCCAGCTATAATGTACAAGTTTTATTTACACCTATAAACAAAACTCATATACATGTCAATTGATAAAAAAATGCAATGTAAGCACTCCTGGAAAAACAAATTCAGGCAAAATTACAAATGATGTATCATCAAACCCAACCCTTCACCCACAAGTTTCACCTGTATGGAGAAAGAAGGTAAGATTAAATAAAATAAACCACACTGCACTTGGTGGGGTCTCAGATGTCGAGCCTCCACTCCAAACTAGCTGTTCTAAATTCTAACTCTAACTCTAAGTACACAGTCAGCTGGAATGACTACAAAATGTCTACACAATCTCTGCACAGACTTCATTTCTACACAGCCTATCCTGAAATCTCCTGAACACTGCTACACAACTAACTCATCTAAAACTTCAACAGCTGACCTCTGCTATGCTTTTCATTAAACTTTGCGCTCAGTTCTGTCTATCTGCTATACTTGGAACAAAACTGTATCAGTTCTGCCTATCTGCGCTGACTTCTGTAGAGAGTATGTTCACCCTATCTCTCTCCACAAATTTTGAAAATCGATGACTAAGGTTTAACACTCTGGAGATACCTGCCCGCTCCCTCCTCTGGGTTCAGGCCTTCGGCGTTATTATGGCCGGGACGAAGCGAAATAAATTACAACCACGCTGGCAACCTGCCGATTTGCGTGTGTAAGAAGATTGAGCATCAGAGCTCCAGATTTTTCCACCAAAATCCCTTTCACCTGGAGAATGTCTTCCCTGCCTTGGGAAAACGTATTTTTTTCTCTTCTTCCACCTCTGGCAATTAACGCCAAACTTTGCGTTTTCTGCGAATGCCACAACTTTGCCGTGGGAGAAATTTTGTGGTATCAAAATTCCGCTCTCTCCTTCCCACAAAGCCGGTACCTGCTGTTGACAAAATTAGAAAATGCACAGCTGAACAACACATAAATAATACATTTCTATATAACCAATAACTCCCTTACTTTAACATTTAACACCCAAGTCTTTAACACTTAACTCCCCTACTCTCTTCCCGTTCTGCACTACCATCCCAATTAATCATGCCCAAGAAAGTCAGCTCCCCCACACATCTCCCTTCTCTTCTCTCTACCCGATTCCAAAATAAACATCAGTTGACCCCGATCTTCTTTTCTGCATGACTAACTCTGAGCGACAACAATATTTCACTGAGGCTCTATCTACCTGTCAAAAATACTATGCCCCACTTCTACGCTGACCCTACATGCAGCAATGTTTACCACAAATAACTAGACCTCACTCTAGAAATCATTACATTCCAGTACAGTATTATTAATCACCTCAAAATGAAATAAAATATTATTCCCTTAACAGAAATAATTTCATCTCCATCTTCTGAATACTCAGAACCACAATACATAATACCCGTATAACCATTTTTACGCTAGCATCTACGTGCCGTCAAAAGTTATACATAACCCCAGGTTATCAATTGAAAACCCCGTAGTTCAACCACGTGCTACAATCTTACCACCACGCGCTCCTGCATAAATATTCATTAAATGATAGCACCCACGTGCTCCTCTCCCCCTCACCCCTCTGAACATCGTCTCGAATAAATATTCAGTAACCAACGCACCCACGTGCTTCCACAGATAGATGTGTAACTATATAAATAACTAGCAGCATTACACTCTCAATAAAATCACAAATACACATCTCCATCTTCTGAATACTCAGAACCACAATACATAATACCCGTATAACCCTTTTTACGCTAGCATCTACATGCCGTCAAAAGTTATACATAACCCCAGGTTATCAATTGAAAACCCCATAGTTCAACCACGTGCTACAATCTTACCACTACGTGCTCCTGCATAAATATTCATTAAATGATAGCACCCACGTGCTCCTCTCCCCCTCACCCCTCTGAACATCGTCTCGAATAAATATTCAGTAACCAACGCACCCACATGCTTACAAATTACACCTCTTTCACTCCCGTCCACAGATAGATGTGTAACTATATAAATAACTAGCAGCATTACACTCAATAAAATCACAAATACACACGCTCCCGCCATTCTGTAAATTACCATGAATCACAGATGCGGGTTCTCTACAGACCTACTTTGAAATAATCCAAAGCACGCCCGTAACAACTCAGTACCGCTATTCCTTCAATAAGGAATTATATGGACCTCTTAAGTTTTCCCAGTTCTATCACTAAGATAGTATTTGATGGCTCTGGCGTTAAGAATTAATTTAAAATTAACTTCCCAAGAAACTTACTGATTAGGCCTAGGACTCAATTAGAATCGATAAAGTACCACGCAAAAATTATGCTTACCAAATTCGAATGTCCCACTGAAAGGCAAATTGACTATTTGACTCTGGCACGCGGCTGGCAATTATCATTAGAGAGACCGAGCTATGAATTACAGGCCTTTTTATCATCATAGATTAGCACGCTACCTCTTGACATCATATGCGTGGCTTTGTTCTAGCCCCAATGAACGCGCTGCCATTCAAAGCAGTTAGATCTCAGCCAATCAAAATTGTAAACAACTCTGACTCATCCTGTTACTGCAAGCGCGTGGTAAAAGGTCACTGACCCCCATTTAGACAAAGAAACAGGATTTAGTTCAGCCCTCTACCGTTAAATGAAGCAAAAATGGCCGCAAATAATTTAACTCCCGAAAAATACGTCTATCTGCATGCCCTATCTTTAAAAAAACTACTACTGGGGCAAATCTGATCTAGGCTCTATAATCTTTCTTCTAGAATAACACTGCACCAATTCCCTACACACCAACTCTAAACTCCAAAAAGAAGAAACATAAAGCAGATGAGATAAAACTCCATCGTGATCTCACTCTGAAAAACGTAAATAATAGAAGGAGAAGAAACATGGGGAAGGATTACCTGTAATCCCTCCTAGAAAAAGTGAACAAAATGCAAGGAGAAAAAGACATGGGCCGTTTGAAAGACAGAATCTCAGTACACTTCGTCACAGTACAGTCAACACCGGCTTTGAAGAAGTCATGGGAAAACATGGGCTAGGAATAATGAATGAAAATGGGGAACTATTTTCAAACTTCTGTGCTTCAAATCAACTGGCTATAGGAGGAAGCATGTTTCCACATAAGAGAATATACAAGGCAACATGGATATCACCAGACCATAGAACAGAAAATCAGATTGATCATATATGCATAAACAAGAAGTTTAGATCATCATTGCAGGATGTAAAGGTATAGAGAGGAGCAGATGTGGCATCAGATCACCACCTTCTGATAGCCAAAGTAAAAATGAAACTCAAGAGATATGCACCAATGCAAAATTATAGACAACAATTTAATGTAGGACATCTAAGAAACAAGAGACCAATTTGCGGTCACAATATCCAACAAATTCCAAGTGCTCCAACAGCTGGAAGATGTAGAGAATACAGAAGACTATTTGGCAGCAAATCAAAACTGTATGGGATGAGACATGTGAAGAAATACTGGGGAAAAGGGAACGACAACAAAAAGCATGGATAACAACAGAAACCATCAATAAGATAAAAGACAGAAAAAAAACAAGAAAGCAGATTTAAACACAAGCAAAACCAGAAGTTCCAAAGCCAAGGCTCAAGAAGTGTACACAGAAGCAAACAAAGAAATAAAAAGAAGTATCAAAAGAGACAAGAGGAAGTATATTGAGGAGTTGGCAAGAGAGGCAGAAGATGCTGCAGCCAAAGGAAATGTGAGAGAACTGTATAGCAGCACAAAGAAGCTAACAGGGAAATACAAGCAAACAAGTTGCCTCATAAAAGACAAGAATGGAAAACTGCTCAGTAATATACAAGAGCAAATGAAGAGGTGGACAGAATATTTTGAGGACCTTCTCAATAGACCAGCTCCACAAAACCCCCCGGACATCCAGCCAGCAGAAGAAGAGCTACAAATTAACAGTGAAAGACCAACGAAGGAAAAAAATAAGTTGAAAAAAAATTAAACAAAAAAACACACACCCACACAAATAGTAATACGTCTTACAAGGAGAAGGACAAGAAAAACCTATGTTGCGGCCACAAGGCCTTCGTCAGGGACAGACAAACAAGAGACAGGAGGGAAAGAAAATGAGAATTAAGTAGAGAACATGAAACTATAAAAATAAGAGAAAAAAACTCCTTTAATATTAAGTCCAGTCACATGGGAAGCAAGATGGCTGCCACTAAACCGGAAAGAGGAAGTTGACAGTACATAAAGATAAGAAATAATAAAAACAAGGACTGGAAAAGAGTGAGAAAAAAGTAATCAATAAATAATAAATAAAATAAAATAAATAAATAAAAAATAAATAAATAATAATAATAAATCAATTTAAAACAAATAAATAAATAAATAAAAACTAAATAAAGAAATAAATAAAATAAAAAATAATAAAGGAAAAAAATAATTTTAAAAAAAAAAAAAAATTTTTTTATATAAAATAAATTAATTAAAAAAATAAAAAAAATAAATAAATAAATAAATAAATAAAATTATTAAATTAAAAAAATGGTAATTTAAAAAAAAAAAAAAATAGGGTGATCGCATCAAAGTAGAAAGTCATAATACAACAGGGACTCGATAGAGAAAGGCGTCTCAGACAAAAGAATGTTGGGTATTCAAACCGTGTGGTTTGAGGCAACCCATAAGATGGATGAGGCGTTGTTCCTGGCGAAACCGACTGTTGGCGTCCGAGGAACAGTATCTGATGGCTGTCACCTGGATGTCAGTGGCACCGTGGTGGTCAGGGCCATTGAAGTGGATGGCCACAGGTGTGGAATTAAACTGAGAGATGTCATAGAGGTGTCTGCAGAATCGGTCGCCCAGTCGTGTGCCCGTTTGGCCGATGTACGTAATGGTGCAACGTTTGCATATAATAGCATAAATGACGTTGCGTGACTCACATGTGAAGCCATGGGTGATGGTGAACTTGGCGTTAGGGAACGAGACTGAACGTGTTTCGATTACATACTGACATGTCTTACATCGTGTACGGTTACATGGCTTGGTTCCAAAGTGGCCATCGTTGACGGTTTTCAGACGGCTGTGGACTAGGAGGTCCCTCAAATTTTTGTCCCGTCTATATGCCAGCAAGGGTGGCTCACTAAATGCTTCCCGCGCCACTGGGTCAGCTTGGAGGAGAGGTAGGTGGCGAAACAGGATCCTTTTGACAGCAGTGCTGTGAGGGTGATAGGTCATTATTAACTTGACTCTATCAGAGGAGGTTTTTTGGCGGGGTTTGAGGGCCTCTACACGTGAGATAGGGAGAACACGTTCTAAGGCAGAGGTAAGAACATCTTCTGGATACTGTCTGTTACGGAAGAAGTCCAACATTTCTTGTGCTCGGCATAGAAAGTTGTCATCATCTTGGCATAACCGACGGAGGCGGAGAAGTTGTGAGAAAGGCAAGGAGTCCCGACAAGCCGGAGGATGAGAGGAAGTATAAAGGAGGTAACTGTGTGCATCGGTGGGTTTGTAGTACACCGAAGTGGTGAGGTGGGGCGGAGTGATAGTGACAACAATGTCAAGGAAATTAACAGAGACAGTGGAGATGTGAGAGGTGAATTGGATCGCAGGGTGGAAGTTGTTAATGAAATTAATGAACCTAGATAGGTCAACCTCTGGCATATCGGTGAGACCTATGCCATCATCGATGTATCTATGATACATCAATGGAAAAGGTCCAGGATACTGCTGCCACACCTGATACTCCAGGTAGCCCATGAAGAGGCAGGCATAACTGGGACCCATCTTGGTGCCCATGGCAACTCCACTTATTTGGTCAAAGAACTGTCCATTGAACTCAAAGGAATTGAGTTGAAGGACCAGTTCTGCAAGGCGCAGGAGAGTCTCTGTAGCGATAGAGGGGTCCGTGCGCTGGTCCAGGAAAAACCGGAGAGCTCGGAGACCATCAGAGTGAGGAATGGAAGTGCGACAGGGATGCCTCTTGTCTCCATTTCTTTTCTTACTAGCAATAGTATGCTATTATATGCAAACGTTGCATCATTACGTACATCGGCCAAACGGGCACACGACTGGGCGACAGATTCTGCAGACACCTCTATGACATCTCTCAGTTTAATTCCACACCTGTGGCCATCCACTTCAATGGCCCTGACCACCACGGTGCCACTGACATCCAGGTGACAGCCATCAGATACTGTTCCTCGGACGCCAACAGTCGGTTTCGCCAGGAACAACGCCTCATCCATCTTATGGGTTGCCTCAAACCACACGGTTTGAATACCCAACATTCTTTTGTCTGAGACGCCTTTCTCTATCGAGTCCCTGTTGTATTATGACTTTCTACTTTGATGCGATCACCCAATTTTTTTTTTTTTTTTTAAATTACCATTTTTTAAATTTAATAATTTTATTTATTTATTTATTTATTTATTTTTTTTAATTTATTTATTTTATATAAAAAAAATTTTTTTTTTTTTTTTAAATTATTTTTTTCCTTTATTATTTTTTATTTTATTTATTTCTTTATTTAGTTTTTATTTATTTATTTATTTATTTTAAATTGATTTATTATTATTATTTATTTATTTATATTTTATTTATTTTTTTTATTTTATTTATTATTTATTGATTACTTTTTTCTCACTCTTTTCCAGTCCTTGTTTTTATTATTTCTTATCTTTATGTACTGTCAACTTCCTCTTTCCGGTTTAGTGGCAGCCATCTTGCTTCCCATGTGACTGGACTTAATATTAAGGGAGTTTTTTTCTCTTATTTTTATAGTTTCATGTTCTCTACTTAATTCTCATTTTCTTTCCCTCCTGTCTCTTGTTTGTCTGTCCCTGACGAAGGCCTTGTGGCCGCAACGTAGGTTTTTCTTGTCCTTCTCCTTGTAAGACGTATTACTATTTGTGTGGGTGTGTGTTTTTTTTTTTTTAAATTTTTTTTCAACTGTTTTACCCCGTCTTACGGCAGTTCTCCTCATATACTTATATAGGAAAAAAATAAAGAAAGCCATAAAGCTTCTAAGAGATGGAAAAGCATCTGGACCTGATGGCATTCCAGCAGAGGCCATCAAAGCAGATATCGACACTGCTACAGAGATGTTATATAAATTACTTGGTAAAGTCTGGGAAAAGGAAGAGATACCAGCAGAATGGAAGGAAGGATATCTGGTTAAGTTGCCTAAGAAGGGAAATTTACAAGAGTGCACAAATTATAGAGGAATAATGTTACTATCAGTGCCAGGAAAAGTATTAAACAGGATTATCCTTGAGAGATTAAAAGAGTCCATAGACAAGAAACTGAGAGATGAACAAGCAGGTTTTCGACAAAACAGATCATGTACAGACCAGATAGCCACTTTGAGAATAATAGTTGAACAAAGTCTGGAATGGAATTCACCACTATACATCGGATTTGTGGACTACGAAAAGGCATTTGACAGCGTAGACAGAGAATCACTTTGGAAATTGATGGGGCATTATGGAGTTCCCCTGAAGATCATTAATTTAATAAAGAAAACATATGAAGACATGACATGCAGAGTTCTTCACGAAGGACAGCTTACAGAACCATTTGGGATAAGAACAGGAGTGCGACAGGGATGCCTCTTGTCTCCATTTCTTTTCTTACTAGCAATAGACTGGGTAATGAGATCATCGACAACACAAAACAGAAATGGAATCCAGTGGACTCTGACTAAGCAGTTGGATGATCTGGATTTTGCTGATGACTTGGCTCTTCTGTCCCATAACCGTAATCAGATGCAGGACAAATTGAAAACACTAGATGAGAGGTCACAGCAATTGGGTCTGAAAATACACAGGGAAAAGACAAAAATAGTGAGAATAAATGCAGGTAATGATAACAGGGTTGAACTTGAAGAAACACCAATACAAGATGTAGAATTGTACACATATCTTGGCAGCAATATAGACAAAGTTGGAGGGACAGACAGTGATATCAAACTAAGAATACAAAAAGCAAGAGGAGCTTTTATTGCATTGGGAAATATATGGAGATCAAGAGAAATCGGATCCAACACGAAAATAAGAATCTTCAACTCAAATGTGAAGTCAGTCCTATTGTATGGCTCTGAGACATGGAGAACAACAAAAACAACAACCAAAAAGCTACAGACTTTCATAAATGGGTGCTTGCGTAGAATAGAGGGATTAAAATGGTATGACAAGGTTACCAACGTGGAACTGATGACAAGAACTAGACATGTGCCGGTGGAACAAGAGATGAGAAGAAGATGATGGCGATGGATAGGACACACACTGAGGAAACCTGTTGATAGTATTACAAGGCAGTCCTTGTTCTGGAACCCCCAGGGCAAGAGAGGCAGAGGTAGACCACGAAGGACATGGAGAAGAGAGCTGGAAACAGAGGTGAAAATGATGAGGAGAACGTGGAAAGAACTTGAGATGATGGCACGTGACGGGAGGACTTGGCATGTGTTTGTTGAATGCCTATGCTCCTTTGGGAGTGGAGTGTTATGAATGAATGAATGAAAGTCAAGATTAGAACTCATACAAATCTTGGCCACAACACAGACAAGAGTTAGAATAAACAGTGACATCAAAAGTAGCATATGGAAAGCTATATATATATAATGAAGTTGGAATGTGAGTATAGATTCATAAGCATATCTAAAACAGAAACTATGATGATCAGTAGATCACCAGGTCCATGTAACATACATGCCAACAATGTTCTGCTCAAACAGGTTCCAGGGTTTAAATATCTAGGAAACATTTTCCCAGAAAATGGAAGACTTGACAGAGAAATTGAAAGACGATGTCAAAAAGCCAATAAATAAATATAACACACATAAAGGTATGTTCCAGTGCCAACTAGGCACCATTAGGCAGGAAGGATAGTGTGATTCCCTTCAGTAGCTATGCGGTGGTGCCGTTCGGAAGGTCCTGGGTTCAATTCTCTGGTAAGCCACTCACTTCTGTTGTTTTTCTGTTATCTATTATTCTACTTCTTTATTTCTCACGAGTGCCTGAAACATACCTTTATGTGTGTAATATTTATTTATTTACTGTTTATAGGCCTCGGGTGTCCCCTCTTTATTTGTTTAAATGTCAAAAAGCCAGTGCAGTTACTTACCAACTGTCACCACTACTGTCATCCAAATATCAGTATTGAAACTAAATGACAATTGATAAATAATATATTATTACACAAATCTTTGCTGTCAGTTCCAGACATAGTCCCTGGCCAGAGCACACGAGAGGAAAATCACATCGTGCGAGATGAAATGCTTAAGAAGAGCCATTAATGTTACCAGGAGAGACATTGAAAAATGATATCAGAAAAATTGTAGGAACTATATCCTGCTCCAGAGGCACAGAGAGACCAAACAATAAGTTGGTTTGGTCATATTTTGAGAATGGATCCCTATTCTACGTTCCTACAACAGTAAAAGATCTGGTGTTAAAGCACGAAGAAGACCAAGATGGCAGGTAGATAACGTTACATAAATCCGACATCAGCATGGGCTAATACAACACACTTGGCTCATGAACAAAAACCTCAGCTCCGCCACGTGTCGTGGCAAAAGTGGGCTGAAAAAAAGGAAAGTAGTTTAGTCTAAAGCATATTTAAATAGTTAATACTATTAGCCCCCTTCAGTCATAACTGTGTGAATGATGTGCCCTTGATGTTGTAGCCCTCGGCTGTCTATTTTCACCTGGTGTTCCTTTCGGTGTGTTTTTTTCTGCTCTGCTTGTTTAAGAGTTTCTGTGTGCCCAATCTGAGGTGGCATTGTAGGGGACATTGCCACTTGGTGCTTTCGGCAGCCTCATCCTCCCAGGTTGCTGGATTTATGTCCAGAGCCTTCATGTCTCTCTTGCAAACATCTTTGAACCTCAGCTGCGGTCGGCTGGCTATTCTTTTGCCATCTGCCAGTAGTCCATAGGAAATATCTTTGGGAGTGTGATCATCTTCCATACGGCTGTGACATGGCCAGGACAGTGTAATGTGCTTGTCTAAGCAGTATATACTTGCTTTGAATTAAATAGTTAATATAAACTGAAATCTGAGTTCTTTTGTGTACCCTTCAGTTTTTACAAAGTCAAAAAATGTTTTGCTTCAGTAATTATATTTGTCCCATGTAGTGTTTAGAGGTATCTTCTTCGTTCATCCTGAAAAGGATGTTGGTTGCGTTGTGTCCGTTTACAGCGAAGCTGTGATATTTGTGCCTTTTGGCCTACACATCCAACTTCAGTACGGCATTTTTGGGACCGGGTTAGCCTTCCCTCTTCGATCCCTACTCACTCAACCAGACTGCAGTGATGCAGGTGGAGTAGGGTCTTGGTCAGCTCTGGTTCGCTGACGCAAGCAGTCAAGCTATGTGTCGCTGACTGCATTCCTCGCTGTTGACGCGTCTGAGGTCCCTTAGAGGTATCTGAGAAGGCGAAGAAAGAATAGGACAACCACTCCCACAGGCATGTTATCAGGAGCGACTAAAATTGTGCTTGGGTCTGGCAACCTCATGTAAACCAAATTTTTTCAGAAATCACGCCGCAAGAGCATGTGGGTGATTTGGCGCAGGTTTCATGCAAAGGGGTCAGCTGCAGCGGTGGCTCCATGCTCCACAGGAAGGAAAAGAGACTTGATGAGTGATGTATTTTATATTTCATGCAGTTTTATATTGCTTTGGGTACGCCAGTGTTTCTTTAGGTGATAATAATGGTGAACGTGTTGGTATGGTGTAATACATGAACAGCTAAAAAGTAGGGTTATGGAGTCGGCTAAAAAAAATATGCAGACTCCGACTCCTGAAATTTTAGAAGTGGGACTACAGTTTTTTACTAGTCATATGGCACAAAATTCAGAGTCTGAGTCCGGACAATTTTTACTGACTCCACCTCCATTAAAAAAAATGACCAAATCCGACTCTACAACCCTGCTTAAAAGGAGTCCACTCATGATAATTATTTTTGGGTTTTTAGGATGAAATGGCAACCTGTGACCTCTGCCAACACATAGTAAAAGCCATGTGGCTGCAACAGCATGTGGCTGCTCACAGAACACAAGAGAAAAAGCTAGCACAAGAGTTTGAACTGAATGAGAAGAGGAAGAATGGGGAGATCATAGAATCAGATGAAGGTGATGGTGACGGTGGTGAGGCCAGCACAAAGTCAAAACGGAAAGCTGCCAAGAAGTAGGTGACAGTACATTGGTTAGCAGAGTAAAGTAGTTACATTTTGTTTATTAGTCTAGTACAGTAGTCCCCAAAGTGATTGATATCAACCCCAGAGGGTTGATCGGGGCTTGAATAAACTTTTGGAGTCTAAAAATGAAGGTTATATCAGAAATAAAAATGCTTGCTGTAACTCAATTTTACATTTGTAAATACTGCTACAAAATACTACAAGCTTTATGCAGCAACAAATTGTTGGGTTACAAAAACAACATCCAAGAGAACGGACTTTGATAAGTGGGTGCTTGTGTAGAATAGCAGGATTAAAATAGTATAATTGGATTACCAGTGTAGAATTGACTGGAAACAATGAGATAGATGTTAAAGTTGGAACGAGAAGTGAGGAAAAGATATGGGGGGGTGGACAGTACACACTTTGATAAACTAGGTAAGATCACAACAAAGTACAGTCTTTGTTCGGGAATCCCCCAGGTAACAGTTGTAGAAGAAACCCCAAAAACACATGGAAAAAAAGAAGGATAGAGAAGGCATGAAAGGAGTAGGTAGCACACAACAGTAGTACTTTGTGTTAACTAAATGAAGGCCTTTCTCAGTGTAGAGCTGAAAGACAGAGAAGAAGAAACAAAGTAAAAGAGAGATTTCATAATTTTCAGGTAACACCATGCATTGTCCAGTTGTTTTTAATCAGTAGATTACCAGGGTATTTCAGATGTGAGCCAGAATTCTATTTTAAAATGTAATATGATATCCCTGTATACTTTATTCTAAATGTTCCCATTTTCGTTATTAACACAAACTTCCTCTCTTTCCTCCTACTCTCCCCCCCCCAATTTTTGTATATTCCAGTGCAATTAAGCTGATGAGCAGTTTAAATGATGGCACAGAGCAGGAAGAGGCTTCATCTAATGATGGCTTTACAGAGGAAACTAGTGATGAAAGCAGCTATGAAGATGATGAGAATGATGAAGAAGATGCTGTGAGAATTAAGAAGAAATCAAAGAAGTTAAAGCATATGGACAGAAACAGTTATAGCACAGTTGACTGTAAGTTTCTCTTAAAACCCCTACTGCCCCACCCCGCCAAAAATGTCCTTTCTGTTTAATTTTTTTTTCTTCAGTCTTTATTAAAATACCATTTTTGTTACACCAATTTTTGCTACACCAATTTTTGTTACACCAATTTTTGCTACATTAACGAAACATAAAAATCTGAATTAATGGAGAATAAGATGTTGTTATTGATCCAACGGCGCTAGGGCTCTCGCCCTTCGGCCCAATGCCATGTAATGATATCTGCATGTTTTTGCAAGTTATTTTGTTTCTCTGTTCAAGGTGTTCCACTTATCTGGCCTGTGCGGAAGAAGCATTTTTCTAACATCATCGAGTGCTGGGCTCTCAAAGAGGTGGTGGTCAACAGTTTGTAGGGGGTAGTTACATAGCTGGCTTTCTGGAGGGTGTTGTGGTTGGATTCTGTTCAAGTGACTGTTGAGTGGTATATATTGTGATCTGAGCCAAAAATGGTGCTCTGATCCCTCCTTGTAAGATGGTTGATGTTGTCTTTAGGATCAGGACCAGTCATATGTCTGTAAACCTCTCTTCCAGTGTTTCCCATGGCCCATATGTTCAGCCAAGTTTCTTTGTTGTTCGTATGAGTGATTTGGCTGTTTGGAGAATTGTTACTGTGGGTGGTTGTTCTTGTTTTGTTCCTTTCTTTGCTAATCTGTCTGCTCTGTCATTACCTGGTGTATTTGAGTGGCCAGGGATCCACTGCGCATAACTAGAGAATAAGATAAGAACAAGCCAAGAAATATAACAGCTACACAGATCGCTACGAATAGTCACAATTATAAGATTGAAGAGAATGAGATTCATAAGTCATCATTCTGGATTTATGAAGACTAACAGTGTGACTTGAAAGGCAAATAGTAAACAGATTCAGGGCACAAGACCATGGCAGTGTCCAAAATAAAGACGAAGGGGCAAGATGGAAATTTATGCAGCTTGAGAATCATTACGGACAGAAATAAATTGGAACGAAATGCATTTGTGAAGGGTCAGAAAGCTGAAGAAGACTGTATCAAGTTCATGATTAGGAAGCGTCACTATGTGATTATTAGCATCCTTTTTACAGAGTGGTTAGAGTGAGCACTTGCCTCTTGTGGCAAACTTACCTGGTTCCAGGTTCAAAACTAGTCTATCCATCTACTCATGCATGGAGGCATATCTGGAGTCATCCTTAGATGGCCACCAGCTAAGCACAGTGCTATAGTATTCAAACGTGGAAGTGTACCTGTTATTGAGGTTAATTACACCCTTATTGACTCTTGAATTCATCTAGACACTTCCAGGAATCACCCCTGTTATGAAACATGTTGAGAACCCAGCATTGCACCAAGCTTAGAGAAGTCACTTGAGCCCCGGATGTAATTCTTTGACTTTGACCTGGTTGACTGCATTCGGGAGGATCTCACTATGGACCAAGTGATAGGCAGGTGTAGCTGAGAAGTGGCTGTGTGCAGGACGTGACAATTCCTTATGATAGCCCAGAACCAGAGCACAGTATTTAGCTCTGCATAGTTGGAGAGCCCCCTTAGATGACAGGGAATGCACAGTATGCCACACACTTCTTCCTCCAAGCTTGGTAACAGATGTGATGATCATTTAAATGCCAGCCAAACTTTAGAAACTGGAGCTCATGACTTCAACTCAACAGGTTTTGGAATGGCAGAAAAGCCTAGATCTACAATGTAGATAATACCAAGGAGTCTTCAACTTGGTATTGGCTGAAAAAAAAGAGAGAACTCAGCAACCCTAGTTAAACAACAACAAAATGCATATTAAACAAGTTAATTCATTCCTTTTTTTTGTTGCTCCTTTTGGAGCTTAGCGCACCCATTACAGCTGGCTCCTTGCTGGAAGCCTGCGTCAAAGTCTCCATGTTATTGTTACTATGGTTTCTGTAGCAATTTATTTTACATGAAACATGTTCATGAAAAATAACCTGTACATCATAAGTGTCCGATTAGCTAAGCAGTTAGAGCACTGGCCTCTTGGCAGTATAATTACTGTGTTCCGGAATCAAAACCTGGTAGCATCGTGCTCCAGTCTACCCAGCTGTATATGGGTACCTGACTCTGCTCTTGATTTAGGGAAGGAAACTAGTCACCACACCTCATAAAGCTGGAACTATATAGTAAAGTTTGCAACACTTCTTTCCCTTACAGCAGTATCTGCTATTCATTCATTACCCTCAGCTCCCCAAGGAGCATAGACCTTCAACAAACGCATGCCATGTCCTGTCACATGCCATCATCTCGAGTTCATTCCACGCTCTCCGTCATTTTCACCTCTGTCTCCAGAAGGTTAGTCAGCAACACTCCTTTCGGCTTTGTCTGTGATGCATCATACGCCTGCCTATGAGAGGATCTTCTCCTGTCATGGATGGCTGAATTTTTTTTCCCTTAGTTGACCTGTCCGTGTTTGTTGACGTTCTTGTGGTTTAACATTTTTTGCAGGATGGAGTTACAGCCCCATGCCTAACCCTCCTTAGTCGCTTTCTACGGCATACTTGGTAGGGAACAGTGTTACTATTCTTTGCTCCCCTTTCGGGTCCCGGTAACACACGTGTCAGTATCTGCAATAGGACTACCTTTTTTATTTCTGTAAGGAACAATCTTCACATTTGTGATAAGAAAATTTTGTATTTTTTATTTCTGTAAGGAACAATCTTCACATTTGTGATAAGAAAATTTTGTATTTTTTATTTCTGTAAGGAACAATCTTCACATTTGTGATAAGAAAATTTTTTATTTCTGTAAGGAACAATCTTCACATTTGTGATAAGAAAATTTTTTATTTCTGTAAGGAACAATCTTCACATTTGTGATAAGAAAATTTTTTATTTCTGTAAGGAACAATCTTCACATTTGTGATAAGAAAATTTTTTATTTCTGTAAGGAACAATCTTCACATTTGTGATAAGAAAATTTTTTATTTCTGCAAGGAACAATCTTCACATTTGTGATAAGAGTTGTTTTTTTAATTTTTGAAAAATAATTTAGCATCCTGGTTAAACAGTAATCACGGAGAATTAAAAAAAAAATGTTTCTACAAAGCCTGTTTTGGAATCCCAGATGTTAAAGAAATGGAGAGTGACTCAAAAAGCACATGGAGAAGAGAGTTGGAGACCAAACTTTGAAAAGAATAAAGAAGACATATAAAAATGAGCTTGAAATGATAGCACAGAACAATACGGTTTCACATGAAGATTAAATACCTATACACCACAAGGAGATGGAAAGTAATGATGATGATGATCTTCTGTACAATGCAAATACTTTTTTCTTATGTTAATTTACTGAGCAGAGTTATCTTATTTTGTTTCCCCCTTCATTATAGCTGCTATAAACAATATCTGGATGGGAGTAAGTGGCGAAGGTGCAGATTTATCCACCAAAGAGAGGTTGCATCTCTTACGTAAATTTTATGCCAGTCATTCAGAAGGAAGGGCATTCCCAGACCTCAGTCCTAGGAAAGATGATTGGCAGCCACTTACAGACAGGTATCATTCAGAGTTTGACTTACTTGACACTATGCCTATCCTTTGTAGACATACCCTGGCTAATGTCCTTTGTTTTTTGTTATGGAATAATTGTCAGAGCATAGATCACTACTGTTTGATTGAACATCTAAATTCTTTGTATTGATCACCACTGTTGTGCTAAATGGAGATTTCCAAAATATAGATACCATTTTTTGGTTGCTCTCAACAGCATCTTTTGTATAGTTTATGATTGTTTTTTGCACAACAGCTTTCTCTGTGCAAATCACAGCCTAGTTTTGTTACACAATGGTTATCCAAATATAGGTCATCCATGTTTGGTTACATGTCAGTATTCTCTATATCATCATTACTTGTTTCAGAATTATATAATTTAAATCATCATTACTTGTCATACTGCAGTGTTCTTTATATCATCATTACTTGTCACACATTCATTCATAACCCTCCACTTCCAAAGGAGCATAGGCCTTCAACAAACACATGCCAAGTCCTCTTGTCACGTGCCATCATCTCAAGTTCTTTCCACGTTCTCCTTATCATTTTCACCTCTGTTTCCAGCCCTCTTCTCCATGTGCTTCTTGGTCTACCTCTGCTTCTCTTGCCCTGGGGGTTCCAGAACAAGGACTGCCTTGTAATGCTATTAACAGGTTTCCTCATTGTGTGTCCTATCCATCGCCATCGTCTTCTTCTCATCTCTTGTTCCACTGGCACTTGTCTAGTTCTTGTCATCAGTTCCACGTTGGTAACCTTGTCATACCATTTTAATCCCTCTATTCTACGCAAGCACCCATTTATGAAAGTCTGTAGCTTTTTGGTAGTTGTCTTTGTTGTTCTCCATGTCTCAGAGCCATACAATAGGACTGACTTCACATTTGAGTTGAAGATTCTTATTTTCGTGTTGGATCCGATTTCTCTTGATCTCCATATATTTCCCAATGCAATGAAAGCTCCTCTTGCTTTTTGTATTCTTATTTTGATATCACTGTCTGTCCCTCCAAATTTGTCTATATTGCTGCCAAGATATGTGTACGATTCTACATCTTGTATTGGTGCTTCTTCAAGTTCAACCCTGTTATCATTACCTGCATTTATTCTCATTATCTTTGTCTTTTCCCTGTGTATTTTCAGACTGACACACTTAAAAGCCAGTCTCTAAATGTAAATTTTTTTTTTTTTAACTTCAGTGAAAAGGAGAAATACATGCCAGTCCATGATGAAAGTCTGAAGTTCACATTTGGCTCAACAGAGGACACGGAGAATGGAAATGAAGAACATTCTTTAAAGTTTGCCCACACAGTCTCACATAATGGTATACAATTTTTCTTTATGAGGTGCACCCCAAATGTAACGCACAGTATTTTGTGTGTGTGTGTGTTTTTTTAACTTTTTTTGTTTGTTTCATTTCTTTCAAATTCTTTTTAGCTTATACAATATTAGGAGGAAGCAGTCCACGTTCAGTGAACGTGTAATGAGAAAGATGGAAGCTAGAATATATCTTGACGGTAGGAAAGATTGAGAGTATGAGATAGAAGATAACAAAAAGGAAAAGATACTAGACAGTTTGTCATCATGGCATCAAAAGAGGCCAACAACAGAATTGGTAATCAGTACTGGAGACAGGAAGTTTTGGAGATCGCATCACCTACACTACCAGGCAAGATATTTTAAGAAGATAAGCCGTCTCACTTTTGTGTGTGTGTGTGTGTTTAGCCCAAGTAGAGCAGTCCCAACTAAGATGGTTTGGCCATGTCTGCAGAATGGGAGAAGATTGGCTGCCACGGCAGGTATGGGAGGCTAAGAGCCAGGCATCCAGACCTCCAGGATGACCCAGAGTCTGCTGGGAGGACAGCATTAGACAATCTGTGAAGAACCGAGGACTAGAATGGAACCAGGCCAGGAGGAAGACACCCGATAGGATAGAATGGAGCTCTCTTTGCCAAACCTTTACACCTCACAGTAGAAGACGAATGAGTAAGTAAGAAATTGAAATGTAAGAAGTAGGGAAAGACAAGTGACTGATGGAACATGCATAAATAAATTAAAACAGAAGCTTTCACTGAAGAACTAAAATTCAGAAAAGCAAATGGAAAATGGAAGGACAGATAATCACATTTAAGTAAGTAAGTGTGTGTTTAATTCATTCCCTTTCCTTACGTGACCTTGTTATACAGTGCATTCAGAAGTGGGGCTGCATTTGATCTCCTCCTTCAGAAACAGTTTGCTGTAAATGAATTCTCTGTGTATGAGAAAAAGTCTGTGAAAATTACCAGCCTGTGATTGCAGAAGTTGTATGGAGATGATGCTGTTGACTGCAGCATAGCTGGTCATCGGGCTTAGCAGTTAGGAAAAGTGAGCGTGCCGGCTTCTACAAGTTACCTCACGATGGCAGACTTGTAGTCAGCACAGACAGACGAGAGTAATGAGAAATCAAACAACGTGATCATGTTAGATGTGTAACAGTGAAACTGTTCTCACTCCAGCTGGCTGTTTGGAAAGTAAGTGTGGTGTATTGAAGAAGGCGGGCTACACAGAGGTTTGTGTAATCGGGATCTCACGGATAATTCATTAACAGTATATTGCTTCTACGTTGGTACAGCGCAATCCCCATTTTTAAGGGCATGCACTACAGTGAAAACTAACTTTTGTTCTAATAACATTTTCAAACTTTTTATATACTCAATAGACACAGTGTATGTCCATGAGCCAAATTCTACAGGTTACTTTGTTAAAAAACATGTGGTTACCATTGTGACCAAAAAAAAAAAACATCCGCCATATTGGATTTTTCACCAATCTTCAAGAGTAAATAACATATGTTTCCTGTCGACCAAAGTTTATCAAATTGCACACACATGTTGTGACTAAAAATTAAAACAATTTGTCAGAAGCTTATTTTGGTAAGTTTAAAATTCTATTTTTAATGATTTTAAAAAAAAAATACATTATATTTGAATGAAATATGTTTTAAAAAAATATTTTAAAAAAATTACCAAAATGTCAAAATTCTGTCCTGAACATTTAAATATATATATGTGTGTACTACATGCATGCCAAATTTGATAAAGGTCTGGTAGACAGGTTGTTAGTTTTTTAATTTTTTGTTAATAAATAGTTAGTTTAAAGAAAAATGCATTTTACTCATTGAGTGCCTTGTCTTGTCCAATATACTCCATTCTGGGGGGCTGAATATGTCTAAAATTGTCCAGCACTATATGCTGCACCTCCTTCAGCTTCCTCCAGCTCCTCCTCTCGCCTTTGTCTTGCCTCTTGCCTAATTTTTCTTCTTTTTACAAGTTTGTCAGCCTCATATTTCTGGCTGTTGGGCAGACGTTTCCTTAATCGCACCTGTCCAAGGCATTTTGAGTTTGTTCCAGATGCTTGGCCATACAGCTTTTTTATTTCTGCACTGGCTGATGGACAAAAGTTGAACTCTCCAATGGCCACAAGGACACTGAATTTGACCCTTTTTAATGACACAAATATCCGCTTGCTGCAACGACTCCATGTAACATTGTGGAGGCTTTCATTTGCATTTTGAGTTGCACCTAGCTCACACTGCTTGAGCAGATGCTGATCAGTAAGACGTTCATAAATAGGGGCTAAGTGCTTATGGAGCAGGTTGTAGTCTAGCGGTGTGTGAACTAGGGTCTCGTGGGGTCCAGCAGCTTCTCCTTTGGCCATGGAAGCCTGATAGAAATACCAGGAGTTTTCGCTTGGCGGACAAAAATTATGTTGGGGTTTGTCATTTGTTGAATACCCATGGTAGAGAGAAGCCATGATGGCTTGTTTCATCTCTAGGGCTATACTATGCTGGCGGATGGCTCTGGTGTAGTAAATCTACAGTTTTCGTATGGCATTTTGGGTCAGACGACCATGGCCATTTCCCCCAAGGGTGACTTTTTGTTTCCTGCAGTCAGTAATGAGTGTCCTCAGCGCAGTGCCTAATCGCTTTGTAACATGGTTGACACACTCCTCTTCGGTTATATCAATTTCTGGACTATACAGTTTGATGTTGCAGAGTCTGTTGTAGGCCTTGGAATCGCCATCTGATAGCAAAACAGCGTAGCTTGTGATTTGCCACTGAACGAAGCCAGAGAACCTCACAGGCTTTTACCTCCATCATTCCGGCTGACCCTTCGTAATTACGGCAGCAGTCCTTCAAATGCTCTGCTTTCCATTTTTCAAATCTTTTAGGTTGGTTTTTCAGTTGCCACTGACCAGTAGTCTCGCAGGTGTGACAGAAGGAGACATAACATGCGTATCGATGACCATACCAGTCAAGATGTCGATAACACTGCCAACACCTATCAGTGACTTATGACCTCTAGTTAGCCAAGTTGCATCAAAGCTGACAGTGGTGTCAATGACTTCTTTTTTATTAATTGTACGATGCTGACTCTTAGCATGTTCAGCTCGGATGATGCTGACAGCACGTTGAAATACTGTAGAGTTGTGCATGGTATCCAAATGATCAGAAATTTGATCTGCATATTTATGGAATGTTTTCTGGTGCAGGCCAGGGAGGTCTAAGTTCTCACAGAAGAGATTGAAAGTAGATGGGCACATTCCAGACATGAGGGCACCAAGAACAGCAGATTTGTTGATTGCCTTTCCCCGAGGGCCGCAGCCTTCTGGTTCCCTCTCGGATGTGTACGTTCCAGAAATCGCTTTTTCACATGTGTCGCACACAACTTCCAGGAAGAGGGAGAAACCCTTTGACTTGGTGTTGTCAGTTCTTGTGTGCAATGTGCTCTGCTTGTACACATTGCTGAGAACATTGTTGATAAAAGAAATGTCCACAATGGTTCTGAAAGTAGGTTTAGCACAGACAGTGTTATGAGAAGCACCATTCTTGCTCGCGCTCAAGTTCATTTTTATATCAGATCGAGTAATCAAGAGGAAAATGTCGTACCATGTTAAATGGAACAAAGTTATTTGTTTACGGGCGGAAGTACCTGTCGTTATGTTCGGCATTTGCGCAGACAAAGCTGCGCGTGTTATGACAAATCAGAAAGATAAACACCAATGCCTCATGAATGGGCCTTGACTGATGACCTCTCCTTATAAGGAAGTTAGCGTAAAATGATGGAAAATTTTGAATGCCAAATCAACCAGAGTTATGTGAAATATAGGTTTCGAATTTGCTATAATCCGGGAGACAAAGAAATTCCCTTTTCGGCGATGCCAAATACTTCGCGATGCACTCAACGTAACTAAGGTATTATTGAGAGACAAATCGTGTATTTTCAGCACAAATTTGCAAATCATAGCTTGGGGGTAGTGCCGAAAATATTCTTTTTGACACATCAAATGCATTTTTTATGTCATAAAACCTTGCTCAATCGATTCCTACATGATTATTTAATAAAATAAGCTCAAAAGTAAAAAATCGATATTTTGTACCTAAAACCCAATTTTCACTGCCGTGGATGGCCTTAACGTTGTGCAGGAAGTTATGAAACATTTGCAGGAAGTGCATGAACTAAACATGAATAGAGGTGGGAAGAAAGTACCTAAAAACTGAAGGAAAAACAATAAAAAAAAAACAAGAACTGTGGAATAAGCATTTGGGGGGGGGGGGGGGGGGGATGTTCATCATCTTTGGAATTACCTACTTGAGGGTAAAAGCATGTAATTATTGCATTGAATACATTCTTTTTCTTTTTCACCTACTGTTCTTAAATACACTGGCAGTTCTTAATACTCAGTGATAAGATTATTTCAAGCTGCTAGTTTTTAAGATTCTTGTAAGAGGGTCGGGAGTGGCTCAGAGGTATGGTGTCCGCCTCATATTCAAGAGGTACCTGGTTCGAATCCCAGTTGAGAGATTATAACTTATTGAAATGTTTTTTTCAGAACCAGTAGTCCTAATTACGTCATACTCCCCCCTGGTCTCATGGGTAGTGAGATCGGTTGCCTAGCCTTCTCGGATAGGGGCGAAAAAAAATAGGAGGTCCCATGTGCAAGTTGCGCACGTTAAAAATCCCATGGCAGTTGGAAATCGTAAAGAGTAGGCTTATCAGGCCGCTGCCCTGGCAAAATTTAAAAAATTAAGAAACCTACCCACCACAAAACTATTTATAGAATGTGTGATTCCAATACATTATATACACACATTGAGATTCTCGCCGGTGCTACGAAGTTCGTGCACTGCCTCAGATCCTTGTGTGATCTAAGGGAGGAGATTGGAGCACTGATGGCATTGTCTGTGTGCAATGAAGATAGTTCTTAAAAAACCAAACCAAACCGGATTCGTGTAAGTTAAGGAGTGTCAGGTGAAATATTGGTTAATAGTGCTTGCTTCTTGGGGTACAGTTATGACAATTGAAACTTGGTAGCTGTTACACCTCTTTTTGCGCACCGCAATGCGTTCAGGATTTTGAAACAGCGCGGTGCTCTAATAAAACGCCGCTAGATTAATTTGCTGTTTTGAATCGAGAGTATTAGATCTTGATTACTAGCTAGCCTGCTAGAGGTGATGATTTCTCTCTACAGACTTACAGGAATTTACCAGGTTCGGGGACAATCCTCTATGATGTTTTATTTTTTAGAGCATATGGTTATTATTTGTGTTGCACCTGCAACGATTAGCTTTGGCATGAACCTTTAATAATTACTATGATGGCTAACTGCAAACATATGATTCGTCAACAGCATTTGTGTTCAATGAAACAAATGTTTATTCAATTTCCAACAAGAACTGAGTTGAATCAAATGGTGACCACACCAAATTTGCATAATGGCATGTTGACATTCAATAAACAAGCATAAAAAGTCAATGTATTATTTTAATGATGCAATATTCCTTATTGCATCTCGTAATCTTTTCAAGTTGCTAAAACATGGCGTGGCTCTTCTATCCTTCTAGTGTTCCTTCGTTTATTTGTTAATGTGGTCTAGATTTTCACGTTTTTCTTATCTCTTCATTTCAATGAAGAGCCAAACTTTCTTTATTTCATTAGTATTCCTTGGTTTGACTTTCTCTCAGCTTAAGGACCTTCATTCTTAGTAAAAGGTTCAGATATATACCTGGGTTTACAATTCTTTACCCAGTTTTCGAGCGTAGCTCCGTTTCAGTTATGACCGTGGGCTCTAACCGTTATTTCATGCAGTATTTGGCAATACTTACAGTTTTCATGAACTCACAAACAAATTATCACATTCCACATTTCGAAATTACACATTTGCATTGATTGTGCGAAGTCAATCTCCTCTATAGAATATCACTGAGCAAAGAGACTTACGTCTTGTCTCCACCGCTCTGAATTCATACTGACTAAAAAAATGGCTTCATCTCTCCTGTTCATTCCGGGGAAAAAGAACTCAGCTTAACCATTGGTGGAAAATCACGTGACCAATGCTTAGCTTAAGCGAAGCTACCCTCATTAATGCTTGGCGTAAGGAAGCGAAGCTTAGCCTAAAATAAATGCGTGGCGTTAGGAAGCTAACCTGGTTTAATTAAACATCTGCGCCAAGATTTTTTAATCTTCTGTTTCTATAAAAATTTATTTTATGTTAATATAGCCTGTATCTAAAAATTTACGGTATACGCGGTTACAATTCCATTATATTGAGTGCCAGAGATGTGTATACATGTCTACAGAGAAGTATGCTTGTGCTTATAGCATTTACTGCCTGTATAGTTGTAAGTGGGAACCTGACTCTGTTCTCTACTTAGGGATGGCTAAGGCAATGAGGAAGGGAACTGATCACCCCACCTCACAAAGCTAAGATCTAGTATACCAAAGTCTGTTAGACGTCACTGCCTTTTGACTGAGACGTCACTGCCTTTTGACTGTTATCTGCTATGGGATTACTTTTAGCTTCTTTTTTTTTTCTTTAATTGTTTGTTCTGTTGCTTGGGGAAATTGGAAAGAACAGATACATAAAAAGGGAAAACAGCGCTTGATTTTTTTATTGTGATTGCTAATGCTTTCTTTCTGCATGTAGGCAAAACTTACTGCTACACTGGAGGTCCAGTGTGGGCAGTAGAATGGTGCCCTATACCTGAAGGAGCAAGTCTCAGGCAAGTTTTAGCTATATCTGCAGACATAACCACAGATGAACCTCCAGACTGTGCTACGATGATAAGTGGGCCAGGTCTCATTCAGATTTGGTCAGCTGGGTCGTTAGAGAATAAAATGTAAGTCATCATCATAATTGTCTTGTACACTGCTTATGAAGCCACCACTGTGGCTAGTACTCGTACAGGATGCCTGCGTCAATCATTCACATGCTGTTACACTGGTGGATTAGACAATTGGTTTTACATGATAAGGTTGCATGTCGAATGCACATTCTCATACTTGTCGCCTTGTACGACATGCTTGATAAGGTTGCATGCCGCATGCACATTCTCATACTAGAGTCACCTTGTATGAGAATGTTTTTTCAACCTTATGAGAGATAAGGTTGCATGCTGCATGCACATTCTCATACTAGTCACCTTGTACGACATGCTTGATAAGGTTGCATGCCGCATGCACATTCTCATACTAGAGTCACCTTGTATGAGAATGTTTTTTCAACCTTATGAGAGATAAGGTTGCATGTCCCATGCACATTCTCATACTAGTCACCTTGTACGACATGCTTGATAAGGTTGCATGCTGCATGCACATTCTCATACTAGAGTCACCTTGTATGAGAATGTTTTTTCAACCTTATGAGAGATAAGGTTGCATGTCCCATGCACATTCTCATACTAGTCACCTTGTACGCCATGCTTGAGGGCAAAGTAGACCTATTCTTTGTTTATAAGTATTTAGGACTAATTCATATAAAGATGCAGCAATAGTGAATGCAGTCAGCGACCCATAGCTTGACTGCTTGCATCAGGACCAGCGAACCAGAGCTGGTCAAGACTGTACTCCACCTCCACGTGGTGGTCCTGGAAACAGTCTGCAGCAGTGCAGTCTGGCTGAGCGAGTACGGATCGAAATGGGAAGGCAAACCCGGTCCCTAAAAAATGCCATGCTGAAGTCAGATGTGTCGACCGAAAGGTGCAGATATCACAGCTACGGCGTAAACAGACACAACGCAACCACCGTCCTTTTCAGGGCGAACGAGGAAGAAGAAGAAGATATGGAACTGATAAGTGTTGATAATGATTTAATTGTTAGTTTTATGCAGTAAAGTATAGTATAAACAGGAAGACTTATACTGATGTAAGGAAATAGAGGTGTTTCAGATGAGCTCAGAGAAAGAGAATAGCAGGCCATCGGTAGTAATCTACAGGTGATGATAATTATGACGTTAATGATGTTGATGATTACTTTCACATTACCAGTGAGAAACACTCTTCCAATAGTGAAAGTAGTTAGCTTTTCTTGAAATGTAAAAGGCGGTTGTCAGATGGTGAACTGTGAAGTCAAGTAACCAGCAGGTCCTCTGTTCTGAACACAGTGAGACATTTTAAAATCTCATGTTTTGACAAACATTGACACTCACAAATATGTAGAGTAGTCAAGGACAGAAAGAGTAATGAAAAACTGAATTTGGGGCATTAAAAATCAGCTTCCAGGTCTAGGTCAAAGAACCTAGAGGAAGATACAGACAGAAAGCATTTGTGTGCAGTAGGTTCAAACACTGCTATTGTTAATAAACGCTCAACAGAATAATAAGTACGAGGCGTGTTCAAATGAAACCGGTCCCAGTGGCTTTATAACAAATATATGTAAGGTACATCAGCAGGAGTAGTAGAATTAAATACAGCAATTGTTATGAAGCAAGTACTCACTGGTGTTCTTTAGAAATAGTCACCATAGGCATTCAGACACGCATCCCACTGCTTGGGTAGACGGCGGATGCCGTCCGAGAAAAATGACTTTGGTTGCTTATTGAACCATTTGGTCACCGAGGCCCTGATGTCTGCATCGGAGTCGAATCGTTGTCCCTTTAGAGATTTTTTTTAAGGGTCCGAACAAATGAAAGTCACATGGTGACAGATCGGGGCTGTAGGCTGGGTGTGGCAGAACTTCCCACCTTTTCCTTGCTAATGCTTCCTGCACAATGTTCGCAACATGTGGACGAGCATTGTCGTGCAACAGAATCACACCTTGCGAAAGCATGCCGGGTCGTTTATTCTTGATGGCTGTATGCAGGTTGTCTAGTGTGTCTTTGTAGCGGATGGCATTGATGTTCACGCCAGGCTCTTTAAAGTCTACCAATAGAAGCCCTTCATGGTCAAAAAATGCGGTCAGCATAACCTTACCGGCGGAAATCTGTGACTTGAATTTTTTGGGTTTTGGTGATCCGGGATGTTTCCATTGCATGCTCGCTGTTTTGCTGCATGGCTCAAAGTGGTGGCACCACGACTCATCGCCTGCCACTATGCGCAACAGAAATGCATCACCCTACTCTTCGTAACGCAGCAGGTGGTTCAAACTCCACCCCATGCGTTCTTCCTTATGGTGATCGGTCAGCATCCGTGGGACCCATTGTCAACACATCTTTCGATACTTCAGTTTCTTCCTAACCACCATTTGAACTGTCCCAAGAGACACAGCGAATTCCTCTGCTAGCGAACGTAAGCTCCGATGACGGTCCACCCATATTGCTGCATCAATCTCCGCGATGGCTTCTTCTGTCGCAACAATATGCACCTGACCTGGCCGCGGAAGATCTTTCGTTAACTGACATCCTTCTCGAAACATTCGTGCCCAGTCTTTCACTGTAGTCTTAGACACACTTTTGTCACCATACACTGCTTTCATTCGGCGATGAATGTTGACTGGTCGACATCCTTCGGCTGTTAGGAACTGAATCACCGCTCGCTGATCGACCTTGGATGTATTCCGTATCACACCGGCCATTATTTTAACGGTCTGCAGCACAAACGATGAATACTAGGAGAATGAACACTTACACACTTGTACATGCGTATGTGCTTATTACGTCAGATGTGATGTCATCATGCTCCTCCTACAAATGTCCACTTCGCGCAGCGCGTGCGGGTTTCATTTGAACACGCCTCGTATTAAAAAAAAAAACTAATTTTCTTCTTACAGTTTTCTTTTGGCTGTATAAGTATGCTGTTTTTCTCCTGACTGCAGAAACTGCTGTGCTGAGCCAATCTTTGAGTATGCTATTGCCCATGACTCAGGTTACGTCCGTAGCATATCCTGGTGTTGTAAAGGTTGCTTTGATGTGGTTAGTAAGTTTTTTATTTCCTTATTCTATTCCCGTAACACTGTTGTGTGTGGTAATAGCAGTTTGTTTGTGTATTTTTACTGATCCACTGCAATTTGAATTTGTTTTTTTATAGAATTAAGTGAATTTTTTACTGATTCACTGTAAGATAACTTTCATCTTTGTAAATGTTTTATTAAGTGTCTGAAAGAAATTGCAAATGCCATCATGAAAAAAAAAAAAGAGAGAAACAAAGAGATAGGAAGTTGGTGGGGCCAACACTGTTCACCAACTCCACAGAGACAGAAAATAAAACAGTATGAACGCCTATTCAGAATGCAGGCAAATCAGCTAACATCACAAACCTTTATCACCAAAAGATTTGGCCACAGGACAAGACAACACCAGCGAGGAAGGTAGATACACAATGTTAAAGAAATTCTAAGGAAGCAGAACAACACTGGTTAAGACGCCTTGTTTAGGAACATGATCTGTTTCTCTCTGCAATGTTTAATGGCGCAAGTGGACAGAGTATATGAAATTAAAAAGTATTTTAGAGTGCTAGTGAGAACCCACCAAAAGTATAACATGGGGAAGAATTGAAGCCATCTTAAGCATCTGCGTATAAAGACATTTGGAAATTATAATATAAAAAAACGTACTTGGGAAATGATAAATAAATTTAAACTGTGAGCCATTTTGTAAAATTTTTGTTTATTACATTAGAACCATTAATTAAATGCGTGTTTTTCATTTTTTTTTTTTTTTAGTTTAAACTTTCAGTTAAGTCCAGCAACAGGTAAATGGAAAAAAACATTATTACACCTCAGGCAGTAGTTAAACCCAGACCAATTGCATGGCCAGCAGTCATGCTAATCACTCCACCGTCAGCGCTCTTTTTTGCATGTTTATTTTAATTACTTAAAGTGTTTTTTGTTTAGGCAGTGCCTGCTAGAAATGAACTGGCAGTGAAACTATTTAATTTATTTTGTTTTTATGAGTCACAATATATGGATACGCAGAATATGTGTTTTAACAAATATGTCAAGTGGCGTTTTCTCCCCAGAATTGTTGAAATAACTCAGGTAAAATGGCAATGCATCTGAAGGACTGTCTCATGGGATTTAATTGTTTCTGCTCACTTGAATTTCCTTTTTTTTACTGACAGCCTCCCTCAAACAGTGTGAGCAGACATACCAAGATAACTGTAATAAAATTATTAATACACTCAATGTGAGCTTTGATTTTCATTACAAATAAAAGGGAGCCGCGCTAGCGTAGTGGTTTCCACTGTCGAGTACATTTGAAGGAGTGTCGTCGACCAGGGACTGGCGGCTCCTGAGCCGACCCAGCTCTAATGGGTACCTCCGAAATCGGCGAGTATTTGCCTGAATGGTGAGGGACACCTGTCTTTGTGCAAGAAAAAAAGGGATACTCACGTAAAATCAGTCTCAGGTTAGACATAACAACCTGAGATTTCGCCGCGAGTAATAGCAGGCATAAAAAAAAAAAAATTTACAAATATAAAAGTTGTTATTGTTACACAACACATAATTGAAATTGTCAAATATATGTAGAATAAGAGGCGAGGATGGAATGACAACTGGATGGGATTTAGATTTAGGGAACAAGTTAACATCACAAGGCTGTACTTATTCTGGAAACCCTTGGCAATAGAAACAGAGGGAGACCAAAAAACCCATGCAGAAGATAATTAGAGGTAGACAAAAATAATAAAGAAGATATGAAAAGAGCTAGAACAGATGGTGCTATAGAGGAGGGCCTGGCATGAAATAATTGAAGATATATGCTTCACGGGAATCAGAAAGTTAAAGAAAAAGAAGGATTGTGGATGGACTAAAGACAAAGTGAAATGGAAAGACACATTCACCGTTGCCAGATAGAATGCTGTGTGGTTTAAGTCTTCAAATGCTAACTATGGAACTTTTTTTTATGTAGTAAGGCTTGATGATGGATTTAGGCACTCTTCTTCTTCTTGAACATTCCAGACCTTTCATTCTGAGGCTGTTTTAGCAGAAATGACCTTTCTGAATTCCTCTGATATTATAAGCATTTCATCTTCCTAATTCTCATTTTCCCAGCCTTTTGCTGTCTTTGTTTTCTGTGTGGTTATCCATCATCCGCTAAGCTTGTTATTATATGAAATCATCCAGGTCAATTTGTTCTTAGGATCTTGACTATAGTTGTGAATTTGTACAGATTGTACTGTTCTTTATTTGTTGTTAATTACTTTTATTCACTAAACAGTCCTGGTGTGTCTGATTATTCAGTGTGTTCTGTTTTCAGAATCTTAGAATTAAGAAGCTTGTGTCCTGTCTCATATCCATGGGATGGGCTGGTTGCTTTTAAACCCATTGCATCTCTCATATTTCACTACGTTTGCCTTAACTGTCATCTTTCTGAACACAAGAGTATCTTTTCTCTTGTTTAGAATTAGATCGCTTGATGCGCTTCTAATTTGTAATGCTGTTATAGCTTTAGGTTGGTGTAAAACTGTAGGTCATGAATTATTTTGTGAATACAAGTTCTAGACAGTAAATAGACAAATTGATAAGAAATTCATTTCAAGACACCAGAGATCAAAAGGGGGGATCCCGTTACACACCCATTGAGGCATATTGAGAATATGGTGTTAGGCCCATATTTTCTTGACCATTGGCACACTAGGAGTGATGTGGTCAGCACCAGGCCGGCCACCTTTAACCTTCCCAGAGTTGATCTGGTACCCAATTCATGAGGCTGGGTCAACCTCGGAGCCGTTTGCAGTCTAAAATATCCCACCTCAACTGGGGATCGAACCATGGACTACTCAGCTCGGAAGCCAGTGCACTAACCACTGTGCTACCACGGCTCTCAGGGATCAAAGGAAATGGAGAAATATTATTGCCCTTTTCCAAGCATGGCACTTGATTGTGATAGTTTCTCCCTATTTTGATGCATTCTGTCCTTGTACCGTGAACAGTTTTCTTTGTATGCAGCACATAAACTATCTTAGTTTTCTGAAGCAGGAAGCGTAAAAAAAATAATCTGCACATGTGGCAAGATGGATAATTAGAGATGAACAATAGATCAAGTCAGGGTATTCTTGACCTATTGAAATACCCGTCTCAGAAATGAGCACTGTTGTATGGATGGCACTGGATATAGTCAGACTGTTAAGTACCGTACTCTTGTCCAGATGGTAAAATGATACAGATCAAGAGCCTACCTTGCCTTCCCGCTACGACTACACCTATGCTTTTATAAATTATTCCCAATTAATTAATTCACAAATACAGAACATGGAAATGATTCAACAACTACAGAAGTTAACAAAATCAATCAATTTACTTTATTGCTTTAATCTTCTCTTTTCTTTGTGTTTGGAATGAAAACAATGATATGTATTTATAAATTTACATTAATCAAAATAAGTGACTCAATAAATATTCACTGTCCTGGTTTACTGTCTTTTTCATCATCTGACTAGCACCAGATTCTGGTATATCATTTGTGGTAATTTTTATTTTATGCACTTCACAAAATTCCTGGTCTGTGAAGCTGCAGTGCTACACCAAGTTGTTTTATAGCTGGTATTGACACACAGTTCAGTCTGTATGCTGGACTATTATCACTATGTGGAGACCACATATTCAGGGGTGGTCCAATCACTTTCATGTTCCGTTGTCACAATACTTCGGAATGCACTGTTCAATCCACCATCAGATGGAACGTCAAACCCTCAGGCTTTCAGAATACAATATGTAGGACCCCGGCAAGGCTGGTTCTAATACAATTGCTCTAGGTCGAGATGAATTTTGCAGTATCAGCTCTTGTAAACTGCTGATGCATTGTGTGTGTCCTGATCTTGAAATCTCACCTCTATATAGACTCAACTTGCAGGCGTATCGGAGAGTAAATACGTCAACACATTCTTTGACGACCTAAAATTCTCCCATCGGAGGGCAAAAATATGGCAGATGTGCTTTCCTAGTAAAGAAGATCGCATATATTCTGTCCAACCACTTCATCTATCACTTTCACCCATATACTTTTAGTGGTAGCTTAATTTCTGCTTCCTTTGTGTGAAAGTTTGACTCCAATTCGAGCATTCTTCATTTTTATCTTGCATTTTATATATGCCTTTGCGTGTTCACTTCTAGGGTTTCTACATGAATTCACGCAATTTAGCCAATCTCTCTGCAAATATGGCAAGGAGTGATAAACCAAAGAAGTCCATACCTGTCTTCCATCTGCTCCTAAGTTGTGATAAAGGGTGAACCCTTTCCCATTATCCATTTTGGAAATATTCGCCTAATTCTAATATAGTTTTACACAGTTTTAACACTCCAGTGAGCCTCGCCATTGTTGGACGGTTCTCTGCGATTACGGGAAACTCTTCTCTGATTGGTGGAGCGAAATAATCTGATTGGTCAAGTGAAATAATACACAGGTGATTCCCTGATATGGTTAAATCAACCACCAGAGAATTTTCACAGAGTTCACGACAGCACAGTTGATCTGCCCTTTATAATGCTGCTTATCTGTCACAGACAGGTGCAGTTGTATCTTTAGGTTAGTTATATGCTTACACCTCATCATTTACATGGAGGCATATCTGGAGTCATCCTTATATGACCACCAGCTATGCACAGTGCTACAATATACATATGTGGAAGTATACCACTGTCTACTTTTCTAACGAGACCTTTGATATCATCTTGAACGGGGAAAAACTACAGAAAGTTGAAAGTTTCAATTATTTAGGCAGTAAAATGACTCAGGATGGTGACACAACAAGAGAAATCCATACTAGAATTGCTTTGGCAGCTAGCGCCTTCAATAGATTATCTAACATTTGGAAATTACGATCATTGAATATACATACCAAGCTTCGTCTGTTTAATTCAAATGTTATCTCAGTGTTAACATACGGCTGTGAGAGTTGGAAAATAACAAAATCATTGGAGAACAAGCTGAATACATTCGAGAACAAATGTCTTAGAAAACTCATGAACATCAGTTGGAAAGAATTCAAGACTAATCGACAAATAAGAGAAGACTCTAGGCAGAAATATGTCTCCGACTATATAAGGAAAAGACGATGGTCATATATCGGTCATGTCCTACGAATGCAAAACAACAGAATACCACTACAGGCGCTCACTTGGGTTCCTGAGGGTAAGCGGAAAAAAGGAAGACCAAAAGAAACACTCAGAAGAACAATAATAAGAGAAGGAAGAACGTTGGGCCTAAATAATGTGCAAGAGCTAAGAGGAGTGGCGTCACAACGAACAACCTGGAGAGCACTGGTTTCTGCCTTATGCGCCGTGTTTGGCGCTTAAAGAATTTATTATTATTATTATTATTATACCACTGTCTATGAGGCTAATAACACCCTCATTGAAATCATCCATACACTTCCACGGATTCCCTCTGTGGTGAAATTTGTTGAGAACCCAGCTTTGCACACTAAGCTTGGAGAAGTCACTTTAGCCCCAGGCGTGATTCTTTGGCTTTGACCTGGTTGACTGCATGCAGTAGGATCTCACTATGGACCACAGTGATAGCCTGGGGGAGATGAGAAGTGGCTCTGTGCAGGTTGTGACAATTCCTTGGGAGAGCCCAGAACCAGAGCACAGTATTTTAGCTCAGCAGCCCTAGTTAAACAACAACAACACTTCCTCATTCCTTCTTGTGTTCTGTGATCACCACCTAGGCCTGCTTTCACTTTTCATTTTTATAGTGTATATACAAGCAAGTAATTTTAGTAGTTTTTCTGTCAGCACATTAGTTTTTGGTTTTTTTTTTTACATTGGAGGGGGGACAGATCTAGGTGGAAACTGCTTGCCTTTATATAATTACAGCTAACAATTACCTGTCATCGTTGATTGGTGCGTTGTCATTAATTTTTAACTGGTCAGCTGTTACAATTTTTAAAGTGTATCATTTAGTGTGAAGTTCTTTGCTATTAGCTACATTTCGACCTTAAGGAAAAGATATATTTTTTTCCATATCAGGGCCTGTCTTGTGTAAGCCAGTTCAGTTCATTTCAGGCCTTTTATGCATCATTCTGCTCCTTTTTTTTCTGTCTGCATCATTTTCTGTTGGACACTTTATTATTTGTCCCCACATTTGTCTGCTTTGTTCCAGTATATGTATTATCTATGTGAATGTCTTTCCTAATAATTTCTGAATATTGTCTGTTCATCATATCCTTCGTCTAAACTTGTTTTTTTTTTTTTCTTGTTTCTAAACTGACCACTCAAATATGGTATTGGACAAATGGTTTGATTCTGACACAAGGCTATGCCATTGAAGTTTGCATGTTTTTATGATTGTTGATAGATCTGTACATGGTCCTTTAGCTTGCTTAATGACTTTTGTCTGTGTGGTTCCCTTTCTTGGTCATGGTGTTAAATGTAAAGCTGACAGAAAAAAATACATCATGTTTGCAAATTATTATCAAATTGTTATTTTTCTTTATTTTCAGGGTGCTGCGGATAATGGGTGTTTGAAAAGGCAGGGTCTTCTGGCAGTAGGATGTTCAGATGGGAGTGTTTTGATTTACTGGTAATATCAACTTAAAAAAAAAAAATCAAGTTATTCTAATTTTCAGTCTTTGTGTTTCTTGACCTCCATTGAGAAAGCATAATTCCTTTTTCTTTAATGGTTTGATTTGCTTTGATTTTGGTTTTAAAGGTCATCTTCATTGTACATCGACAACTCCATCAGTGTATAATAGAAATCACTTACTTAGTCATTCCCCTTCTACCGTGAGGTGTAGAGGTTAAATCACACATTCTATAAATATTTTTGTGCTGGGTAGATTTCTAATTTTTAAATTTTGTCAGGGCAGTAGCCTAATAGCCTACTCTTTACGATTTCCAACTGTCATGGGATCTTTAACGTATGCAACTTGCACACAAGATGTCCTATTTTTTTGCCCTTATCCGGTAAAGCTATGCAGCAGATCTCACTACCCGAGAAGCCAGGAGGGAGTATGACATTATTAGGATCACTGGTTCTGAAAAAAATTCACTAAATTATATTCCCTCTATGGGGTATAAAAACTGGCGCCTTTAGAATTTGAGGCGGATGCCATACCTTAGAGGTAGACCAAGAAGCACGTTGAGAAGAGAGCTGGAAACAGGTGAAAATGATAAGGAGAACGTGGAAAGAATTTGAGATGATGGCACATGACAGGAGGATTTGGCATGTGTTTGTTGAAGGCCTATGCTCCTTTGGGAGTGGAGGGTTATGATGAATGCCATACCTCTTAGCCACTCCAACCCCTTTTCATTAATGGTACCTATGTTTCCTATTTCTATAGTGCAAAATTATGCCCTCTCATTCCCTGCTCATAATTACTACATCTTTATAACTTAATAATAGCGTCTGCTTTATCTAACGTCATCATCATTTCCTTTTGTGCTCCTTCTGAAGCATTGGTTCCACCACTGCAGCTGGTCCCCTGGAAGGAAGCCAACACTAAGCATTCACCTCGTTTTGCAGAAGTGGTTTCTGTGGCAATTCATTTTATACGATGAGTTTGCCAGCCCCATGTTAGCCGTGTTGTATGACATGCCTGATGGTGTTGTAATGTCATTCTTCCTTTGTCTCTTCAGAGAGCCCCAGGAACTACCCTGGGATTTATCTAGTCTAAAGATAGTCTCATAGCAGATACTGCTGGAGAGGAGTGAAGTGTTAGAGACCTCACAGTACTAGGTCCAACATCAACAGGTGGGGTGACCACTTCCCTTCCTCGCTGCCTTTTCCTTCCCTAACTCAAAGAATCAGGTACCCATTTACATGCTGGGTAGGCTGGAGCGTGTCGGTACCATGATTCAAACCTGGCACCTTTGCCATGAGAGACCAGCACTCTAACCACTCTGTCGATCGGACGTTCATGTCTAGTGTACCAGATAATAAATGACCTTGGCAGAGAAAGACTCAAGTGGAGAAGTTTTGTCGAATCAGTTTTAAAAAAACAAAACAAATATGAAAGCAGATAGTAGGAAAAGATATTTATGTTTTGTGAGTAACTTGGAAAGACAGGTTTGAAACACAGAAATCCTAGAAAAGATAAGAATAAAGGACTTCAGTAAAGATGATATGATCGAGATGGAGAGCAACCAGTCATGTGCTGCACATGAAGAGAGATAGATAGTGAAAATAATCTGTGGATTAGAGATACAAGGGCACATTGAGGGGTATTCTTCAGTCAACTCCAAGGTGCAAGCGCGACAAAAGAGAAAGAATGACCCAAGATCTCTTATTTTTAATAGGAGTTTTGCCTAGGTTTGTGAGGCATGCTTCGTTCAACCTAGACGCAAGGTTCGTCGGTTATAATAAGGCAGATTTTCAAATATAAAAGACATGGTCTGATATGTAAAAGTTTTATAACCCAGGAATGTACTGGAGGGAGAGTTTTTATCTTTACCTTTTGCACCTCCAGGCATGGCAAGGACTGATGATCAAAGTGCTTACGTTTGTTTGAGGCACCATCTATCCCTTTTTAATAATCCTGTCTTATAGTCTGTTTATTTTTTGCGTGTGAATGATAGTGTTACCATGATAATATCATATTTCTTAGCCCCCCACAGCCAGAAGAATTGAAATGTGGCATGAAGTCAAGTGGGTCATTCAGTTTTGTTTGTGCTCCTTATGGAGCGTAGAGCCAGCACTGCAGCTGGTCCCCTTGCAGGAAGCCTGCTGCACCAAGCATTCATATGCTTTTCCAGTGAGGGTCTCTCTAACAATGTGTTTTACCTGATGAGGTTACCAGTCTCGCACACAACCTCGTATTAATTGCCTTATATGACATGTGTGATGGAGCAGTAGTGCTGCTATTTGTTTCATCCAGAGACCTTTGGGAAGTACACGGGGGCCGTCTTTGTATTAGTCAAGTAATATTTGATAATTACTTTGTGGATGTTTGTCATTGTTATCTCTTCTTTGTGCTGCCTCCATGAAGCTAATTACTATTGTAACTATTTGCAGCAATTTATTTTACTCCTGACAAACCTGAATCCACATGTCATTGTATCATGTAATTATATATGTTTGTCTTAATGCTTACTTACTTACTTAGTCGTTCCTCTTCTACCTTGGGGTGGAGAGGTTAGCCAGAGAGAGTGACATGCTATCATGTTTGTCTAAATAAAGCTCCATTAATGTGATGTTTATCTTGTTAAAGTTCCACTGATTTGTTTTTTCCACCAGTTGATAGTCAAATCATTTATATTTTGCCTTTAAAGTTTGCCTTAAAATGTACGGTAAATTGAAATTTCTCTTTATCTGTTAACTGTCCAGACCTTCTGTGCAGCAAGCTGAAGTTTACCTACACATACCTGTCAACCTCCTGAGACAAAAATCTGTACGCCGGACCCAAAAAATCCTTACAAACACCCAAAAATCCTTACGCAAAAAAATATATTAAAAAATTATACACAATACAGTTTTAAAACGAGAAAGGACATTTACAGATCTATTAGCATTTGAATTAGTGTGGTATAAAACATGCTAATAGTCTCATGCTGTTCTTTACATATAAAAAACTTAGTGATCGTGAGGTACTATTCTTTCGATGCACAGTGTTTTGTATTATAATCAACACATGCACTTTTAGCACTTTGCAGAATTGCATTTGTGGGCTTAAAGTCTGCACAGCATGTATCAATGTTAATCTTACACTGTAAAAAAGAAGTGAGTGTGTCTGCATTCATGGACCTCCTGCAGTCTGTGTGAACTTTCTTATTGAAAAATAAAGCAGCAAAGTTTACGCAAACAAACTTTTTTTCTAGTTATGTAGTTCCGACACAGAATATTATGACATTAATTTATTGGAAATATTTAAATGATCAAAATATAACTGGAAAGACTAAGAGAACGACAAAAAAAAAAACATACAACAAAGCAAAGCTAACAGCAACAACAACAAAGAATTTAACAAATTATGAACAGAATATCAAATCTAGGAAGAAAAACGTAGCACCAAAAATTTACAAAATTATTTAAGAGTTGGTAGCCTAGACCAGTGATAATAGATTGCCACTTTATTAAAAAATAAAGCAGCGAATCTCGACCGCTGAAATAAAGTAGGTAAGCCTACTCAATGCAAATAAACTTTGTTTTTCTACTTTTGTAGGGCCTACACAAAATTCTATGATATTAATTTATTGGAAATATTGAAATGGTCAAAATATATCTGGAAAGATTAAGAGAACGACAAAAATAACATACAACGAAGCAAAGCAAAGCAACAGCAAAAAATAAAAAAATTTAACGAAAATTGTGAACAGAATATTAATCTAGGAAGAAAAAATGTACTACCAAAAATTTTAAAAAATTATTATTTAAAAATTGATAGCCTAGACCAGTGATAATAGATCGCTGCTTTATGAAAAATAAAGCAGTGAAACTCGATCACCGGAATAAAGTAGGTCTACTCAACGCAAACAAACTTTTTTTTTTAGTTATGCAGGGCCTACACAGAATATTATGACATTAATTTATCGGAAATATACTGAAGGGCAAGATATAGTATCATGGCAACAAGGTGGTGATTGCAAGTACATTGTAGCAGGATATGGTCAAGGTAGGGAAATGTCATAGTTATATCATCATCTACCTTTGCACTCCTTATGGTGTATGGAACCACCACTACAGCTGGCCACCTTACAGGATGCTGTCACCTCACCAAGCATTCCAAGGTCATGACACTCAATGTGGGCAATCCTGAGCCAATAACAATAAGGAACCAGAAGTTAGAACAGACAGACACATTTACTTACCTAGGATACATAGTAATACCTGATGGCAGAACAAGCAAGGACATTAACAACAGAATGAATAAGGCGAGAACAGCCTTTGCTAGTCTCATCAACATCTGGAAGTCTTCCCAGTACAGCACAAACACCAAATTAAGACTGTATGAGAGCTGTGTACTTTCTGTGCTTCTCTATGGTGAGGAATGCTGGAGAGTAATAGAGAAGGAAATGTTGAAACTGTCCTCCTTCCACACAATCTGCCTAAGAAAAATTATCCGAATCTTTTGGCCGAATACCATCACCAACCAAGAACTGCTTATTCGGAGTAACCAGGAGGACATGTACACGATCAAAGCTGGCAGACGCTGGAGTTGGGTTGGCCACATCCTCAGAAGGGACCCTGATACCATTACAAGAACAGCTATGCTATGGACCCCCGAAGGAAAGCGAAAGAGAGGCAGACCAAAAACAAACTGGCAGAGAACTGTGGAAGCCGAGATGCAAAGAATGAACCAGAGTTGGGGCACTGTACAAAGGATGGCCGCCGACCGAACAAAGTGGAATCAATTTGTTGCTGCCCTACAAGACGCCACCAGGCGTGATGGCCACTGACTGCTTTGACGGTCAGCGGCTATGGATCCAAGAAGAAGTAGGGAAATGTCATAGTTCTATCATCATCTACCGTTGCACTCCTTATGGTGTATGGAACCACCACTGCAGCTGGCCACCTTACAGATGCTGTCACCTCACAGATGCTGTCACCTCACAGATCACTCTGTAATATAAAAGTCTAAAGAGAACCTGTACCCAATCATGTGTCTTGTGGAGACAGTTTGCCCACAGTGAAGCACGTGGAAGGAAAGGTTGAAGGTCAGTGGACAGTAGGTTGAAAGGCAAAATAGTAATAAAGGAACATCAAGACGTGGTTTGTTTTCTTCCCTCTTCGATCCTTCCCTCTTCGATCCCTACTCTCTCAGCCAGACTGCAGTGATGCAGCCTGTTTCCAGGACCACCACTTGGAGGAACAAAAAAACAAGACATGGATTGAAGTAGTTTATCATAATGTACCATCATGTTAAGAGACGGAAAATAGAGGAACTCCATCACACGTGAACTTGCAAGCTGATAAATGTTTAATTTTATGCAGAAAGTACATACATTATCATCATCATCATCTCCTTCTTTTGCCCTCCATGGAGCATGGAACCATCGCTGCTGTGCCTACAAACTCTGGCAGCGGTGGCTTCTGTTTCAATTTGTTTTACATGATAAGGTTGCCAGCCTCATATTAGTCACCTTTAAGACGTGCCTGGGGTAACAACTGCACAGCAGCCAGAATCAGAACCTTACAGTTTGAAAAAAGCAGTTCATTTGTGAAACAACTGTCTTGCTGTGAGCTGTGTATTTAAAAGTTTGTTTTTTTGCAGTTTTGTCTAAGGTAAAATCAGCTTTCCTTGTGTCAGCAAACATTAATAACTACAACAATTTTGAAAACCCCATTCTTAGAATAATGTATGGGCCAGTTACAGATATTAGTGCCAGTAAGTGGAAGTTGAGAATAAGAGCAGATAAGGAATTGCATTAACTAAACAGTTGTTGTTTAACAATAATAGATCAAACAGGCTTGAGAAGATTGTGGCATGTTGAAATAATCAACACTGGCTAGCAAAGGAATGTGCTGTGCAAAATTCAGGGTACAAGCTCACTGTGGTGTTCAAGGAGGAATTGAATAGTCAGCTTCAGCATGAACCTGAACTGAAAAGGCTGGAAATTATAAATGGAGAGAAGTCATCAGTGATAAGAGAAAAAGATGAAAACAGATTGTGCCAGCAGCAGAGAACAAGAAGACCTCAGAGCATGAATAAAAATATTATAACTCATTTTGATACTGATCTATTTCACAGGTGCAGTTTATTTATGGGATATATCTGCTACCTCCCCCCTGCTTAAAGTGGATTCATCTACCCTAAGACCCACACGGTGCTTCGTTTTCCACAGTGTGGCAGTTCTGTCATGTTCATGGAATCCTCGGAACCCCTCTGTGTTTGTAACAGTGTCTTTTGACGCCAATGTTTGTGTTTGGAATGCAGAGAGGCCAGATCAGCCTCTTGGTAAGTTGGGCTGTAGATTGGGGCAGAAATATTGTAAATTTTTTTGTTTCATATTTGTAGTAGGTTGGTGGAAAATAAAGAGTGTATATTGTTATTTTGAGCAAATTGATGTGAGGATGAGTAGATGTGCTTAGGAGATTGGGCTGTAGATTGTAGGATGTTGAGGTGGGCAGAACATATTGTAAATTTTTTTGTTTTTGAGGTGGGCAGATACACTGAGAAGACATTTATTCTTTAGTACATAGATGTTGAGGTGGGCAGATACAATAAAAATACATCGCCTTTATACTACATTGGTGTAAGGTGAACAGAGGACATTAAGGAGAACAGACATTGAATTAGGAGAATGCCAAACCATAAAATGTGGATTAAGGCCAGCTTGTGTATTAGAGCCTGACTGTTTCACTTTGTTTAGAATCTTCAGCTTAAATACCCTGGCAGTCCTACATTGTTATTCAGGGCAAACGCATAGGTGCTCAATCTCCCTCAGTATATGTCGAAGAGTGTGAATGCTAACTGTTCCTGTAGCTCGCTGGTTGTATACACGATGGATGCATCCTCTCATACGTCCATCTCTGCTAGCCTTACGTTTGATACCATATTCCAACAGTCTTTTAACCTGGATGATTCATCTAATGCTGCCTCTACCTCCATTCTCATGCTGGAAGTTGTTATCTTGTAGACCCCGCTATGTTTGGCATAATGAGACAGATCTTATTGGATGTCTTCTCCTATTTGGATCCTCAGCTGCTGACTGAGAGAGCAGTCAGTGGCCATCGTGCTTAGTGGCATCTTGTAGGGCTGCAACAAAATCTCTCCACATTGCTTGGTTTGTGCATCTATTTGGATGTCCTAAAGAGATATTTTGAGAACAGTGACCTACACCAGGGATTCTCAACCCTTTGTTAGTTCCTGTACCCCCCTTGGCTTTTGATAAACACTCCTGTATTCCATGTTCAATATGAAAGAAAAACAAATTCTAGAATTTGCCTAGCATATGCACATAAGATAATAGATAAACAGATTGATGAATTTTTCATAAATAAAACTTTATTCAGTAGATAACAACAATATACTTTAGTGTTATAAAGTAGTTAAATATTTTTCAGAACTTTCAAATTAGTGAGACCGTTGATTCTTTTTCTTATCAACCAACACTTTTATTCTTGATGTAATATTTGAAAGAGATACCCACATATCATGTTTACCTATGGTTTTCGGTAAACACTCCTGTATTCCATGTTCAATATGAAAGGAAACAAATTCTAGAATTTGCCTTGCATACACACGTAAGAAACAAATTGATGAACTTTTCATAAATAAAACTTTATTCGGTACATAACAATATTTTTTTAATAACGTAATACTTACTTGGTAATCCCTCTTCTACCGTGAGATGTAGAGGTTTGGAGGAGGGAGTGCCATACTATCCTATTGGCTGTCTTCCTTCTGGCCTGGTTCCAGTCTAGTCCTTGGTCCTTCAGAGATTGTCTAGTGTTGTCCTCTCAGCGGACTCTGGGTTGTCCTGGAGGTTTGGATCCCTGGCTCTTAGTTTCCCATACTTGTCATGGTAGCCGATCTTCTCCCATTCTCCAGACATGGCCACACCATCGTAGTTGGGACTGTCCTACTTGAATCTGCAGTGGCTGTTTTTAGTAACGTAAAGTTGTTAAATATTTTTTAGAACAGTTAAATAAATTAGTAGGACCCTTGATTGTGTGTCTTAGTCCGCCAACAATTTTATTCTTGATGCAGTTTTTGAAAGAGATAGCCACCTATCATGTTCAGCCTCCAGTTTGTTTCTTGCTTTAGATTTGATTTAGAACAAGACTTGCCTTTGTCTCTTGTTTATTTCACTAACACTACTCCTTTTGTAACATTTCAGTAGGATAATGTTATTTACTACAAATTCCCCAAACCTCATTAACAAGCTTCTCATACTCCCTGAGTGTACCCCGGGTTCAGAACCCCTGACTTGAACACAGTAATGACTGATTTTATTGTCGACCAAGCTGTTCTTGTATTGACTGACTGTCAGGGCATTTTTCTTCTGTTGATCACCACAGTGAGTTGTTTTGTTTTCTGTTTCAGGTTTCATCAAAAGATTATTGCAACAAATGATACCACGGTCTGCCTGCTGGGCTGGCCCCATGCATAATGGGTTTTTCACAACAGTTGAGAAGTTAAAAGGGTATGTTGTCTTTAGCTTTCTTTATGCTAGTGATAATAGTCTCGCAATCTGATATTTTAGATATTAAGTTGTTGTTGTTTAACTGGGGTTGCTGAGCTTCTCACTCTTTTGCAGCCAATACCAAGTTGAAGACTCCTTGTCATTACCTACACTTTAGATCTAGGCTTTTCCTGTGGCATTTCTGCCATTCCAAAACGTGTAGAGCTCAGTTCCACATTAGTGATCTTTTCATCAGTTCCACATTAGTGATCTTTTCATCAGTTCCACATTAGTGATCTTGTCATCAGTCTCACATTAATGATCTTGTCATCAGTTCCACATTAGTGATCTTGTCATCAGTCTCACATTAATGATCTTGTCATCAGTTCCACATTAGTGATCTGGTCATCAGTTCCACATTAGTGATCTTGTCATCAGTCTCACATTAATGATCTTGTCATCAGTTCCACAGTAGTGATCTTGTCATGCACCTTTAATCCTTCTGTTTTGCACAAGAACCCATTTATGAAATTCTGTATCTTTTTGGTTGCAACCAACCAAGCATGTTGCCAAAAGGCAACTAAGACTGGCTGGGCATGGGGTCAGCTATCTCACCCTGTAGACACTTTAAGCCACAAAAACTTCAACAAACAACATAGACAAGTCAACTAAAGAAAATAATTCAACTCAGTCATCCAAGACAAAAGAAGGCCTTCTAGTAAGGAAATAAATATATATATCAACAAATAAAATGGTGTTGAATCAGTTTTACAAATTAACGGTACACGGGGCGTTTCGGGTTTCACCCTATGTCAGCCACAGTTACAAACAGGCAACAAGGACAAGAAATATAGATAGGTTAAAGAAAAATACTATAGACACTACAAACACGTTCTGTACAAGAAATTCAACAATCAACGAAAATCAAAAGCAGAAAATGGAATAACATCTTCGCTAAAAGATCCAGTGAAGCTATGAACACTGAGCACAATGGTGTCAAATCATGAATGAAAGTTACGTCATAAAAATACACAAATAGGACACAAAACGAAACACAAACTTCATAAAAGAAAGATTGTGAAAGTAAGAAGCCTTATGACACATCTCAAACAAAAGCAGAAAGGAAGAAGATACTGGTGATGGTTTAGGACACATATTCAGGAAACCTGTTGATAAGGAGGGGAAACCCGAGGCCTGTCAACAGTAAATAAATAAATAATACACAAAGGTATGTTTCAAGCACTCGTGAGAAATAAAGAAGTAGAAGACTAGACAGCAGGGAAAAAAAGTAACGATTTGTTCTTGTAGCGAGGCTGTGGTGTCGTTTGGAAGGTCTAGGTTTGATTCCCGGTAAACAATCACTTCTGTTGTTTATTTTTGTTGTCTAATCTTCTGCTTCTTTATTTCTCACAAGTGCCTGAAACATACCTTTGTGTATTGTTTATTTATTTAAACCTGTTGATAGCCTTACAAGGTAGTCCTTTTTCTGGGACCCCCCCCCCCTTGAGAGAGAGGCAAATGGAGACCAATAAAAACTTGTGAATAAGAGAACTGAAGACAGAAATGAAAGGAATGAGGAGGACATAGAAAACCTAGACATGGATCTAATGGCGTGGGACGGGAACACTTTGCATGAGTTTCTGTAATGGTCAGTGCTCCTTTATGAATTGATAAATGAACACATGAGGGACACTGGTTTGTTGTATGGACTACTCTAGGTGTAGTTTCATACTGTTACCGTGCGTGACCACTGTTCTTCTGTATGTACCCTCATACTTAGTTCTGACATCAGAATTTTGGCCAGTAACTGCAGTCAACTTTGACTACACAAAATTATGTTTATTATATTATAATCAACCCCGTGCTGCTCCCTGGTGTCTCAGAAGAGAAAGAAAGAAAAGGACAACTACACACTCAGGCATGTATACTGTTCAAAAAAAAAGAAACGCATAGCTATCTGAGGGCGCGTTTTGTATGAGTTTGTAAGTAAAATTTGGTGCTAGGGTATATAAAAACCAGCCTCAAATGTTCTTTACAGTGTCAAATGCACGTGTTGACCTGAATTGCGTAATTTTTATTAATCGTTACAACGCAGTGGTCAATAGTGTTTATGACGCAATTTTTGACCACAACTCATGTTGAGCGCACATGAAAGCAACAAAATTTGGGGTGAACACTATTCACTGACTACGCAACTGAAACCCTATAAAAGGATAACGCTACACACACAAAATTCAGTTCATTTTCAAGCAGACATTTATGGCGTCTCTATCGACAAAGTTAAGGAACATGGCTATTGGCCGACTGCATGCAGGCGAAAGTCAAAGTCAGTTTGCCAGGCATCTAAACGTGCATTAGAGTACCATCAGTCGACTTTGGCACCGGTTCCAAGCCACTGGCGCAGTTGAAGACCGGCATCGCAGTGGACGACCCAGAGTGACGACAGCAGCGGAGGATCGCTTTATTCGGCTTCGTCACCTCAGAGAAGGTTTACAACAGCTTCCTCAACTGCCCAGTCATTGCCTGCAGGACGTCATGTGTCTGATCAAACTGTCCAGAATAGACTGCATGACGCTGGACTTTGGGCACAACGACCTCACCGAGGACCTGTCCTTACGCGCCGCCATCGCCAAAATCGACTTCTTTGGGCCAACCAGCATCGTCCCTGGGCAGCTGACAATCAATGGAGACGTGTCTGGTTTAGTGACGAATCTTTCTTTTTGTTGCAGCGTCATGATAGACGGCGTAGGGTCTACCATAGGCGAAATGAACGTTTTGCCCAAAATTGCGTTGATGAAGCTCCGCCGCACGGTGGTGGAGGTGCAATGATGTGGGGAATGATCAGTTACAACGGAAGGAGTCAATTGGTGCACATTGAAGGAGGCTTGAATGCGCAACGATACATCAATGAAATTCTTCGACCCCCATGTCCTTCCACTTTTGGCTGCCCAAAGGTCTGTGTTTCAACAGGACAACACCAGACCCCATTGTGCACGGTTGACCACACAGTTCCTAACTGCCAACAACATTCTCACCCTTCCCTGGCCATCCCTGTCTCCAGACATGAGTCCGATTGAGCACCTGTGGGATGAGCTGCATAGACGTGTTTGTCGCCGAGACGTTGCTCCAACCAATCATCGTGATCTGTTCCAGGCACTCCAGGAAGAGTAGGCAGCCATCCCACAGGCTCACATCAGACGTCTGATTGCATCCATGCCCAGGAGATGCCAGTCGCTGATCGATGCAAGAGGAGGCCACACACCATACTAACGGGAAAGCCCGTTCTGCAAAAAACTATCGTGACCCAGATGCAAAACAACTGTCAATTGATTGGTTGAACCGTAAGGTATTCTTGTGTGCAATTTTAACAATTAACTCATTAAATTAAAAAAGTTATTGAATGTCAAAATTATGGCTATGTGTGTGCCTTCAGTAGCTATGCGTTTCTTTTTGTGAACAGTATAGTACAAGGTGATTAATATTAAGTTATTTATGTGAGGCTAGTAACCTCATCATGTCAAACACACTGCTAGAGAAACCACTGCTGCAAGAGAATATGAATCTTTGGTGCCAGCTTCCTGCAAGGGGACTAGCTACAGAGGTGGGCTGCGTGCTCCATAGGGAGGGTAAAAGATAAGTAGAGTAAAAGATAAGGAGAGTAAAAGATAAGCAGAGTAAAAGATAAGGAGAGTAAAAGAAACTGATGATAATTATAATCAGCGCTTGGTGAAATGTAGATGTCTCGTCTGACAATGCAGTCAAAGGTTTCTAACATCTTGGACACAGAAGATGGTAGATGTAAAACTGAAATCAAGAAGAGAATAGGAATAGTCGAAGCTACATTCAACAACATCAGACAGATACTGACAATGAAAGATGGGCAATAGATAAGCAGTTAGAAGAAAGAATTGAGGCCCTTAAGTTGTGGATATGGGGCGCATCTCATGGAAAGAGAAAAAAAACTAACTAAAAAGGTCCTTAGAAAAGATGGGAAGGAGAAGAGAAATAAGGAATGAGATCAGAGTTGTACAGATGAAATAATTTTGTCATGTTACAAAAGACATAACCCCTTGCTGAAGACCATAATGGATGGAAGAGTTGAATTCAGAATTGTAAGATGAAGACAGCACTATAAGTGGGAAAACATCAAGAGATGGACAGATCCTATCCAAGAGATGGACAGACCCTATCCAAGAGATGGACAGATCCTATCCAAGAGATGGACAGATCCTATCCAAGAGATGGAAAGATCCTACCCAAGAGATGGACAGATCCTATCCAAGAGATGGACTGATCCTATCCAAGAGATGGACAGATCCTACCCAAGTGATGGACAGATCCTACCCAAGTGATGGACAGATCCTATCCAAGTGATGGACAGATCCTACCCAAGAGATGGACAGATCCTACCCAAGAGATGGACAGACCCTATCCAAGAGATGGACAGATCCTATCCAAGAGATGGACAGATCCTATCCAAGAGATGGAAAGATCCTACCCAAGAGATGGACAGATCCTATCCAAGAGATGGACTGATCCTATCCAAGAGATGGACAGATCCTACCCAAGAGATGGACAGATCCTACCCAAGTGATGGACAGATCCTATCCAAGTGATGGACAGATCCTACCCAAGAGATGGACAGATCCTACCCAAGAGATGGACAGATCCTACCCAAGAGATGGACAGATCCTACCCAAGAGATGGACAGGTCCTACCCAAGAGATGGACAGATCCTACCCAAGATATGGACAGATCCTATCCAAGAGATGGACAGATCCTACCCAAGATATGGACAGATCCTATCCAAGAGATGGACAGATCCTATCCAAGAGATGGAAAGATCCTACCCAAGAGATGGACAGATCCTATCCAAGAGATGGACTGATCCTATCCAAGAGATGGACAGATCCTATCCAAGAGATGGACAGATCCTACCCAAGAGATGGACAGATCCTACCCAAGAGATGGACAGATCCTATCCAAGTGTATCACCAAGACGAGCTGTTGAAGATCCACTGTAGCCAACCTTCGATGTAAAGATGGCAGTTGATCTAAATCTGACAATGCAGAATATAATTATTTAAAACCAAAAATACTATTCATTTTGTCGTATTTCTTCATTTATAAAATATTTCATCCTTTTAGCTATGAGGAAACTCCTGTGTGTTTTCATGGACTCTCGAGGGCTGTTTTATTTAGTACTCACACATCACTTACTGTCCAGTACCATACAGCTTGTACATGGGTAAGTGAATACTCTAATACAGTGTTTTTCAAATATTTTGGTCTCAGGAACCCCTTTACACGAAGCCAGTAACAGAATTGATAAATTGTACTGGAGACAGGAAGTTGTGGAGACATGATCTCCTACGCCATTCAGCATGGTACCCGAAGAAGAAGATTGTAACAGTATTTCTCAGTCAACTTACCTCTTGTAGTTCCCTGGGATCTCTGAAGAAACACAGAAACACAAGGACTATTGCTCCCTCAAGCATGTCATACAAGGCAACTAAGTTGAGTTTGTTCATGGGGCTGGCCACCTCATGTAGAGGTCTAGCCACCACACGTAGAGGTCTGGCCACCACATGTACAGGTCTGGCCACCACACGTAGAGGTCTGGCCACCACATGTAGAGGTCTGGCCACCACACGTAGAGGTCTGGCCACCACATGTACAGGTCTGGCCACCACACGTAGAGGTCTGGCCACCACATGTAGAGGTCTGGCCACCACATGTACAGGTCTGGCCACCACATGTACAGGTCTGGCTACCACACGTAGAGGTCTGGCCACCACACGTAGAGGTCTGGCCACCACACGTAGAGGTCTGGCCACCACATGTACAGGTCTGGCCACCACACGTAGAGGTCTGGCCACCACACGTAGAGGTCTGGCCACCACACGTAGAGATCTGGCCACCACATGTACAGGTCTGGCCACCACACGTAGAGGTCTGGCCACCACATGTAGAACAAATTGCCTCAGGAACCCACTGCTGTAAGAGCATGTTAATAATTGTGCAGGTTATCTACAAGGGGACCAGCTGCAGTAGTGGCTCCGTGCTCCATAGGGAGCCAGACAGTAAGATGGTGATTGTGATACTTACCTTTTAGTTTATTTCTTCACCAGTGTGGTTGTCCCACAATGTACGCTTTTCACCCATTTTACCTTTTCCTTAATGTAGAAAGAGTGTCCGATTGACAAAGTGGTTAGAGTATCAACACGCTTCAGTCTACTCAACTTTAAATGGGTACCTGACTTTGCGCTTGGAAAAAAAAAGGTAGCGAGGAAGGGAACTGGTCACCCCACCTCTCAGTGCTGGACCTAGTATGGTAAAGTCTCTAACACTTCACTCCCCTACGGCAGTATCTGCTATGGGACTACCTTTACCTTTTTTTAAATGTAGAAAATCCTCTGTGCTGCTCTTCAGGTGCATCTCTCGCAGGTATCGTTCTGTCACAGGTTACTTCATTTTACCTGTGGTATCAATATTGCAACTTAAACATTAGCCTAAAGTTACACTGATAGAACTATTGCTTTTATGCAGCATTTTCACGACTGACTGCTTCATAGCCCCCTCTGCTTCCCAAGAAGCAAGGACCTTCATCGAACTAACACTGAATTCTTCCAGTCACAAGCCACCGGCCTAGGGTCTTTCTATGTTATCCTCATCATTTCTTTATAACTGAGACTTTAAGAAATTCTACTTGCTCAGTGCATTCTCTTTATTTGGTTCTTGTTTTTATTATTTGTTTACCCATGCTGTGTTTTGTGTGTAACCCACCAGGATGTCAGCTTTTGCCCTTTCTACGAAATTCTGGTCACGTGTGATGCAGTAGGCAAGGTCAAGGTTATGTTTCTGCCAATGGCAGATATTCGATGCAGGGGAACAGGTAAATGTTCCTGGCGCAGAATTCAAGTCCGCAGTAGAGTAAGTTTACAAACACATTTTATTGTTTTTAAGCTTTACCAATTTCACATCAATCAATCAATTCAATACCCTTTAGCTCCCCGAGGAGCATAGGCCATCAACAAACACATGCCAAGTCTTCCTGTCCTGTGCCATCCGCTCAAGTTCTTTCTTTTCCTCATGTTTTCCTCATCATTTTCACCTCTGTATCCAGTTCTCTTCTCCATGTGTTTTTTGGTCTACCTCTGCCTCTCTCTCCCTGTTGATTCCAGAATAAGGACTGCCTTGTAATGCTATCAGCAGGTCTGCTCGATGTGTGTCCTATCCATCGCCAGCGTCTTCTTCTCAACTCTTGTTCCACTGGTTCTTGTCATCAATTCCACATTTAATTTCACATAGTATGTGTTTTATATTACAGAGTGAGAGCAAGTAAATATGACATTTGTTCTATTTTTCTACAATGTCATACATCATCATCATCATGTTGCTTGGCACTCCCTATTGAGCATGGATCCACTTCTGCATGTGGTCCCCTAGCAGGAAGCCTGCACACAGCAGTCACATGGTCTTGCAGCTGTGGCTTTGTAGGCAGTTTGTTTGACGTGATGATGTCGCCAGTCCCGTGCACAACCTGGTATTAATCACCTTGTCTGACATGCCTGAGGTTATATCAAACATAAACCACAATAAAATGTGCATGAGAAGAAGATCACGATATGCGTCTTAGAAAAGTTGATAGCGTTGCTTGATGAGTTGATAGCGTTGCTTGATGAGTTGATAGCGTTGCTTGATGAGATATTAATATGGAGCTGCCAGTGTCTTGAAAAATTTCTGGACAAGGCTTAATAGTGAGTCATTAGAGAACACTCAAGAAGAGAAGTTGTTAAAAAAAAAAAAAAGGTAAAGGATCCCATTACACGCCTATTGAGGCATATTGGAAATATGGTGTTAGGCCCAAATTTTCTTTGACCATCGGCACACAAGGGGTGATGTAGTCAACATCATGCACAATAAGAGCGTTGTACATGTGGCTAATAGTTTTATTATGTCAAACAAATTACTGCAAAAATCATTACTGTAAATCAGGAGTTGGCAACCAGTAGATCATGATCTACCGGTAAATCCCAGTGGATGATTTGGTAGATCTTTAGGTGACAGGGGGGGAAAAAAAAGAAAGACTTTTTAAACAAGGGAAATTTCATACTAGACTCTCCCGCTGGCATTTAAAATAGTGGTGTACTCAGAATCAAAGGGACTTTTCCCACATTCACAATGAAAACTCTTGAACTGGCTACTAAAATATATTCTTGAACTGCATCGAGAAACGCAATCTTTTCATAGTAAGGTTCATCATCTCCCTTTCTCACTCCACCACATAAAATTACACACACACATATGGTAGATCTTTAGAGGATTCAGTGTTACTAAAGATGATCCCAAAAGCTCCTGGGTTGCTGACCTCTGCTGTAGATGAACAGGAATGGCTTTAGTGCAGGCTTCTCGCAAGGTTACTGACTGCACTGGTTGTTTAAACTACATTTGATGGAACAAGAAAGAAAAGAAGAACTGCACTAACACCTCACAGGATTCAGAATTATTTCCGAGACATTGTTAATAAATATACTTTGTTACTTGCTGTAAATAATTATTTTAAGTATTTTACTTTATTACTGGGTTAATATTTTTTGCAGTGGCATACTTTATTTAATATTTTTGGCTGCTGGTGAAACAGGTGTCTGCAGGATTCTTCTGTTAAGCTCTTCTTTTTTTTTTTTCCCCTTCTTCACCTTCTTCCTTATATATTCAATGTTTATGTCTCCTATTTTGTTGGTCTTCTCCTTGCATTCCTTGTTTCACAACCCTATTTTCTGTGGATTTTGCTGCATGATCTGCCTAGTTTTTTTTTTTTTTTTTTTTGTTATATTTAATTTTTTCGTCCTTTCTGAGAATTTTCTATTTGTTTTTTGTGGCTAGATCTGCTTGGCTTGGTTTATATATATATATATAATTTTTGTTAGTCCTGCTGAGAGTTTAGCCTTTTCAATGTTTCCTGTTCTCTGTTGGCTATTTGTACTTGAATGGGTTGTTGCTTTTTTCTTGTCCCCAGGTCTCTGAAGCTTAAAAGTGTATCTAAAACATATGCTGAGACAGTTTAGCAGTTTCTCTCTTGTTTTAATGTTTATTTTTCATGTTTCTTATCCATTCCGCAGATCAGCTCCAATAGTCTCTCCTTTTCTGGGTACATTAGTGACATTTATAACATTGTTCACATATGTATTTTTTTTACTTTTTTGGTTATAATATCTGTATCAGGCATGTGTCAAGACAGGCAGTGTTCTTTATGTTTGCTTTTTGTTTTTCCTCATAGGATTTGTACCATACAAGGCTGAAAAGAAATGTATTGCTCCCTTCTTCACAACCACAAAGCTTACCAGCAGCAGACAGTTCTGATAAACTGCACTTGTCTACAGGGAATCAGCAAGCTCAGAGTAATGAGAACCACCACAAAAGTACGTCTGTCATTATTAAGGAGGAGCTGCATTCTGATGAGACTCCTCATCATGTGAATGAAAGTAACAGAACAGTACTTGCTGAGCCAACATCACATTTTAGTGAACCATTAAGTTGTGGTGCAAATTGTGATGTCACAAAAGCAGATCCTGCAAACATGCAAGACAATTTTATTTCAGAAAGTGGGGACACTTTAGCTGGATCTGTGAAAGAGCAAGACACTTCATTGACTAATAGTGCAGAAGTAAATGAGCACATTAAAAGTAACACCAGCTCAAGTAAAGATGCTCTGATTAACAGGCAAGGAAGTCCACTAGCTATGACTTTTGATTCTGTTTTAGACAGCCTACTTGGCAGGGCTGATCAGAATCCCATTAGAGGCAGCACATCATGTGCCAAAAGTATAAATAAGGCTGGTGCCAGTACAAGCACGAAGCCTACAGACTACTCTTCCACATCTAGCAAAAATCAGTGCTTTGAATCTGCCAGTAAAAGCTTCATTCCCATCAGAGATGGCAGCTGTTTAGAATTCTCTAGATGTTTGGATGGTCTTGAAGATGTCCCATCCACATCGCAGCTTGGAAGCAAGTTAGATACACACAGGGATCAAGCAGTTTCAGAGGAATTACTACATTTCCATGACTTTAGAATGGTAAGGTGTTTATTTATTAATTTTATGTGCATGTGTTTTAGCACATACTTTGTACTTACATTTTGCATCAAGACATTTGTTGCCGAGACTTTCAGCTAAATATAGATTCTAACACAAACTGCACCATTTTCACCAAAAATTGCTTATTCTGAAGCTAGGTTAGGACTTTTCTTCTTCTGCTTTGATCCTTAGCCGACAACTGTCAAAGCAGTCATTGACCATCACACCTGGTGGCATCTTGTAGGGCAGCAACAAACTGCTTCCACTTTGTTCGGTCGGCGGCCATCTTTCGTACAGTGGGAAACCAGGGTAGGGCTTTTAGCGGGTGAAAAATTTCTTGTCGCCAAGTTGACATTCATTCATTCATCATTTTCCAGTTTGTTCCTTACGGATTATGGAACCATCATCATCATGTGACGTATTCTTTCCAGAACGTTGTCTCCATTACAGCTGCTCTGAACGCATCACGATTCTGGGCAAGTCGACCTGCATCAGCCAAAGACAAGTTCAGACTCTCTGTGGTGTCCTGGGTCCACCGTCGTCTAGGTCGACCCCTTCCCCTTTTTCCAGGGACCATGCCTTCCATCACTGTTTTTTCCAGACTATTATGTCTTTTTATATGACCGAAAAATTTCAGCTTCCTTATTGCGATGGTATTTAGGAGCCAATGTTCCTGTACGTTTAGTGAGTGCAGTACTTCTCTGTTGGTCTTTTTTTTCTGTCCAGGGTATTCTCAACATCCTTCTGTAGCATTTCATTTCGAATGATGTAATCTTTTTTGCAACTGTTTTATTGAGTGTCCAAGTCTCGCAGCCGTATGTTGCTACTGGGAATATACATGCTCTGATCAGTTGTAACTTTGTTTCTTTGCTTGTGCCTTGCCATAGGTTTTTCATCTGTATTAGCTTATGTGAAGCAATTGCAAGTCTTCTTTTAATTTCTACTGCACAGTCGCCAGAGCTGTTGATGATTGATCCTAAGTATTCGAATTCATTGACACTTTCCAGTTCTTCATTATCAATTTCAATTTCTGGTTTGGTCTTTACTTTGTCTGTTGTCAATACTTTGGTCTTCTATGGAACCATCACTTATCCCAAATCTCCAGCATTTCTTGACAATGAATGTTAGTTGCTTCAGTATGATAAAGCATCATCTTTGTTCAGTGTTTTAGATTGCTGTCTTTTACTTCCATTTGTACTGTTTATATAATAGTTACATAATTTCCTCATGTGGTGGTTTCCTGAGATCTTGGATGAGGCAAAGTGAGAATACGACGACTGCTTCCATTCATGCTCATTGTAATAAAAAAAAAAGCTGATATAAAGTTGTGAATGGGGTTGGGAACCTCATCATGTAAAACAGGGGGTTACAGAACCCACCATTGCAAGTGCACATGAAGTGTATAGGTGCAGTCATGCTGCATAGGAGTCTACTGCATTAGTGTTTCATTGCTCCTTATGGAGTCAGAAAAGGGACATTCAATTATACAGTGTGTCCCAAAAGTCCTAGTGCAGTTTTAAGTTAAGAAAGTTTAAAATTGCACAAGGATTTTTGGGACACCCTGTATAATTGTCAAGCTTGCCAAAGTAATTATCATCATCATCATTTTCCTATTTTTGCTCCCATTGGAGCATGGAACATCACTGCATCTGGCCCCCTCGCATGAAGCCTGCACAAAGCAATATCATGCTCTTGTGTGGGGCCAAAGACGCAGCAAAAGAGATGAGTGCAGTCAGCGACTGATAGCTTGACTGCATGCGTCAGGGTCAGCGAACCAGAGCTGACCAAAGACCCTACTCCACCTCCAAGTGGTGGTCCAAGAAACAGGCTGCACCACTGCAGTCTGGCTGAGAGAGTAGGGATCGAAGAAGGAAGGCAAACCCGGTCCCAAAAATTGCCGTGCGGAAGTCGGATATGTCAAGTCGAAAGGCGCAAATATCGCAGCTTCACTGTAAACGGCGACAAAACGCAACCAACGTCCTTTTCAGGATGAACGAGGAAGAAGAAGAAGATGCTCTTGTGTGTTTCTGCCTGAAGCAGTGGGGTTTTTACACGATAAGGTTGCCATCTCCATGCAGAACCTCATATTAGTCGTTGTGTACGACAGGACTGATAGATCAGTTGTCCTATTTCTTTGTCTCGTCAGAGAGCACTTGGAACTGCATGAGACAAAGTAACTTTATAAAAATATTTGCACTTTCTTCAACTGGTGTTTGGATTCTGTGGTTTGTATTTAATGGTAACATTTCATACACGCGTGTGTGTTAGTTTCTCCAGTTGGTGTGTGTATTTTACGCTGAGCAAGCATGAGGCTGGCAACATCATTATGTAAAAAAAAGTCACTACAGAAACCACCGCTTCAAGAGCGTGTGACTGATTGGTGGAGGTTTCCTGCCAGGGACCAGCTACTGTGGTATGGCTTCATGCCTCTGTGAGGAGTACAAAAGACAATGATGTTGATGGTAAAGCCTTTGTGGCTGATGCAGTGGCATTTGTTTCTTATGATTGCAAAGCGTTAGTACTTTTACTATTCAATTTTATAGATGAAAATTGAAAAGGTAGTCCTCTAGCTTCCTCGCTGCCTTTTCCTTCCCTAAATCAAGTTAGGCACCCATTTACAGCTGGGTAGACTGAAGTGTGTCAATACTGTGAATCAAACCCGGCACATTTGCCGCGAGAGACCAGCACTCTAACCACTCTGTCAATCGGACGCTCAATAATTATAGATGGTGTCATTAAGTAAACCAGGAAAACCTTTAAGCAATGATGATGGAACACAATATAATTCTTCTTCTTCTTCTTCTTGCGATCGCATCTTTGATGATTACACCGTCAGACGAGTTCTCATGATGAATTCGACTGTTGTTTGAAGTTCCTCTTTAACTCCATATAGCTTTGAGTTTAGTGTTGAGTCATTCGGCCAGTATATCTTTCTTAACTGGTCATACAGAGGACAGTCCTGTAGAACATGCTCAGCAGTTTGTTCGTTTAATCCACATGTGCACAGTGGTGAAGCAGACAATCGTAGCTTGTGCATGTGTTTATTCAGTTTGTTATGCCCTGTCCTGAGTCGAAAAATAGTTATCTGTCCCTGCCGGTCGAGAGTGTGATAGTCGTCTTTGGGTTGGTTCTGTTCTCTTCTGATAGTCTGGATAGCTCTCTTTTTCTCAAAGTATGTGACTTCATTATCTTCTTGTTCACATTCTCCTCCCTTTTTTGCAAGTTTATCTGCCTTTTCATTTCCGGGTACACCACAATGAGATGGTACCCACTGAAGTATGGTTCTCTTTTTGGCAGCTACCTTGTTTAGTTCATTTCTCAGATGCGGGAGTTTACCACCCTTGAGAGCTTGCAGGACAGACAGTGCATCTGTGAGGATGACTACCTGGTGGCAGTCAGAGTTGGTGTTATAAATCATATTTGCAGCTTGCTGTAGAGCTTGAACCTCAGCTGTATAGTTGGAACAGAATTTACCATGGGAATGTGCCTAGTCTCATAGTGGTTGTCAGGATATGAGATAAAGATACCGGCACCTCCATTCCTAACAGCATTAGTTGCTGATCCATCTGTATAGGCATGTATCCATGATTGATCGGGATAGCTTTCTTGGATCATACTCAATGTAGCAGTTCGTTTTTGCAGATCATTATACTCACATCCACTTGTGAGACCACTGACTGATGTATTAATTTGGAGGGCACTGCTGGCCTGCTCCCATGGTACAGGGTATAGGGTGGCTTCAGTGGTGTTGTCTTCATGGATAGGTCCTCTTGATGCTGTCTTATAAGTCTTTTCCCCCGATGCACAAAGCTGCTACGCTTTAGACGTCCCAATGCCAGATCATCTAGTCTTGCCTTCATTGGTGCATTGGCATACTGTTGTACTTTTCCATCTGGATCATGGTTTTTGTGTCTCTTCTATGGGACAATGTCTGTAATCCAGCAACCTTCTGCATCTCTGTTATTGGTGTAGTTTTCATGGCTCCTGTAATGAGCCTGAGAGCTTGATTTTGCACCTTGTCCAAAGACTGCAGATGTGAGTTAGCAGCTGATGACCATGCTGCTGAGCTAAACTCTAAGTGTGGTCTTATACTCCATTATAAATCTTCTTTAGATTTCGTTCATTTGCTCCCCAGTTGGTACCTGCTAATTTTCTGAGTATGCCTAGTCGTCTTCGGGCCTTTCCTTCTGCGTTTTCAATATGCTTATTCCATGTAAGCCTTGGTCAAATGTCACCCCAAGATAGGTGGGGTAGCTTTCTTCCTTGATCACGGTTGTCCCTAGGTGTATGTTAGCTGATTTGTCCTTGGGGCGAGGGAGAACAGTGTTGTGGAGGTTTTGTCTGTGTTTATTGTGATAAGCCATTTCTCTGCCCATGACACTAGCATGTCTGCTGCCCGCTGCATTCTATAATTTGCTGTGGTGACATTTTCATCAGCGCACCAGAGTACTAGGTCATCTGCATATAAGGCAGCTTTAACTCCTGCAGGGAGATCTTTCACCAGGTCATTGATGTAAACAAGGAAGAGTGTTGGGGAAATTACTCCTCCTTGAGGTACCCCCTGATGGAGCAACACTTTTCTGCTCTGCAGACCGTCAAGAGTGACTCTAGTTCTCCTGTTATGCAAGTATGACTGGATCCATTTCATCATGTTGCCTTGGATTCCACTACTCCTAAGTTTAGAAATGCGGCCATCTTTCCATCCCTTGCCACCGGCTTGCTTTGAGTCGACCCAGGGCGTGAGGACCTTTTCCTTCTCCTGGAAGGCATCTTCTATTGCTTGAGACAAGTAAGTAACTTGGTCTTCTATACTGTAGCATTCTCTAAATCCAGCTTGTTCCGGCACCAGGATCTGCTCAGACTCTAAATACCATTTCAATCTGTGGTTGACTATTCGCTCCATATCTTTCCCAACACAGCTTGTGAGACTGATTGGCCGGTAACTTGCAGCCTCGGTCTTACATTTCCCTTTCTTTAGTATGGGTATTGTGATGGCTTCTCTCCATACTTGGGGTACCGTTCCTTTCAACCAGCTGTGGTTGAATATCTCAAGCAGTTTTTGTCTTTGCTGCTGAGCTCAGATTTACTAGCATTTTCGTTGCTGATTTTGTCTGGGCCGGGTGACTTTTGAAACTTAAGCTTGGAAATAGCCTTCTGTAGTTCTCCTAGTGTGATGGGTTCCCTCATTGGGGCAGGAGTATCTGTCTGTCCCATGGTTGCCAGTATTTCTTTTCTTATCTCTCTCTGATGATCTATGTTAATGGGTAAGTTGCTTTCTGAACTGTATCTTCTAGCAAACAAGTCTGCAGCTTGTTTTCCTCTGAAAAGTTTGCCACCTTCATCCAATGTGATAGTCTGCCTAGGTGAGGAACGCTCTTCATTTAGAGACTTGACTAATCTCCAAAGTTTCCTGCCGTCTTTCTCAAGGTTCAGCGATGCCGTTTTAGTTCTCCAGCTTTTCCGTTTTTCTTCTAGCTTTGTCTCTGAAACTCTGCTACAGCCTTTTTCCATTTGTTGTGAGTTTCAAGTGAAGGCTGAGACTCTGCGTCCTTTCTAGCCCTGTCCATGGCTTCCTGACGTTCTTGGAGTGTGCTGGACCAGTATGGTATGTAGTTACGCCGGCATCCTTTGGGAATGGTTTCTTTTGCAGCTTGTAGTATGCATCTGTTGAAGTCTTTTACCACTTCATTAATGTCTCTGTTCTGTACCTTGAGGGTAGACAGCAGCGTGTTCACCTGATGCCTGAATAAACCCCAGTTGGCTTTTTTGTAGTTCCATCTTGTAATGGCTGGGCCTGTACTGAGAGTTGCACTCTGGACAGTAAGAAAGATTGGGCGATGGTCGCTTCCCCCTAGTTGGTCTCCTACTTCTCTACTAATAGATCCAGCTATATCTGGTGTGGAGAAGGCAAGATCTGGTGTTGAAGTTGTGTGCCATCCTCTGGAGTAGAAGGTAGGAGTATCTGTGGCATTATTGACTAGGATTAGGGAGTGATCATCTTGCCAAGTTTCAACCTCTTCACCTCTGTGATCCAGATGGTTATAGCCCCAGCTCTGGGAGTGGCTATTAAAGTCTCCAACTGCTATAAAGTTGGTGGCTGGTACCTGTATAGAGCTGAGACTCAGGGGTTTGTTGTTCGGACAGTAATAGTTCAGGAGTTCTATTTCCATCTTGTCTACCTTTATCTGCAACAGCTGATATTCTGCTCCATCCATGAAGGTTTTCCTTTCGTGTGCAGGAATGTTATTCCTTACAAGAGTAAGTACTCCTCCTTTTCGTCTATCTTTTCTGTCGGATCTGAAGCATTGATATCCCCTTATTTTAAAGGTTTGATCTGCTTTCAAGTGAGTCTCTTGGATACAGCAAACACTGACTTGCTTCTCATACAAGATGTTTTCCAGCTCTGTCTTTTTGCTGTATCCAGCCTGCTTGCTGTTCACTCCCTCTGCATTCCAGTGCATCATGACAAGTGGCACTCTGGGTTTCTCTTTTTCTGTTTTGTTTTGGTCAGTAGTTCTCCTCCGCCGTCTGCTGACTCCACAAGACGGTCTAGAGGGTCCTCCAGTAGCTGAGGGTGGGCTCTGTCGAGGCTCAGAGCCCGGCACTGCACCTGCCTGGTGGAGCTCCACAGGGCGAGCACCAGTACGAGATTTATTTGACGGTGTACTCTCCATAGAAAAAAAAAAGCGAGTTGCGTGATACTGTGGTTTCCGGTGCGCCTTCTGGCCCAGTATCTATGACTTTAGCACCTGTTCAACGGGAGAGTGGGCTCATCCCTAATCTGTTTATGTTCCCAGTAGTAGACTATTCGCAAGCATCCTGGGGGTGTCACTGCTCTGCGCGGACCTTGTTTACCGAGGCGGCGTCCGAGCTCGTATGGTGAAAATATGGTTGCATTATCTTCAAAATAGCCCTGTCTTTCCTGCCATCCTGCAACTTTGAGTTAGGGAGTTCTGAGCTCCAGTCTCTTTCCCAGGCATTTTATCCTGGCCTGGCACGCATACAGAGGACCCCACTTCTGGTTCTAAGTTAGCAGTTGGGGACAGGTGGGGTAGCACACTGTGCATTCCCCGTCATCCAGGGGGCTCTCCAACTATGCAGAGCTTGCACAATGCTGTGCTCTGGTTCTGGGCTCACCCAAGGAATCCTCACGTCCTGCACAGAGCCACTTCCAGATACCCACCACCTGCCAACCCCCCATTGTAGAAATCTCCTGCATGCGGCCATCCAGTCAAGAGCCAGTATTAAGTCTGGTGCCCAAGTGATTCCCCCCAAGCTCAGTGTGCAATTCTGGGTTCTCATCATGCTGCAACACAGGGGGGATTGTGATGCTCAGCCATCTCTCTCAACTCTGCACCGATAAATGACATCGGGGACTTAACTGTGTCTCAGTACTGGGAGGCCCCGTTTCCGGGTACACCACACACAGCCAGTTGAGGCAACGGTCGCCGTGGGCGACGCAATATAATAAGCATGTATGTTAGAATAGGCGCTTGTGTTGAGGGTTGGATTGAGTTTAAAGCCATCTACCTCTTGGATTGTTAGCCAAATGCACACCCGGCCATCTTTGTGAATAATGTACGTGAATAATCATATTAGTTCCCTTTCATCGTTCTCTTTCAGACAAAAACGAGTTTAAAACCTGACCAGCCAGATTCCGTTACAAAGCCTGACCTGGAAGTATTAGGAGGCAGCAACTCACATGCTGTATATAGGGTAAGGAGAAAATGGTAATTAGCTTACAGTTAGTGTGATGGTATTTAGCTTTAGATGGTTGGCTCCTTCTCTTTCTCTGTCTGCTCACTGTGTCTCTGTCTGCTCACTGTGTCTCTGTCTGCTCACTGTGTCTCTGTCTGCTCGCTGTGCCTCTGTCTGCTCGCTGTGTCACTGTCTGCTCACTGTGTCTCTGTCTGCTCACTGTGTCTCTGTCTAGTTTTATTGTCTTATAAACTGTTTTAGCGGTAACTGCACTACATGGAGCTGTCCAGGCCCAGTGTTGCTATTCATCACCATCGCTGTTTCCTTATGGAGCTGCAGCTGGTCCCCAGCACGCACAACAGTGGTATCTGTAACAATTTTTTCTTATATGTTGAGGTTGCCAGATCCATGCACAACCTTGTACAAACATTTATAACACATAAGGAAGGGGAAACCCCGAGGCGTGTAAACAGTAAATAAATATTAGACAAACATAAAGGTACCGTATGTTTTCAGGCACCCGTAAGAAATAAAGAAGTAGAACACTAGACAACAGAAAAACAACAAGACGTGAGTGGCTTACCCAGGACTCGAACCCAGAACCTTCCGTGCGACAACCCCGCCTAGCTATGCAAGCGAATCACACTATCCTCCCTGCCATCTAGCCCATGGTAAATTTCCGGTGTTATGTCTTGCGGGTCGCACTAATAACCCGTCATCGAAGCATCATTTTATGGTGATGCCTAGATGGCAGGGAGGATAGTGTGATTCGCTTGCATAGCTAGGCGGGGTTGTCGCACGGAAGGTCCTGGGTAAGCCACTCACGTCTGTTGTTTTTCTGTTGTCTAGTTTTCTACTTCTTTATTTCTTATGAGTGCCTGAAAACATACGGTACCTTTATGTTTGTCTAATATTTATTTACATCCTTGTACAACCTGCCTGAGTGAGTAGTGATCTTATTCTTTAATTTTTTTAATTTAATTTACTCACCTGTCTTCGGTTTTTATAGGTGTGTTTATGTTAATTATAGCTTCAATGGGACTGTATTTGTTGACGGACTTATTGACTGTGTGAAAGGTAGAAGAAAATGGCAAGGAAGAAACTGAATACAGGATAAGTGGTGCTGTTCTCAAGGCATAAGACAGAATTTGCACTTCGTAATTCTTTTCCATCATATCTTCTTCTTCTTCCGTCCTTAGCCACCGACCGTCAAAGCAGTCAGTGGCCATTACGCCTAGTGGCGTCTTAGGGCAACAGCAGATAGGTTTTCTTTGCCATTGTTTCCCATCACGCCTTTTGGCGTCTTTAGGGCAACGGCAAATCAATCCATTTGCTGTTGTTTCCGTAATCGAAGTGACTTTTCCATCATATCTTAATAGTTAAATTTCTAGTTTAAAGAATAAAAAAAACTTATCCTGACATAAGAGTCCTTTTATTTCCATTTAGAACATCAGGTGCAACTGCTGCTGTCCCACAGTTTTCTCATTTTTTAGATTCTCTTTATGTGTCGTAAGAGTAATGCCCTTTTAAAAAAAAACGTATATATATATATAAAGGATCCCATTACACGCCTATTGAGGCATATTGAGAATACGGTGTTAGGCCCGTATTTTTCTTGACCATCAGCACACTAGGGGTGATGTGGTGAGCATCACGCCGGCCGCCTTAACCTTCCCAGAGTTGTTCTGGTACCCGCTTCATGAGGCTGCGTCGACCCCGGAGCCATTTGTGGCCTAAAAAATCCCACCTCAACTGGGGATCGAACCAAAGACCACCGAGCTAGGAAGCTAGTGCACTAACCACTATGCTACCATGGCTCATATATATATATACACATATATAACTTACCACTGACTTGAGCTTCTCATTCTTGTTTTCATTGTACTGGTCATCTTGTGTTTAGGTCAGTGACCTTATAGTTAAGTGAGTTTATAGTTTAGTGTAGATCATATGGTTTATGTTCAAGTCCCCCTGTAGTTCCCACGGTTCTGTGATTAGACAGAGAAAGAATAGGAATACGCTCACTCAGGCATGTCATACGAGGTGGCTAATATGAGGTTGTGTATGGGGGGCTGGCAATCTCATCCTGTCAAACAGAGGGCTACAGAAACCACTGGTGCACGAGCATGTGAATGCTTTATGCAGGCTTCCTAAAAGGGGGCCAGCTACAGTGGTGGCCCCCATGCTCCATAAAAGGAAAATTAAGATGATGATAAGCGTGGGAGCCGCAATGGTTACCACACTGTGCTGGCGATCGGGTGATCCAGGTTCGAGCCCTGGCGAGAAAATTTGAAGAAGTGTCGTCGACCGGGACTTGGGACTGGAATAATTTGAGCCCTGGCGAGGACATTTGAAGAGTGTCGTCGACCAGGGACTGGAATAACCTGAACGGCTCCTAGCCGACCCAGCTCTAATGGGTACCTCCAAAATCGGCGAGTATCTGCCTGAATGGCGAGAGGACACCTGTCTGTACAGGGAAAAAAGGGATACTCACGTAAAATCAGTCTCAGGTTAGACATATTAACCAGAGATTTTGCCTCGAGTAATAGCAGGTGTACGAAAGAAAAAAAAAATGAGAAGTGTATTAGTTAACAACTTTCACATAATTATCTCTCCATCATGCAAAAGAAAAAGGAAATATGAATATAAGATTCTTGCACCTCCTTTTTTTCATTTTTAGGTACATCTAAATCCTAATCCAGTGTGTTGCCTGTGGTTGGCATCTGGAGGACAGTCCGGCATCTTACGGTTGGACAATCTGTCAAGCCTTGTGCAGCCAAAATTTTAAGTTTAAAAAAAAAAAACTCAAGCCAAAATCTTAATGACTGAATAAAAATGATTTGTATTTGTTGGCATTATTGGTAAATATAGTGGGATTAAGCATCTGACTGGCTAAACAGTTAGATCACCTTCCTGTCATCGGATCGAAACCTGGTGGCGTCTCGCTGCAGTCTACCCAACTGTAAAGGGGTACCAGACTCTGATCTTGGGCTAGGGATGGCAAAAGGCAGCGAGGAATGGAACTAGTCATTTCCCTTCATAATAAAGCAGGAAATAAAAATAAAAAAGCTTGACTCCCCTACAGCAGTATCTGTTATGAGACTACCTTTACCTTTTTTAAATAGTATGATGGATTATTTTTCTATGATCTTGCTGTCTGAAGGCACTAGCTTCCTTGCTCGGTGGTCCATGGTTCAATCCCCAGTTGAAGTGGGATTTTTTAGACAGCAAACGGCTCAGGGGTCGACCCAGCCTCATGAATTGGGTACCAGAGCAACTCTGGGAAGGTTAAGGCGGTCGGCGTGATGTTGACCACATCACCCCTAGTGTGCCGATGGTCAAGAAAATATGGGCCTAACACCATATTCCCAATATGCCTCAGTGGGCGTGTAACGGGATCCTTTTCCCCTTTCCTTACTGTATGAAGGATTATAACCTCTGTATGGAACTTGATAAATTAGCAACTGATCTTTAGTTAGTACTCTAGGGTGCAATGATAGTGAGTTATATCTACTAAATTGTCTATTGTTGCAGCCTTTTTAATAGAAGGATTGAAAGAGTATGACAAGGTTACCAGCGTGGAACTGATGACAAGAACCAGACAAAAAAAAAGCAGAAAAGACTTTGAAATTCTAATAATCGAAGTACTTTGAAAATGAGAACCAGACCAAAAAAAAAAAAAGCAGAAAAAGACTTTGAAATTCCAATAATCGAAGTACTCTGAAAATGAGAACCAGACAAAAAAACAAAAAAAAAAGCAGAAAAGACTTTGAAATTCCAATAATCGAAGTACTCTGAAAATGAGAACCAGACAACAACAAAAAAAGCAGAAAAGACTTTGAAATTCCAATAATCGAAGTACTCTGAAAATGAGAAACAGACACACACAAAAAGCAGAAAAGACTTTGAAATTCCAATAATCGAAGTACTCTGAAAACAAGAACCAGACAAGTACCAGTGGAACAAGAAATGTAAAGAAGATGCAGGCGACAAATTTGACACACATTGAGGAAACTTGTTGATAGCGTTACAAGGCAGTTCTTGTTCTACAATGACCAGGGTAAGAGAGGTTGAGTCAGACTGAAGATTACCTGGAGACAGAAGTGAAAATGATGAAGACTTGGAAAGACCTTGACCTGGTGACATGTGACTAGAGGACTTGTTTGTTGAAGGCCATTACTCCTTTGGTAGCTAAAGTATAGATTAATGTATTGATTCAGCCTCATTGCTTGGCTCTTTATAAGCTCCATTTACCAGAAGGATCGTTAATATGTTTTATTTCATTCCAGTTTCACTCAGAAATATGTGAGAGCGCGAATTCCTTGACAAAGAAATATGTAAAAATGAGAAAGTTTATTTTGGGACAAACGTTGAATAATCAGAACCCTACAGAGAAAACTATTGGGATGCCATGTTAAGACAAATAGTAGACATCTACTGATGTTGATAAGCGTGTTTACTTAACTTCTGATGGTTGACCATCTTTCTTCATCATCTGCAGGTTTTTAAATTTTTTTAAATTCAAATGTTGTTGTTCATGTTTCTTCCAACCAGTTTGATTTTTTGTAATTTGTGGTATATGTGTCTATATATATATATATATATATATATATATATATATATATATATATATATATATATATATATATATATATATATATATATATATATATATATATATATGGCCTTGATATACCAGCGAGGGTCTTTTATGTTACGGAAAATTTAAATTGTTTAAAATCTGCCTGGGTCCTAGTTATGAAGTATTTTAAATGTTTTATTGTTAAAATTTGTCGCTGGGAATCTAAAGGAGTCTGTTTCCTTGAGCATCTTATCATCATTTTTTTGTGTGTGCCTATTAACAGTTCTATATTTTTGTTAAAAGCTTTCTTCTGTCGGACCTGCCAGATAGTGTCATCTGCATAGACTAGAACTCTCTAAATTTTTCACTAAAGAATTTTAATGATTAACTTGTTAAAGTCTCTACACCTCACGGTAGAAGGGGAACGACTAAGTAAGTAAGTAATTTGTTAAAGTTAAGCTGGTTGATGACTTCCAAAAGAAAGATTTAGAGACAAGAAGGCACAATTTGTTTAAAATTAATTGTGGCAGTAAATGGGATGGATTTCTATATACTGTTATGTATCTTGTTTTTTAGTTCATTCTTATAGTTAAAGTTTTTTTCAGAGCTCAATATTTTTATTAAATCTTTGTTTGTGTTTGTATAATGACATGTTGTATATATGACATATTTATAAATGAATTGAAAATAAGAAATATCACTGCAATCTTTCTCTCTCACACTCTTTTCCGTTGTGTGTGTGTGTTTTTTTTTTGTGTGTGAAAGTTTAATTCTGTCGTCTGTTGTACCCACCGGATAGTGTCATCTACATAGACAAAAGTTCTCTTTGTTTTTCACTAAAGGATTGTGTTGCTTATCTTCTTAAAATTAAACTCTTGATGACTTCCAGAAAACAAGACTTAGAGACAATAGGGCCACCTTGTTTAAAACTAGTTGTGGCTGTAAAATGGGTTGGATTCCTGGATGCTGTTATGTATTTTTTTCTTTGTTCATTCATATTCTTATAAAGTTTTTAGTAACTCAATATTTGTTTTAAATCTTCATTTTTGTTTTTGTCACATGACTTTATGTGTATATAGCATAATATTTGTCAATGAATTGGAAATAAGAAGTGTCAATACAAACGGCTTTGTCATTAATGTGTTATTTTACAGTAAAACAAAAAATTAAGTTTATAGCGCTGTGTTATTTCTTTTACTGAGGGTGAAAAACAGGAGATTGTGCAAGTGAAGTGTTGTTGTTTAACAAGGGCTGCTGAGCTTCTCGCTGCAAAAACTTTTGCAGCCAATAACAAGTTGAAGACTCCTTGGTATTGTCTACACTGTAGATCTAGGCTTTTCCTGTAGCTTATTTGCCATTCCAAAATGTGCTGAGTTGAAGTCATGAGCTCTAGTTTCTCCAGCTTGGCTTGCATTTAAAGGATCGTCATATCTGGTCCCAAGCTAGGAGTACGAAGTGCGTGGCATACTGAGCATTGTCCGCCATCCAAGGGGGCTCCAACTGTGCAAAGCTAAAATACTGGGCTGTCCTAAGGAATTGTCACATCCTGCACAGAGCCACTTCTCAGCTTCGCCTGCCTATCACTGGGTCCATAATGAGATCCTCCTGCATGCAGTCAACCAGGTCAATGCCAAAATATCACTTCTGGGGCTCAAGTGACTTCTCCAAGCTTAGTGTGCAATGCTGGGTTCTCAGCAAGTTTCACCACAGGGGGAATCCCTGGAAGTGTGTGGATGATTTCAAACGTCTGTAAGGGTGTAATTAGCCTCACAGACAGAGGTTCCCTTCCATATATGTATACTGTAGCATTGTGCATAGCTGGTGGTCATATAAAGATGACTCCCAGATATGCCTCCATGCATGCGTGAAGTGTGAATGTTCACATAAGAATTTGCAGTATGAATATTTTGTAAAGAAAAGTCTACCAACACAATAAATATGCTGAAGAATTTTATTTACTCAAAGTGCAGAGTTGGCTGTTTATTTTATAGTTAGTATAATTTTAGATGTTTTTTTTTTATGGCTTAAAATTTTTTTTTTTTTTCGTACACCCGCTAATACTCGAGGCGAAATCTCAGGTTATTATTAATGTCTAACCTGACATTGATTTTACGTGAGTATCCCTTTTCTTGTACAGAGACAGGTGTCCCTCGCCATTCAGGCAGATACTCGCCGATTTCGGAGGTACCCATTAGAGCTGGGTCGGCTCAGGAGCCGCCAATCCCTGGTCGACGACACTCCTTCAAATGTACTCACCAGGTCTCGAGTTAATCCAGTCCAAATCCCGGTCGACGAAAAATCCTCAAATGCCGTCGCCCGGGTTTGATCCTGAATCACCCGGTCGCCAGAGCGGTATTGTAACCACTACGCCAGCGCGGCTCCCTTGGCTTAAAATGTTCTTACAGGATGGAGTAAGTAGTTCCAGTCCAACCTGATTTAATCGCTTGTTATGACAGGATGTTCAATATATGGAAGTCCTCTCAGTGCTGCACAAATACCAAATTAAGATTATATGAAAGCTGTGTACTTTTTGTGCTTCTCTATGGTGCAGAATACTGGAGAGTTACCGAGAAGAAGTTGTCCTCTTTCCACACAACCTGCCTTAGGAAAATTATTCAAATCTTTTGGCCGAATACCATCACCAGCCAAGAACAGCTTACTCGGAGCAACCAGTAGGACTTTCTCACCATCATAGCTGTGGCAGACGCTGAGTTGGGTGGGCCACGTCCTCAGAAGAGACCCTGATGCCATCACAAGAACAGCTATGCTATGGACCCCTGAAGGAAAGCGAAAAAGAGGCCGACCAAAACCAACTTGGCGGAGAACTGTGGAGGCAGAGATGCAAAGAATAAACCAGAGCTGAGGCACTGCATGAAGGATGGCCGCCGACCGAGCAAAGTGGAAGCAGTTTGTTGCTGCTCTACAAGATGCCACCAGGCATGATGGCCACTGACTGTCAAAGCAGTCAGTGGCAAAGGATCAAAGAAGAAGATGACAGGTATACAGAGTTACTATTCTTTGCTCCCTTTTCAGGCCCTGTTAACACCCAGGCAGTCCATGTTTTGGAATTCCCAGGGCAAGAGAGGTTGAGGCAGACCAAAAAACAAATAGAGGAGAGAACTACTAGAGACAAATCAAAATGATGAGGAAGACATAGAAAGACCTTGACCTGATGACATGCGACAGGAGGACTTGGCATGTGTTTGTTGAAGGCCTATGCTCTTTTTTTGGAGCTAAAGGGTAGGAATTGAAAATTTTAGATGCCAGATACTATTTAAGTATTTTTTTAAAATTTTCAAGGAAAACAGATTTCCAGTTTGATGAAACAAGATACAGTATTATGCTTCATTGTTGTTGCTTTCTCATTATAATAGCTTGACGTTTATCCGAGCCAGTGTTGTGGAGTCGGCCAAAAATTGTTCCAACTCCTACTGTTGTTTTTTAATAGTCATATGGAATAAAATTATGCACTTATATGGAGTTAAATGTGTAAGTATGGTATATGTGGGAATAAATGAATAGGCCCTATGTGGCTTCCGTAGATTACATTTTTAACCATTCATACAATAATACAAAACAAAAATTCAAAAGGTATTGGAAAATGTGATAATTTTTATTTAAACTGATTTGGTTCTTAAAAGAAGGATAGCTTCTAACAGATCTGTCTTCATTGCTGCTCTTGAATCGGATGTTATCATTTTGAATGCAGAAAACAAATGTTCCCCTGCGACATGAGTGGATGGTAACGCTATGACAGTCAAAGCAGGTTCTTGAATGATTTTGAAGCAGCAGGGTATTGCATTTTGAGCTCTCAGTTTAGAAGTACAGTCAAAATTCTCAACCTCTTTCAGTGTTAGATAAAGCGGGATTTGCAGAACTGTTGCCCCTTCTAATTTATGTAGCAGAAGACTTCTTTTGTTTTTAACTCACTATTTTAAAAACTTCACACGGTACATTTTACTTCTGTTGCTTAAAATGTACTAAGTCAATTATAAACTACTGCTTTGAAATGTTATATTAAAATTTTTTTTAAGCACCACCACCCCATTTTGCATGGATCAAATGTGTATCTTACTTACTTACTTAGTCGTTCCCCTTCTACCGTGAGTTGTAGAGGTTTTTTTTTTTTTTTTTTTTTTTTTTTTTTTTTTTTTTTTTTTTTTTTTTTTGTTTTCGTACGCCCGCTAATACTCGAGGCGAAATCTCAGGTTATTATTAATGTCTAACCTGACATTGATTTTACGTGAGTATCCCTTTTTCTTGTACAGAGACAGGTGTCCCTCGCCATTCAGGCAAATACTCTCCGATTTCGGAGGTACCCATTAGAGCTGGGTCGGCTCAGGAGCCGCCAATCCCTGGTCGACAACACCCCTTCAAATGTCCTCGCCAGGTCTCGAGTTAATCCAGTCCAAATCCCGGTCCACGAAAAATCCTCAAATGCCGTCGCCCGGGTTTGATCCTGCATCACCCGGTCGCCAGAGCGGTGTGGTAACCACTACGCTAGCGCGACTCCCTTAGTTGTAGAGGTTTGGAAGAGAGAGCGCCAGAATATCCTATCTACCCTACTGTATCGGCTGTCTTCCTCCTGGCCTGGTTCCATTCTAGTCCTCGGTCCTTCAAAGATTGTCTAATATTGTCCTCCCTGCGGACTCTGGGGGTCTGGATCCCTGGCTCTTTGTTTCCCATGCTTGTCGTGGTAGCCGATCTTCTCCCATTCTGCAGACATGGCCAAACCATCTTAGTTGGGACTGTTCTACTTGGGTCTGCATGGGGTGGGATTTTAGGCCTTGACATATCGTCTGGTTGCGGACCATATCTCTTCTTGTTACTTCAACCACCTTCCTCAGATACCTCATTTCTGAGGTTTGGATCTGGCTTTTGTGGGCTGTAGTCATTGCCCATGACTCGCATCCATATGTCAAGACTGGGACATAGGTGGAGCGGAAAACAGCCATCTTCGTTTTCTTACCAACCTCTCTCTTGCTGAGGAATCCTCGATTTATGGCCTGAAAAAGTCTCCCAGCTGCTGCTTTTCGAGTGGCCAACTCTTCTTTGATGCCTCCCTTTCGGTGTATAATAACTCCAAGGTATTTAAAGTGGTCAACCTGCTCCAGGACCTGTTCTCCCAGCTTAATCTGATGTCTTTTTTCTTCTCGTGATATCACCATGGATTTTGTTTTAGAGCTGCTTATGACCATCCCTCTCTTCTCCAGCTCTTCCTTCCAGACTTGCAGGTTGGATTGGAGATGTGCCTCTGATTTAGCAATCAGGGCAACATCATTGGTAAATGCCAGCTCTGAAATGCAGACCTGTCTCATCTTCCAGTACCCCACTGAATACTTTCTTGTTCTCTCCTTACATGCCTTGATGACATCGTCCATAAAGAGTATGAAAAGATAAGGTGACAGGATATCACCTTGTCTTACACCAGTGATGGTCCTGAACTCTTCTGACTAATGGTTTGCTGTCCTCACATAATTTCTGCAAGACTTGTAGAAGCTCTGTATAGCATGAATCAGAGGTGCTGGAATGTTCTTCCTTGCCAAACAGTCCCAAAGGGGACCCTGTCAAACGCCTTTTCCAGATCTATGAAACAAAGATGGATCTCACTCTTATACTCAAGGGCCTTTTCACTCAGATGTCTGAGTGTGAAGATTAGGTCTTGAGTACTTCGGTTTGCTCGGAATCCGCACTGGACCTCATCCAATTGTGGCTCAGCTAGGCGTCGGAGTCTCTGCTCTAGGATTCTAGAGTAGATTTTACCAGGGACACTGAGAAGGGATATGCCTCTATGGTTTCCACATTGTCAATTGTCACAGAGGGAGTAGCCATCCTAATGACACAGAAAGCAGCAGCATCGCTTATCAGCTGGGTACCTATCAATGAGAGGCTAATATTAGCTAGATTTCAGACACGATTTTTCAAGCTCTCAATTGTACAATGTTATGCACCAACTAACGACGCTCTTGATACCACAAAAGATGACTTCTATGAAGCACTTCTAAGTACCATCAACACAATACCCAAGCATGACATAATAGCAGTCATGGGTGATTTTAACGCCAAAGTAGGTGACAACAACGATGGAGTACAAAGATATCTCGGTACTCATGGCATAGGCTGTTTGAATCAAAATGGCGAAAGACTTCTAGAACTTTGTGAAATATCAAACCTCGTTGTGGCAGACACCATCTTTCCACATAAGAATATCCACAAGATAACATGGAATTCACCTGATGGCAGAACTAAGAACCAGATAGATCACTTCTGCATAAGCGCTAAATTTCGCTCATCAGTTCAAGACGTCAGAGCATACAGAGGTGCAGAGATCGGAAGCGATCATAACCTCTGCATAGCTAAAATGAGAATTAAACTGAAGAAGTTATACCAACCGAATAAAAATAGAAGAATAGATGTACACAGACTGCAATCAAATGATATAAAGAAGGAATATAATGTCAAAATGAACAACTATTTCGATGCTTTAGGCAAAATTGACAACGATATCACCACCAAGACAATCGATACTAAATGGGAACAACTGAGAACAGCAATGACAGAAGCAGCTGTAGCGACCACCGGATACCTAGTACATAAAAAGAAAAAATGGATGAGAGAAGATACTTGGGATAAAATACAAGAAAGGAAAACAGCAAAACTTAAACTACTAGCAGCAAGTACACATAATGCAGTTGAATCTTGCAAACTAACTTATAACTTGTTAAATAAAGAAGTGAAGACAAAAACTCGAAGAGATAAAAGACATTTCATCAATGAACTGGCCGTAGAAGCTGAAAATGCTGCAAGAACTGGTAATAGTAGGTGCCTTTATCAAATTACAAAACAACTATGTCACCAGCCTACTGCTATGGAAACACCTGTTAAAGGTAAATTAGGGAATTCAATACCAACAGAAAAAGAACAAATGAAGAGATGGGCTGAGCACTTCATGGAGGTGCTAAACAGACCACCACCAACAGTAACACCTGATTTTAATAATGAAACATCCACAACCACCTTGCCAATAACTTGCGATGAATTCACGCTGGACGAGATCAAACAAGCCGTTAAAAGATTTAAAAATTTTAAAGCTGCTGGAGTTGACGAAATTTCAGGGGAAATGATTAAAGCAGTTAATGACAACAACCTCTTGAGAATTTTAGATATTATAAATGAAGTATGGAGAGAAGAACAACCACCACAACAATGGAAAGACAGTATTATTGTAAAGTTACCGAAGAAAGGTGATCTATCAGACTGTAATAACTGGCGTGGTATATCTCTATTATCAGTACCTGGAAAATTATTATGTTGCATGATGTTAGAAAGACTTAAATTGCATGCTGACGAAAAGATCAGAGAAGAACAAGCGGGTTTCAGGCCGAAACGATCATGTATTGATCAAATATTCACACTAAGAACAATTATAGAAGAATCAGTGGAAAGGCAATCGCCACTTATTATCACCTTCGTTGATTTTCAAAAAGCCTTTGATAGTCTACACCGCCCATCATTGTGGAAGATACTTACAATCTATGGTTTTCCAACAAAATATGTGAATATAATCAAAGCGCTATATGACAATGCAAGATGTTGTGTTAGAACAAATAAAGGGAATACAGAATGGTTTACAGTAGAAACAGGGGTGAAACAAGGCTGTATTATGTCACCACTACTTTTTGGAATAGCTATTGATTGGGTTATGAGAAACTATACCCACAATGAACAATTGGGTATAAAATGGACAAATGGAAAATTCCTGGGGGACCTGGATTTCGCAGATGATGTAGCATTCTTAAGTTCAACACCAAGACAATCCCAAGAAGCAATAAATAATTTGTGTCATCTCTCGGTTAAAATTGGTCTCCAAATAAATGCCTCTAAAACTAAAGCTATGAACTTTTCTAACGAGACCTTTGATATCATCTTGAACGGGGAAAAACTACAGAAAGTTGAAAGTTTCAATTATTTAGGCAGTAAAATGACTCAGGATGGTGACACAACAAGAGAAAATCCATACTAGAATTGCTTTGGCAGCTAGCGCCTTCAATAGATTATCTAACATTTGGAAATTACGATCATTGAATATACATACCAAGCTTCGTCTGTTTAATTCAAATGTTATCTCAGTGTTAACATACGGCTGTGAGAGTTGGAAAATAACAAAATCATTGGAGAACAAGCTGAATACATTCGAGAACAAATGTCTTAGAAAACTCATGAACATCAGTTGGAAAGAATTCAAGACTAATCGACAAATAAGAGAAGACTCTAGGCAGAAATATGTCTCCGACTATATAAGGAAAAGACGATGGTCATATATCGGTCATGTCCTACGAATGCAAAACAACAGAATACCACTACAGGCGCTCACTTGGGTTCCTGAGGGTAAGCGGAAAAAAGGAAGACCAAAAGAAACACTCAGAAGAACAATAATAAGAGAAGGAAGAACGTTGGGCCTAAATAATGTGCAAGAGCTAAGAGGAGTGGCGTCACAACGAACAACCTGGAGAGCACTGGTTTCTGCCTTATGCGCCGTATTTGGCGCTTAAAGAATTTATTATTATTATTATTAATTGTCAACCTTTTTGAAAATTGGTGTTATGATGGCAATCTCCCAATCCTTTGGTATGGTCTTGTTGCACCACGCTGCCTGTAGGACCCTTAAGAGTAATAGGTCACCTGATGCTCTCATGTACTTAACCATTTCTGGTGTTATACAATCATGCCCTGCTACTTTGCCCATCTTGATTTTCTCCAGTGCTGCCTTCAGTTCTTCCATCTTTATGTCATCTTCACCACCATTGGTTTTCTCTTCTGTGCTAGTGGTTATCATTTCTGATGCTTGACCTTGCTCACCATCCAGGAGTTCTGAGAAATATTCTTTCCATCTTTCCATTACTTTCTTCGGGGCAGTAAGCAATTTGCCTTGCTTGTCCTTTATAAATTTGAGAGGGCATTGTTTTTCCTTCCTCATGTTCTTTAGGGTCTTATAGAACAATTTCTGGTTTTCTTGCGCATCTTTTTCTAGCTTTTCTCCAAATTCTTCCCAGGACTTCTGTTTTGCTGCTAGCACCTTGTTCTTTGCTTCCGTTCTGAGTGTCACATATTCTCTATATTTCTCCATTTGTCCTGCTGTGCTTTTAGCTCCTAAGTATGGTTTCCATGCCATTTTCTTCTCTCTTATTTTCTCTTTGACTTCCTCTGTCCACCAAGGTGTCCTCTTTCTCTTGTTCCCAAGTCGGACTTCACCACATGCTTCTGCAGCAGCTGTCTTTATGATGTCCTTGAATTTAAGCCAGATGGTTTGCAAGTCATCAGGTTGTTCTTTTGTGTTGCTCACTGCTGCAGCAATAAGACCCTGATATCTGGTCTTAATTTCTGGCTCTCTCAGTTTGTAGGTCTTAATGCTCATTTCTCCTGTTCGTTTACTTAGTTTCTTGCGTGATGTTGGGCAGTTCCTAGGCTGAGCAACTCTTTCAGTTGTTCTTTTGATTGTAAGCAGGTAGTGATCACTTCCAATCTCTGGCCCCCTCCAGACTCTAGCATCCCGGACATATTTGAATGAGCTCCTCCTAACAATGGCATAGTCGATCACTAACTTCTCATTCTTTGTTGGTTCACATCTAGTGTATGCATGTATGCGCTTATGGGGGAACTTTGGGTGTGTAATGATCAGATTCTGCTCACTGCAGAATCTAAGGAGTCGCTTTCCATTGTCATTGAGAGTATCTTCTCCATATCTTCCGATAACTCCACCCCATCTAGCATGGTCATTTCCAACTCTGGCATTGAAATCTCAGAGCATGATAATTTCATCTAGGCAGTCATCCACTGTCATTTGAAGCAGCTCGAAGAATTCCTCCTTGACCTCTGCTCTCTCATCCTCATTTGGCCCATACACTATGACCAGGTTGACTATGGTTTCTCCATCTTTTAGTTTTACAACCATAATGCGCTCCGAGACAAAGTTCCATCCCTTGATACTATCTTTTTGGATTTTTGGCCATAATGCAACCCACTCCCCCTTTAGCTCTTTCAGATGTGGGTACACCACTGTAGAGCAGCGTGTTGCCATCGAGATCCATGACTCCTTGTCCTTTTTTTCTTTGTTTCTATTATAGCCAGGATTTCTAGTTTTGCTTTCCTCATCTCTTCCACCAGCTCCTCTTCTTTCCCATTTATATTTCTTGTGTTCCAAGTTCCATAAGTCTTAGTCCATTCCAGTTCGTCGCCTTTAGAATCAGTCCGGTTTTCTCTCTTGTAGTTCACGTAATCATGATTTAAAGCAAACAGGTGATTGGCCTGTTGTGCCTTTGCATGGTGGAGGGGCTGCCCTCCTCCTTTTTCACCAGCCTAAGCGGAGTTAAATGCGGATCTGCCTTGGTTTAAGTTTTGTTGGAGTCAGGACATTTTTTACCAACTCCAACACCAACTAAAGAAGAGAGAGTGCCATACTATCCTATCGTCTGTCTTCCTCTTGGCCTGGTTCCATTCTAGTTCTCGGTCCTTCAGAGATTGTCTAATGTTGTCCTCCCAGTGGACTCTGGGTTGTTCCAGAGGTCTGAATCACTGGCTCTTAGTTTCCCATACTTGTCATGGTAGCCTTTCTTCTCCCATTCTGCAGACATGGCCAAACCATCTTAATTGGGACTGTTCTGCTTGGGTCTGCAGGGGTTGGGTTTTTAGGCCTTGACATATCGTCTGGTTGCAGACCATGTCTCTTGTTACTTCAACCACCTTCCTCAGATACCTCATTTCTGAGGTTTGGATCTGGCTTTTGTGGGTTGTAGTCATTGCCCATGACTCATATCCATATATCAAGACTGGGACATACGTGGAGCGGTATACAGCCATCTTCGTCTTCTTGCCAACTTCTCATTTGCTGGAAGAATCCTCTTTGATGCCTCCCTTCCAGTCTATGAAATATCTGAGTTGACCAGCTCCAGGACCGGTTCTCCCAGCTTAATTTGATGCCTTCTTTCCTCTTGTGATATCACCATGGTTTTTGTTTTGGAGCTGTCGATGACCATCCCTCTCTTCTCCAGCTCGTCCTTCCAGATTTGCAGGTTGGATTGAAGATGTGCCTCTGATTTAGCAATCAGGGCAACATCATTGGTAAATGCCAGCTCTGAAATACAGACCTGTCTCATCTTCCAGTACCCCACTGAATACTTTCTTGTCCACTCCTTACATGCTTTGATGACATAGTCCATGAGGAGTATGAAAAGATAAGGTGACAGGATATCACTTTGTCTTACACCAGTGGTGCTCCTGAATTCTTCTGACTTACGGTTTTCCGTTCTCACATAATTTCTGCAAGACTTGTAGAAGCTCTGTGTAGCATGAATCAGAGGTGCTGTAATGTTCTTCGTTGCCAAGCAGTCCCAAAGTTTGCTCCAGGGGACCTTTTCAAATGCTTTTTCTAGATCCAAGAAAAAAAGATGCATCTCATCCTATGCTCAAGGGCCTTTTCACTTAGCTGTCTGAGTGTGATCAGGTCTTGAGTACTTCAGTTTGCTCAGAAGTCACGCTGGACCTCATTCATTTGTGGCTGAGCTTGGCGTCTGAGTCTCGGCTCCAGGATTCTAGAGTAGATTTTACTGGGGACACTGAAATGGGATATGTCTCTATGATTTCCACAGTCTGTTGTCATCCTTTTTGAAAATGGGTGTTATGATAGCAATCTCCCAATCCTTTGATATGGTCTTGTGGCACCAAGCTGCCTGTAGGATCCTCAGTAGTAAAATGTTGACTGCTGCTGCTCCCATGTACTTAACCATTTCAGGGGTTATACCATCATGCCCTGCTGCTTTGCCCATCTTGATTTTCTCCAGTGCTGCCTTCAGTTCTTCCATCTTGAATTGCCCACATTTAGTGTCATGACCTCTGTCTTCTTCAGATTGATGTTCAGGCCAACCTGCTGGCCATACTTATTCAGTCTGTCAGTTTTTTCTTGGATGTGTTGATGTGAATACACGAGTAGTGCAATGTCATCTGCATATTCCAGGTCTTCCAGTGTAGAAAACGTTGTCCATCTAATTTCTCTTGTACTGCCCTCTGTTGTCTGGCGCATCACCCAATCTATGGCTGTCAAAAATAATGTTGTTGATAAGGGGCATCCCTGTCGTACTCCTGTTTTCACTTTGAAAATTACATTACTCAATCCAATACTGCATGTAAAGTTAGAATAGAGGCTTTTTATGATGGAAACAATGCAGCTGGGAATTCCATAAGCCCTCAGTATTTTCCATAGGCTGTCCCTGTGTATGCTGTCGAAAGCCTTTTCAAAATCAACAAAGTTAATGTATAACTGTCTCTGCCATTCTGAGCACTGCTCTATAATGTTCCTGAGGGTGAATATGATCAGCACATCTTCTGTTCTTTCTAAAAACCCGCTTGTTCTTTCCTCAGTTTATGGTCAACTGCTTTTGAAATTCTCTGAATGATTATCCTGCCTAGTATTTTTCTGGGAACTGAGAGGAGAGTAATTCCTCTCCAGTTGTTGCAGTCTGCAAGGTCACCCTTCTTGGGCAATTTGACAATTATTCCTTTACTCCATTCTGTTGGTGTTGTCTCAGTTTCCCAGACTTGTGCAAATAGTGGTTCTAATAGTTCTGCTGCTAGTTCAGGGTCTGCCTTGAATAACTCAGCATTTAGATTGTCGTGACCAGGCGCTTTTCCATTTTTAACCCTTTGATAGCTGTGATGGTTTCTTCTTTTCGTGGAATGTCTGTATTTACGTCTAAGTCACTTTCAGCCTCAGGAACATTCAGCTGAGTCTCTGGTGGTTCCTTATTCAGTGTTTCTCTGAAGTGCTCTGCCCATCTTGTTTCCTGCCCCTGTGCTGTGGTGATGAGATTTCCTTGCTTGTCTCTTACTTACGTTATGTTGTTTGCACCTCGTTTTCCACTGATAGTTTTAGTTATTTTATAAATTGTGCTTTGTTCATTTCTCAGTGCTGCCTCTTCTGCCTGTCTTGCAAGGTCATTGTCACGAAGTGGTTTTAAGTTTATAGAGTTTGCCTGAATGAAAACAAGACCCTAGTATGAGAAAGTCTGAGAAGATAGAATTTAGATGGAAAATGACATGCTGTGGACAGATGAGACTATTGGCTCAAGGGATAGAACCAGGTTTTGACTCGGCCTTGCCGCTTCGTGACTTCAGGAAGTCTATAATGTCACCCTCCTCTGACTTCCTTTAAATACAAGGAGATAAGGTGTATAAAACGACCACAGACACCACTATACAGACAACATAAAGTAAGTATAGTAAGGAGTAGAAGCTGATCCAGTATACAGTAAATATATATATTTTTATTTACAGAATGGAAAAAAACATTAAAAATACCATCAAAACATCAGTCAAGAAATGGCCTGCACTGGTGCATGGCCTGAAAACAAGTAACGATTAAATTAATAGACACCAAAAAAAACCCCCCAAATCACATTCACTCTTTCTGTCACCCTGCTGAGGAACAAAAAATTTGGTTAGTGATTTAAACACCTCTAATCTTGTGGAGCTGTCGACTTTAGCCTCCACTCTCTAATAAAATAAGATTCTACTGTCTCAGTCCTGTTGACTCTTCCTCAACGAACCGTCTACACAGCTTCCAACTTGGTAGGCGATATGTGCCGCTAACTAACACCACTGGAAATGCTACAAATAGTAGACTTGGAGTAACACAATGGCTCAGTATCTATCCGTCAAGTGGATACTGAACAGACCCTACTGGTCCTGTCTATTTTCTCCCTCCTTCTCTCTATCTCTCTCTCTCTCCCTTGGTCTCAGTGTCTCTCTAACACTCGACGACTGATGATGCGGCGTCTCCGTTACGCTCTTCTCTCGTTACTTTCAAGACCCAGGTATTTTAACCCTGTCACCTGTTCCTGAATTCTGCGATGATGATGACTAGTGGGTATCCAGCATAAGAACTTGATTAACTGTAGAAAAACTTCTCTGCTGCTGACTAGCTTCTATGATTTGCTCCTCTAACCCGCTCCAGATTTAGAGGCAAACACAGCCTTGATTTCTGGCTGTATACAATTTAACCCAGTCTCACGGCCACCTGCCGTTGCTAGAGACTATAATAGCGATGCTCTCGGCTGTATGATAAATAAACCCCGTTCCAGCTGAAGCATAGGGACTTCACTGCCAGAGACCATAGGTTATTTTCTTTTGCTCCGGACGATAACTCGAGTACTCTGATCCTGAGATATGTCTTTTTTGCCGTGGATAATTTTATTTGTCAAAATTATGCTCCCCACTGTTTCGCCGTGACTCGCAATTATCGCTGTTTTCCCCCACAGTGGAGACGATAAATACGACGTCTGACGGCTGACAATTATTTCTTACGATAGAGAACCTGGCCCCAGTCTAACTGGCTATTTATACACACCGGGGCCACCCCCGCGTGTTCATTAATCTACGCACTCGGGCCAATGGAAACGCTTAGAAAAATAAACTAACTGCGACCTCCGCCAATCAGATTTGAAAACAACGCAAACCGCGTGTCCAAAAATGACATCACGTTACGTGACGTTTCTGACGCGTCATACAGGCATGCCCGAAAATAGCGATTTCCGTAAACAACGGAAAATCAGAAGAACGAAAAACTGGTCGAGTGTAAAATAAAACTACCATCATAAAAAGCGCCCATTTAATTATCTACCCAAAAACACCAAACACGATATATATTCAAATGAGAAGAAAAAAATTGTGAAAATACAAAATAGACGACAGAATCGGGCCGGTTGAAGGACAGAATTACAGTGCGGCATCACATAAGTCCCCCTTTCAAGTGCGGGAATCCGTGCTAAATCACTGAAATCTCTGGGTTTCATACTGGCCCGTATCTAGATCTACCTCTCGATCTAATCACTGTCATAATTTGCATTATCATACAGGCCCATCTCCATATCCTTGAGAATCTTTGCAAGCACTGGATCGTGAGGGTCACGCCTGGTGATTTCCTCCTGGCGACTGCAACCTGACTGGTCGCCCTTCCTCCTCCCTCTCATGTGTTTCCTTCGCCCACGAATTTTCCTGGCGGCGCGTGGTAAATAATGATTACCAAATGGTGCGGCTTCCCAGTGTTTGGAAACAGACTGACTGGCTTGGCCAGACTTCGCTGTAACAGGGCGTAACTGGTTGCGGTTGACTGAAGAACCGTGCACATGTTCCTTCTTGTCAGTATTTCCCTCCCTTGAGGGATTTAATACCATCGGGGGCCTAATTCCCGACGAAAAAGAAGGTACTTCCGAAATTAGATGCGTCACCACTGTTTGACCTTTAGGCTGAACGGGGCTGACAGGCGAATACGCCTCTGTAAATAACATTCCACTGTCTTTAGAGGCGTCTCTCCTCCTCATAGCAAGACATGGGTGTCGGTTGAACTCTCGTGGGGCTCTGTGAATTTGGGGCTTTCCCCTTTCACTTCTCTGGCCTGCAGTAGGCCCCCTTGCGTTAGCAAGGATCGGTGTGGTTGGGTTTCCCAAAACTAAGTATGGGCTTCCCAGGATGAAATCATGTGCTGGCTGTGCCATTACAGCTGCCTTGATGGTGCCAGACACAAATTTGCATTTCACCTCAATATTGGCTACAGGCAGACGTTGTGAGATCCCTCTTCTCAAAATGCCACCAATCTCAACTATTTCTCCTGTCCACTGCCCTGGTTTCACCAAATGACGAGCGACAATACTGGGGTAAGTAAGCCCGCTGTCAAACAAACACGTAGTGGCCGTCCCATTCACTACGGCTGGTCCACTGTTAGAGAACAACTTCTCTGCCTGGACTGGTTCCCATTTATTCCCTTTAGTCCATTTCACCGGTCTTAAACAAGCTGCATGATGAGCTGGTGGTTTGTTCATACACCGAGATGTCCAATGGGAAGTGGTTCTACAATTCTGACAATACCTCTCATTATCTCCTCTGTTCTTAGCGGGTTCCTGAGAGGTTGTTGTCGGTGCTCTGTTATGCTGCTGGGGGCACAAGTTATAACCAGAATGAGGCTCCTTGCGAGAAGGCCCTGGTTGCTGATGAGCTGGTAAAGTAGCCGACTGCGATGATGAAGCTCCTTTGTCTGGGGCTGGCAGGTCTGGGTTTTTCCGTTTCTGTCCCAGTACTTCGGCCTGTGCTGTCTGGTACCTTTCGGCGAACACAATAATCTGATCGAGTTGCTGGGCACCCTGCTCTGCCAGATACCGCCTCAAGTCGGGGGACATGTTTGCCTTTACTTGTTCACACAGAACCAACTCCTCCAATCCTTCGAAGGTTTTTGCCAGTCCTGACAGCTCCCTCCACCGGGTTAGGTAATTTCTCACCCGCTCGGCAAACTGTGCGAAACTCTCTCCCTTCTCCGGCCTGCTCTCCCTGAACATGGTTTGGCATTTACGGGGAGTCCACTGAAATCTTTGCAGTAAAGCGTTTCGCAGTGCCTTATAGTTGTTCTGGTCATCTATGAGCATCTTGTTGTACACTTCATACGCATGACCTTTGAGCGATTGCGATAATTTTAGGCACCAAAGACTCTCATCCAACCCGTATGCCTTTGCCATCCTTTGAAATTTCTCCAGGAACACGTCAATCTTCTCATTCCCGTTAGGGAACGAGTCAAATGGGAAGCTCATGGCTGCCATCCGGGGCCCTCCGTTTCCTGAGGTGTCTGCTGCTCCTGCTCCCGGAGAATCTCCATTAGCTGAACTACCTTCCGAAGATCGGTACTGCAGTTCCAGAGAACGCAGGGCAAGTTCGTGCTGTCTTTCTGCTGCTTTCTCCCTCTCTTGTGCTTCCCTTTCTGCTGCCTTCTCCCTCTCTTGTGCTTCCCTTTCTACTTTCGCTGCTTTCAATTTCCGAAGTTCCATCTCGGCCTGCTTCTGCGGCGGCTGCCCTTTGCCTTTCCTCAATTTCTGCGGCGGCTGCCCTGTCCTCCTTCTCTTTCTCTCGCTGAATATGCCTATCATTTTCCCTTATCAGGTAGGCCTTAGTCTCCTCCTTATCCATTCCCATGTCTTGAGCAGCCTCGCGCCAGGCAGCTCGTAACTTGGCCATATCCGCCATCTTACCTGTAACTGCTGTAAGTTCACAAATACGGAGAAATGACAGAAAAGGAAAAGAGAAGGAACAACCTGTTACGTAATATAAAATACTCCCTCTGTAACCGCTGTCCCAAAAACCCGACCTCAGACTAGCACCAAGTCTGAATAATAACCTGAGAAAAATTTAGTTAAGAAGCTACAAAAAACTAAATTACCTTCCTGTTAAAGAAAAATATGTCGGTATGCCATCAATTACCTCTAAGTCATATAAATCAAAAATACCACAAAAATCTACTTGACTGTAACCTGTGGAAAAACCTATAACTGGATCAGTTCTAATAGCTCAACGTCTAGGGATATTTAACGAAACTCTATTCTCAGAAAACTTCCTAGAGACACTCTATGAATCTAGATCACAGAATTGATCTCCACAGAATGATCCACCGGACGATTGCCGCCCACTTGTCACGAAGTGGTTTTAAGTTTATAGAGTTTGCCTGAATGAAAACAAGACCCTAGTATGAGAAAGTCTGAGAAGATAGAATTTAGATGGAAAATGACATGCCTGTGGACAGATGAGACTATTGGCTCAAGGGATAGAACCAGGTTTTGACTCGCCCTTGCCGCTTCGTGACTTCAGAAAGGCTATAATCTCCTCTGACTTCCTTTAAATACAAGGAGATAAGGTGTATAAAACGACCACAGACACCACTATACAGACAACATAAAGTAAGTATAGTAAGGAGTAGAAGCTGATCCAGTATACAGTAAATATATATATTTTTATTTACAGAATGGAAAAAAACATTAAAAATACCATCACAACATCAGTCAAGAAATGGCCTGCACTGGTGCACGGCCTGAAAACAAGTAACGATTAAATTAATAGACACCAAAAAAAAACCCCAAATCACATTCACTCTTTCTGTCACCCTGCTGAGGAACAAAAAAATTTGGTTAGTGATTTAAACACCCCTAATCTTGTGGAGCTGTCGACTTTAGCCTCCACTCTCTAATAAAATAAGATTCTACTGTCTCAGTCCTGTTGACTCTTCCTCAACGAACCGTCTACACAGCTTCCAACTTGGTAGGCGATATGCGCCGCTAACTAACACCACTGGAAATTCTACAAATAATAGACTTGGAGTAACACAATGGCTCAGTATCTATCCGTCAAGTGGATACTGAACAGACCCTACTGGTCCTGTCTATTTTCTCCCTCCTTCTCTCTATCTCTCTCTCTCTCCCTTGGTCTCAGTGTCTCTCTGACACTCGACGACTGATGATGCGGCGTCTCCGTTACGCTCTTCTCTCGTTACTTTCAAGACCCAGGTATTTTAACCCTGTCACCTGTTCCTGAATTCTGCGATGATGATGACTAGTGGGTATCCAGCATAAGAACTTGATTAACTGTAGAAAAACTTCTCTGCTGCTGACTAGCTTCTATGATTTGCTCCTCTAACCCGCTCCAGATTTAGAGGCAAACACAGCCTTGATTTCTGGCTGTATACGATTTAACCCAGTCTCACGGCCACCTGCCGTTGCTAAAGACTATAATAGCGATGCTCTCGGCTGTATGATAAATAAACCCCGTTCCAGCTGAAGCATAGGGACTTCACTGCCAGAGACCATAGGTTATTTTCTTTTGCTCCGGACGATAACTCGAGTACTCTGACCCTGAGATATGTATTTTTGCCGTGGATAATTTTATTTGTCAAAATTATGCTCCCCACTGTTTCGCCGTGACTCGCAATTATCGCTGTTTTCCCCCACAGTGGAGACGATAAATACGACGTCTGACGGCTGACAATTATTTCTTACGATAGAGAACCTGGCCCCAGTCTAACTGGCTATTTATACACACCGGGGCCACCCCCGCGTGTTCATTAATCTACGCACTCGGGCCAATGGAAACGCTTAGAAAAATAAACTAACTGCGACCTCCGCCAATCAGATTTGAAAACAACGCAAACCGCGTGTCCAAAAATGACATCACGTTACGTGACGTTTCTGACGCGTCATACAGGCATGCCCGAAAATAGCGATTTCCGTAAACAACGGAAAATCAGAAGAACGAAAAACTGGTCGAGTGTAAAATAAAACTACCATCATAAAAAGCGCCCACTTAATTATCTACCCAAAAACACCAAACACGATATATATTCAAATGAGAAGAAAAAAATTGTGAAAATACAAAATAGACGACAGAATCGGGCCGGTTGAAGGACAGAATTACAGTGCGGCTTCACATAAGTCCCCCTTTCAAGTGCGGGAATCCGTGCTAAATCACTGAAATCTCTGGGTTTCATACTGGCCCGTATCTAGATCTACCTCTCGATCTAATCACTGTCATAATTTGCATTATCATACAGGCCCATCTCCATATCCTTGAGAATCTTTGCAAGCACTGGATCGTGAGGGTCACGCCTGGTGATTTCCTCCTGGCGACTGCAACCTGACTGGTCGCCCTTCCTCCTCCCTCTCATGTGTTTCCTTCGCCCACGAATTTTCCTGGCGGCGCGTGGTAAATAATGATTACCAAATGGTGCGGCTTCCCAGTGTTTGGAAACAGACTGACTGGCTTGGCCAGACTTCGCTGTAACAGGGCGTAACTGGTTGCGGTTGACTGAAGAACCGTGCACATGTTCCTTCTTGTCAGTATTTCCCTCCCTTGAGGGATTTAATACCATCGGGGGCCTAATTCCCGACGAAAAAAGAAGGTACTTCCGAAATTAGATGCGTCACCACTGTTTGACCTTTAGGCTGAACGGGGCTGACAGGCGAATACGCCTCTGTAAATAACATTCCACTGTCTTTAGAGGCGTCTCTCCTCCTCATAGCAAGACATGGGTGTCGGTTGAACTCTCGTGGGGCTCTGTGAATTTGGGGCTTTCCCCTTTCACTTCTCTGGCCTGCAGTAGGCCCCCTTGCGTTAGCAAGGATCGGTGTGGTTGGGTTTCCCAAAACTAAGTATGGGCTTCCCAGGATGAAATCATGTGCTGGCTGTGCCATTACAGCTGCCTTGATGGTGCCAGACACAAATTTGCATTTCACCTCAATATTGGCTACAGGCAGACGCTGTGAGATCCCTCTTCTCAAAATGCCACCAATCTCAACTATTTCTCCTGTCCACTGCCCTGGTTTCACCAAATGACGAGCGACAATACTGGGGTAAGTAAGCCCGCTGTCAAACAAACACGTAGTGGCCGTCCCATTCACTACGGCTGGTCCACTGTTAGAGAACAACTTCTCTGCCTGGACTGGTTCCCATTTATTCCCTTTAGTCCATTTCACCGGTCTTAAACAAGCTGCATGATGAGCTGGTGGTTTGTTCATACACCGAGATGTCCAATGGGAAGTGGTTCTACAATTCTGACAATACCTCTCATTATCTCCTCTGTTCTTAGCGGGTTCCTGAGAGGTTGTTGTCGGTGCTCTGTTATGCTGCTGGGGGCACAAGTTATAACCAGAATGAGGCTCCTTGCGAGAAGGCCCTGGTTGCTGATGAGCTGGTGAAGTAGCCGACTGCGATGATGAAGCTCCTTTGTCTGGGGCTGGCAGGTCTGGGTTTTTCCGTTTCTGTCCCAGTACTTCGGCCTGTGCTGTCTGGTACCTTTCGGCGAACACAATAATCTGATCGAGTTGCTGGGCACCCTGCTCTGCCAGATACCGCCTCAAGTCGGGGGACATGTTTGCCTTTACTTGTTCACACAGAACCAACTCCTCCAATCCTTCGAAGGTTTTTGCCAGTCCTGACAGCTCCCTCCACCGGGTTAGGTAATTTCTCACCCGCTCGGCAAACTGTGCGAAACTCTCTCCCTTCTCCGGCCTGCTCTCCCTGAACATGGTTTGGCATTTACGGGGAGTCCACTGAAATCTTTGCAGTAAAGCGTTTCGCAGTGCCTTATAGTTGTTCTGGTCATCTATGAGCATCTTGTTGTACACTTCATACGCATGACCTTTGAGCGATTGCGATAATTTTAGGCACCAAAGACTCTCATCCAACCCGTATGCCTTTGCCATCCTTTGAAATTTCTCCAGGAACACGTCAATCTTCTCATTCCCGTTAGGGAACGAGTCAAATGGGAAGCTCATGGCTGCCATCCGGGGCCCTCCATTTCCTGAGGTGTCTGCTGCTTCTCCTGCTCCGGAGAAATCTCCATTAGCTGAACTACCTTCCGAAGATCGGTACTGCAGTTCCAGAGAACGCAGGGCAAGTTCGTGCTGTCTTTCTGCTGCTTTCTCCCTCTCTTGTGCTTCCCTTTCTGCTGCCTTCTCCTCTCTTGTGCTTCCCTTTCTACTTTCGCTGCTTTCAATTTCCGAAGTTCCATCTCGGCCTGCTTCTGCGGCGGCTGCCCTTTGCCTTTCCTCAATTTCTGCGGCGGCTGCCCTGTCCTCCTTCTCTTTCTCTCGCTGAATATGCCTATCATTTTCCCTTATCAGGTAGGCCTTAGTCTCCTCCTTATCCATTCCCATGTCTTGAGCAGCCTCGCGCCAGGCAGCTCGTAACTTGGCCATATCCGCCATCTTACCTGTAACTGCTGTAAGTTCACAAATACGGAGAAATGACAGAAAAGGAAAAGAGAAGGAACAACCTGTTACGTAATATAAAATATTCCCTCTATAACCGCTGTCCCAAAACCAGAACTCAGACTAGCACCAAGTCTGAATAATAACCTGAGAAAAAAAATTTAGTTAAGAAGCTACAAAAAACTAAATTACCTTCCTGTTAAAGAAAAATATGTCGGTATGCCATCAATTACCTCTAAGTCATATAAATCAAAATACCACACAAAAATCTACTTGACTGTAACCTGTGGAAAAAACCTATAATGGATCAGTTCTAATATAGCTCAACGTCTAGGGATATTTAACGAAACTCTATTCTCAGAAAACTTCCTAGAGACACTCTATGAATCTAGATCACAGAATTGATCTCCACAGAATGATCCACCGGACGATTGCCGCCCACTTGTCACGAAGTGGTTTTAAGTTTATAGAGTTTGCCTGAATGAAAACAAGACCCTAGTATGAGAAAGTCTGAGAAGATAGAATTTAGATGGAAAATGACATGCCTGTGGACAGATGAGACTATTGGCTCAAGGGATAGAACCAGTTTTGACTCGCCCTTGCGCTTCGTGACTTCAGAAAGGCTATAATCTCCTCCTCTGACTTCCTTTAAATACAAGGAGATAAGGTGTATAAAACCACCACAGACACCACTATACAGACAACATAAAGTAAGTATAGTAAGGAGTAGAAGCTGATCCAGTATACAGTAAATATATATATTTCTATTTACAGAATGGAAAAAAAACATTAAAAATACCATCACAACATCAGTCAAGAAATGGCCTGCACTGGTGCACGGCCTGAGAAAAAAACAAGTAACGATTAAATTAATAGACACCAAAAAAAAAAAACCCAACCCCCCCATATCACATTCACTCTTTTCTGTCACCCTGCTGAGGAACAAAAAAAATTTGGTTAGTGATTTAAACACCCCTAATCTTGTGGAGCTGTCGACTTTTTTAGCCTCCACTCTCTAATAAAATAAGATTTTTACTGTCTCAGTCCTGTTTACTCTTCCTCAACGAACCGTCTACACAGCTTCCAACTTGGTAGGCGATATGCGCCACTATCTAACACCACTGGAAATTCTACAAATAATAGACTTGGAGTAACACAATGGCTCAGTAGTCTATCCGTCAAGTGGATACTGAACAGACCCTACTGGTCCTGTCTATTTTCTCCCTCCTTCTCTTCTCTCTATCTCTCTCTCTCCTTGGTCTCAGTGTCTCTCTGACACTCGACGACTGATGATGCGGCGTCTCCGTTACGCTCTTCTCTCGTTACTTTCAAGACCCAGGTATTTTAAACCCTGTCACCTGTTCCTGAATTCTGCGATGATGATGACTAGTGGGTATCCAGCATAAGAACTTGATTAACTGTAGAAAAACTTCTCTGCTGCTGACTAGCTTCTATGATTTGCTCCTCTAACCCGCTCCAGATTTAGAGGCAAACACAGCCTTTATTTCTGGCTGTATACGATTTAACCCAGTCTCACGGCCACCTGCCGTTGCTAAAGACTATAATAGCGATGCTCTCGACTGTATGATAAATAAACCCCGTTCCAGCTGAAGCATAGGGACTTCACTGCCAGAGACCATAGGTTATTTTCTTTTGCTCCGGACGATAACTCGAGTACTCTGACCCTGAGATATGTATTTTTGCCGTGGATAATTTTATTTGACAAAATTATGCTCCCCACTGTTTCGCCGAGACTCGCTATTATCGCGTTTTCCCCCCCACAGTGGAGACGATAAATACGACGTCTGACGGCTGAAATAAATGTCAGCCGTCCAGAACGTCGTATATCGTCTCCACTGTGGGGGAAAACAGCGATAAGTGTGCATCCACGGCGAAACAGTTGGGAAGCATAAGTTTTGGACAAATAAAATTATCCACGGCAAAAATAACATATCTCAGGGTCAGAGTACTCGAGTTATCGTCCGGAGCAAAAGAAAATAACCTATGGTCTCTGGCAGTGAAGTCCCTATACTTCAGCTGGAACGGGGTTAGTTATCATACAGTCAGAGCATCCGCTATTATAGTCCTTTAGACAACGGCAGGTGGCCGTGAACGGGTTAAATCGTATACAGCCAGAAATCAAGGCTGTGTTTGCCTCTAAATCCTGGGAGCGGGTTTAGAGGAAGCAAATCATAGAAGCCTAGTCAGCAGCAGAGAATTTTTCTACCAGTTAATCAAGTTCTTATGCACGGATACCCACAAAGTCATCAACATCATCGCAGATTCAGGACAGGTGACAGGGTTAAAATACCTGGGTCTTGAAAGTAACGAGAGAAGAGCGTAACGGAGACGCCGCATCATCAGTCGTCGAGTGTCAGAGAGACACTGAGACCAAGGGAGAGAGAGAGAGATAGAGAAGAAGGAGAGAAAATAGACAGGACCAGTAGGGGTCTGTTCAGTATCCACTTGACGGATAGATACTGAGCCATTGTGTTTTTTTACTCCAAGTCTATTATTTGTAAGCATTTCCAGTGGTGTTTTAGTTAGCGGCGCATATCGCCTACCAAGTTGGAAGCTGTGGTAGACGGTTCTGTTGATGAAGAGTCCAACATGACTGAGACAGTAGAATCTTATTTTATTAGAGAGTGGAGGCTAAAGTCGACAGCTCCACAAGATTAGAGGTGTTTAAATCACTAACCAAATTTTTGGTTCCTCAGCAGGGTGACAGAAAGAGTGAATGTGATTTGGGGTTGATTTTTTTTGGTGTCTAATAATTCATCGTTCCTTTGTATTCAGGCCGTGGCAACCAGTGCACCATTTCGTGACTGATGTTGTGATGGTAGTTTTTATGGTTTTTTTCCATTCTGGTAAATAAAAATATTTAAATTTACGGTATACTGATCAGCGTCTACTCTTTACTATACTTACTCTTTATGTCGTCCTGTATATGGGTTGTCCCTGTGGTCGTTTTTATGCACCTTATCATCCTTGAATTTAAAGGAAGTCAGAGGAGGGTGAGATTTATACCTATCTGAAGTCACCGAAAAGCTGGCAAGGGGCGAGTCTAAACCTGTTCTATCCCTTGAGCCAATAGTCCTCATCTGTCCCACAGGCAATGTCATTTTCCATCTAAATTCTATCTTTCTCAGACTTTCCTCATACTAGGTCTTGTTTTCATTCTAGGCAAACTCATAAACTTAAAACCACTTCGTGACAAGTGGCGGCAAATCGTCCGGTGGAAATCATTCTTGGAGATCAATTCTGTGATCTATATTCATAAGAGTGTCTCTAGGAAGTTTCTGAGAATAGAGTTTCGTTTAAATATCCCCTAGACGTTGATCTATTAGAACAGATCCATTATAGGTTTTTCCACAGGTTACAGTCTTAGTAGATTTTTGTGGTATTTTTTGAATTTATATGACTTAGAGGTAATTGATGGCATACCGACATATTTTTCTTTAACAGGAAGGTAATTTAGTTTTTTTGTAGCTACTAAACTAAATTTTTCTCAGGTTATTATTCAAGACTTGGTGCTAGTCTGAGTTCCGGGTTTTTGGAACAGCGGTTATAGAGGGAGTATATTTATATTTCGTAACAGGTTGTGTCCTCTCTTTTCATTTTCCTCTGTCATTTCTCTTGTAATTGTGAACTTACAGCAGTTACAGGAAAGGATGGCGGATATGGCCAAGTTACGAGCTGCCTGGCGCGAGGCTGTTCTCAAGACATGGGGAAATGGATAAGGAGGAGACTAAGGCCTACCTGATAAGGGAAAATGATAGGCATTATTCAGCGAGAGAAAGAGAAGGAGGACAGGGCAGCCGCACGCGAGAAATTGAGGTAAGGCAAAGGAGCCGCCGCCGCATAAGCAGCCAAGCATGGAACTTCGGTAATGTGAAAGCCAGCGAAAGTAGAAAGGGAAGCACAAGAGAGGGAGAAGGCAGCAGAAAGGAAAGCACAAGAGAGGGAGAAGGCAGGCAGAGAGACGAGGATGAAGTGGCCTGCGTTCTCTGGAACTGCAGTACCGCGCTTCGGAAGGCGTATCAGCTAATGGAGATATCACCGGAGCAAGGAGTAGCGATGGACTCCTCAGGAAACGGAGGGCCCCGGATGGCAGCCATGGGGCTTCCCATTCGGACTCGTTCCTAACGGGAAATGAGAAGATTGACAGTGGTTTTTTAGAGAATTTTCAAAGAATGGCAAAGGCATTACGGGTTGGATGTGAGTCTATTGGTGGTCTGAAAATATACGCAACATCGCTAAAGGACATGCGTTACGAAAGTTATACAACAAGATGCTAATAGATGAGCAGAAAAAACTTTGAGGCACTGCGAAACGCTTATGTACTGTAAGGATTTCAGTGGGACACCCCGAAAATGGCCAAACCATGTTCAGGGAGAGCAGGCCAGAGAAGGGAGAGGAGTTTCGCACAGGTTTGCATGAGCGGGTGAAGTAAATTACTTAATCCCGTGGAGGGAATGTCAGGACTGGCGACACCCCTTAGAAGGATTGGATGGAGTTAGTTCTGTGGGAACAGGTAATAGCAAACATGTCCCCCCCGACTTGAGGGGTATCTGGCAGAGCAGGGTGCCCAGCAACTCGATCAGATATTGTGTTCGCCGAAAGGTACCAGACAGCACAGGCCCCGAAGTACTGGACAAAACGGAAAAACCCAGACCCTGCAGCCAAAGACAAAGGAGCTTTCATCATCGCAGTCGAACGTCACCAGCTCATCAGCAACCAGGCCTTCTCG